>JANZXP010000195.1:10073444-10093365 GCA_027576715.1 Erythroxylum flavicans | reverse complement strand
TATACCGTCCTAGGGGTTTATTAATGCCTCAAATCATCCATAACATCTCAAACTCATTCCACATACAGTAAATACTTCGACTGTTAAAGAAGAACATAAAAACTCATCAACGATTATAAGAATATTCTAAACAACAACACAAAATCAGGACCTCCTTTGCATTCACACAAATTCCAAAGGTATCATCATATTATTAAAATAATACATATAGTAAACATTAGTTGGACAACTAACTTGGATGGATGGACAACTTCATACTACAACGAAGAAAGATGAGCAGTGCTCTTTAACATAATATAGGGTCTGTGAAAAAGAATATGAAATATTTAATATAATACACTTGTTCTAATATTTGCTAAGAAAATAAGATCAATTTCATTAGTTAAATTTGATGGCATTTCTCGATCCTTTATCAAAGTTAGCCTTTAGTTTTTCTACTTCAAGTTCAAAATTGAACTAAATCCCTTTATGATGGTCTTAATTTAGGTGATGATTATATTTTTGTCCTTTTTGATTCTTCTAATATCAATGTCTATAACATTGCATCCGTTATTGGCTATGGTATGAGGTATTGGCTATGGTATGAGGTTCTTCAAACTCTAGCTTTTAGATATACATACTATTATTGTTTGCATATGGATCCAACCTATGTATCTTTATTATAATATATTGTAAAAGAATATGAGTTTTAAATGGCATCCACACTTAATATATAACTAACTAGAACAGAATAAAAAACTTAACAATTGAAATATTAAATTGTTTCCTTGACTCTTATTAAATATCATGGAGACGTGTCTAAGTTTGTTAATTCCATCAGAATTAGTCAAGTACAAGTACAATTAATTCTAGCATATCTTCATTAAGATTTCAGAACCTGATTAAAAATACATCATCACTATTAATACGTACATCCTACAATCCATGAACCTTCTAGTTATACATTACCACTATTTAAACCTTCAAAGAATGTTGAAAAGTACAAAATAAAAACTTCCAACAATCAACCACAATACATTCAAGAAGAATATGATAAGGAAAACCCAAATCATCAATAATTGACTAAATGAAGTATATTTCACCAAATGCCTCTAAGCCTGCAGTAGAATAGATTTATTATTGACATGCCATGGAGCTACTTGCAATACCTTCTTTACACCATTATGATTTCATAACCTGAATAAAAATACATCATCACTTTTAATACGTACATACTAAAATCCATGAACCTTCTAGTTATACATCATCATTATTTAAACCTTCAAAGAATGTTGAAAAGTACAAAAATAAAAACTTCTAACAATCAACCACAATACATTCAAAAAGAATAAGATAAGAAAACCTAAATAATACACTGCTTACAATAAATAACTTCACGAAATAAAGAAAAATTTTAAGAACCTAGCAATAAGGTCATGGAAAGAACCATAATAATAACTAGTACGTAAATTCTTAAAAAAAACTAACAAACTTTTAAATGAAACTCAGAAATAATTAAGTGTCTAAACAATCTCATATTCATAAAAAATGCATCCTTGAACAAATTCAAGCATATCATAAAAACAAGGGGATCAACCTTAGCAAGCACTAGACGATGATAAGTTATGCTCGATAAGTTATGCTCATTTGCCTCAGGCAACAGGATTCTAACTTGAATTAAGAGAAAAGAAGGGTCTAATTTAACTTTTTTATTCTAAATTTACTCGTTTAAGCTCCTCTTGCTAGTTGTTCTTTTGTAGCTAGTTATTTCTTCAAACTATGAAGTTAGGGCAATTGAAGACATTACGTTATCACCAAAGTTGAAGATTTTTTAATGTATTTAAAATCAAAATGGGTTCTATTGATCACTCTCAATTTGTGTACTGTTCAACGCATGAATTGGATTACAATTTCAACTGCGAATAATGCATAAATGTGAATTTTAAGTCAAGTTTTGAGCCTTCAACTAAAATGAAGAAATATTAGATGTTAGAATCTGTAATTAATCATATAGTGTCTGAAATTGATAACAAAACAACATCTTAAAAGCATCCCTTTATATAAGGTGAAATGTGATAAAAATTTTAATTATAAGTTTAACAAGTATACATATTTAAATTAAGACCCTAACTATTAATATTATATGTTTCTTAATCAATTAGATAACTAATTATTACTTGTACTTCAATTAGGAATCTAGTAGAATACTTTAATTCAGACTTAGGAATCATATTTCAATTTAGATTCTTAATATCATTAGAAAAGTACAACCTTCGTAATTTTTTTCTAATTATATTAAAATTTAATCTTATAATAAGTCATAGCCCACATAAGAAGCATGTAAACAATTTTAAAAACAAATTATATATGATTTAAGCTCTATAATTAAGTAAAATATAGTCTGCCACCAATAAAATTAAGACTTTAATAATGAAAATAGCCCTAATTACATGAGCTTTTGCCTTTAATTGTTCTTGAATTTTATCTGTTATAATTGGTCAAATAAGTACATATAAAGGATCCCTTGATTGACTATTCATATTTACATATGTTCCTTTAACTTTAAATAGAAAGATACTCTCTTTAGAGCTATAAGAATATACAATAGGTTTAGATACATCATAAATTTCTTTTAGTTAGTAAAGTATATTCATTTAACAAATATTGATTCTTTATCATTGAACAGCTTTCGCAGTTGCTTATTAAATAAGATCATACACGGAACTTTAATTGGATGTATACCATACTTATAATTGTTATTGGGTATTGATTAGACATAAAAAATCTGAAACTTTTACTTCCAGCGTTAATGCTATGTTTTGGGTATACAAGATCGATATAAAAGATCTACAAATACTTTTGGAACAAAATCAAATACAAACAAAGATAGGCTAAATTGTACAAAAATTAATTGGAATTATAAGTATGTCTTATAAAGATAGGCTAGACTATGATCTAACACAGTCTAACCTATCTTTACTTATATTTTTAGTGTATTAAGAACTTATATTTTAGTGCCTTAAAATTTTCAAACATAAGTAAGGATAACAACCAACACATTATAGGGAACAGCGATATTGTGTATCGCTATTTGTGCCTCACATTGGACTAAACCTAATTTCTGTTTCAACAAGAATGAGTTAGAATTTACAATAAAATTAAAACTAAAAGATTATATTCACTAGTGAAAAAGTAAGACGTTTGTAAGGATTTCTCTTCATTTTTGGTAAAGAAGATGATTTCTTATTATTTCTCATTTACTATAAGCTTTCCTTTCCCCTTAAAATAATATGCTTTACTCCAATTTTATCACCTTTTCTTATTTCATATTGCACGAATAAAATTAAGCATTCAAAGTATCGAGTTACTTGACTAAAGCCTTAAAAAAGAGTTGTTTAGTGAAATTTAAGGAGCTTAAAAAGTTATTTTGAATATGATACTTAAGCTATAGAGAAGGGTGCTAAAGGACTCTTTTAGATATGGGATTTGCCTTAAGACCAAAGAGTTTCTTTTTTCCCCTAAAGGGATTGCTACTTTAAATATGGAAGTTTTAGTATTAATAAAAGATTTGTTTGACATTCAAAATCTACAAATCTAAAAAATAGTTTACATTATGTTCAATTAGTAGATTTATCTCCAACAAAAAATGTTAAATGATGTATACAAAATTTAGGCAGAAAATATAACCAAACAAAAATAGAATCTAACTATAACCGATGCTTATACTATAATCTAAGCATAATGCTTTACAAAAATATACCTCAATCGATGATTAAACCAATATTGATTTACAACAGCACATACAATCAAACCATAAATAGAAACCCAAATGATCAAAGCAGTACCACTCACCTCAATCGATGATTAAACGAAGACACAGAAGGAAGGATGGATGAAAACGTAGACACAGAATAATGACGTAGAAGGGTCTGAAGCATGCGAAGGAAGAAGACACAGAACGAAGATGCAGAAGCATGTAAAGCACTGAATGATGATAAAGAACCAGCGACAGAAGAGAAAATGAAAGAGAGTTGGCAAAAGTGAAAGAGAAAATAAGGGGAGCTTCGGTCTTGTAGGCTAAACGCTTAACCAAAACGACATTATCTGGTGTTACTAAATGACATCATTTTTTATTTATTAAAAACGCCGACACCGAAGCCAACAACAATGTATAGGTTTTGATTTTACCGATTTACAATAAAAACGAGTCTCGTCTGTAAATATACCGATGGAAATGGATATTTTTTCACTATATTTCATCGAAAAATTTACCGCGATAATTTCCCTCCATCTTTACCAACAGAAAATTTGTTCGTCGCTAAATGCAAATTTTTCAACAACTTTATCAATAGGCATTGATTTTTTGTCGCTGATTGCCTACAGTTTTTGTTCCGTCGGTAATATTCTGTTGGTAATTTATAATTTTTTTGTAACAGATGTTCGACTAAGTTAGGTTAGGCCTAATTGCTGTGGAATCCAGCATAGTAAGCCTAATTGTTTAGGAGAACAATTTCGAGATTAAGCCGAACATCATCCAGATGGTACAATAGTCAGTCCAGCTCGAGGACTCTAAGATAAAGACCCCCATATCAAGCCGAACATGATCCAGATGGTGCAATAGTTAGTCCAGTTCAAGGGACTCCAAGACAAAGACCCGAACCCACATATCTCTAACTTTCTAAAGATCTGCAATACATTTAAGATCAATGGAATGAACAATAATGCAATTAGAATGTCCCTATTTCCATTTTTCTGAAAGGAAAGGTTAAACCGTGGTTGAATTTTATGCCACATTCATCGCTTACTACATAGGATCAAATGGCAAAAAATTTTTTACTTAAGTACTTTCCCCTGTAAAGACTGCAAATTTAAACAATGACATCACGTTATACTCCCAAATTAACGGTGAATCAATTTATGACATAAGGGAGAGATTTAATGAGAAGCTCAGACGATGCCCTCTTCACAAACTACTACTGTGGATGCAAATCCAAACTTTCTATAATGGGATAGGTCAAAGTACGAGGTAGTGGCTAGATGCAGCAACTGGAAGGACTTCGAACAATAAAACATCTGAGCAGCCTAAAAGTTGATCGAAGATATAGCCATGAACAACTATTAGTGGTGTTTGGTTAGAGCACAAACTAATAGGACAATGGGAGTTTATGAAGTAAATGCGGTGGCATGATTGGTGAGTCAAACGGAGGCTTTAAGTAATAAGATAGATAGATTAACAATGTATGTACAAGGAAGGGTGATGTAGTGTGAAGCATGTTGGCTAGATCACTAAGGATAAAACTTTTAATCTGATTAGCTCAGACGTATATATTATTTGGGGAACACTCTGGGACCATAAAATAATCCTTATAATAACTCAAACAACCCTGGATAGAGGAACCACCCTAACTTTTCATAGGGTAATCAATGATAATAAAGAAACAATCCTCCACCTTGATATTAGTAGTGAGTATTATAGCCAAAGAAGCCAAGTATGGAAAAAATGATAATGGAATTTATTCAGAATCAAGAGCAAAAAACTATAGACAATAAACATCCATATGTAAATTGGAGTTTTAACTTGACAAACTAATAACAATTTTATTTGAAAGGCAAATAAGGAATTTGCTAAATATATTTGAACCCAAACCTTATGAGCACATGAAGGTTATCACACTTAAAAGTGAGAAGGATTACCAAAAAATGCCAAAACCTAAAATGAAGAGGAGGATTGTGAAAAGAGTTAACAAAAGATGAAAGTTATGGAGAATCCTCCTAATGCAAAGGAATTTGAGCCCACCATACCTTACACAGTGAAGTTAAAGAAGGATTAGATGCACTAGCAATTCGGTAAATTTATCAATTTATTTAAAAACTTGATATTAACTAACCACTTGTTGAAGCTTTAACACAAATGCCCATGTATGCAAAATGTCTAAAGGAGCTACTATCTAGCAAGAAGAAGTTGGAGGAATAGGCTACAATGCGGCTAGGTGAGGAGTGCTCAACAATCCTACAAAACAAATTACCAAAAAATCATAAAGATCTAAGGATTTTTACTGTACTTTAGCTGATTTAAGGGCTATCATCATCTTAATATCTTATAAGTTATTTATGAACTAGGATTAAGAGAATCTAAACCTAGTAGGATGAGCATTCAATTAGCTAATAGATCTATTAAATATCCTAGGGGAATTATTGAGGATGTGTTAGTAAAGGTTGACAGGTTCATCTTCCCAGTTGACTTTGTTAAACTTGATATGGACGAAGATGTAGAAGTACCTTCAATTTTAAGATGCCCTTTCATAGCTACAGCTAAAGCCATTATTGATGTTAGTGATGGTAAACTAGTTTTAGGGTGGGAAAAGAAACTTTTAAGATATCCTATGCTATGAGATGTGCTCTTAATTGTGATTATTGCTGATACTTTATTGATGCTAATGATTTTGTAACTTTAGACATTATGCAAGAAATTATGTTTAATGATATGCAGGAATTGTTTATGATTCAAGATGAGGATGAATATGAATATAATAGGCTTTTCATGAGAACAAAAGAAGTTAAGGAAATTCACAGAAATATAAAGACAAGGTTAAAGCTCTCCATTAAAGAACCACCAGAGTTAGAGTTGAAGACACTCCTTGGTCATTTAGAATATCCATTTCTTGAGAAGAATTTAAAATTACAAGTAATTATTGTTTCAACTATAGAGGTGACACAAAAGGAAAGGTTACTGAGGTGACATAAAAGGGCCATTACATGAAAAATCTCTGACATTAGTAGGATCAACTCGTCTTTTTACACACATAAAATTTTAATGGAAGAAAAGTTTAAACCTATGGTACAACCTTAAAAAAGGTTGAATCTAAAAATGAAGGATGTGTTAAAATCTAAGGTAATTAAACTCCTAGATGCTGGAGTGATTTACCCTATTTTTGATAGTCCTTAGGTCAATCTAGTGCAGGTTATGCCAAAAAATGAAGGAATGACAATCATCTCCAATAAAAAGAATGAGCAGATCCCTATGAGAACCATCACTAGATGGAAAGTGTTCATTGATTATAAAAATTTTAATGATGCAATAAGAAAGGACTACTTCCCTTTTCCCTTCATAGATTAAATGTTAGAACTATTGGCAGGACATATGTACGATTACTTCTTAGATAGACTTTTGGGCTACCTTCAAATCCTAATTGTTTTGAAAGATCAAAAGAAAATGACATTCACATATCCCTATGGTACGTTCAACTATAGAAGGATGGCAATTGGGTTGTGTAATGCATCTGCTACATTTCAAAGGTGCATATTAGCCATCTTTGAAATTTTAGTTAAAGATATAATGGATTTATTTAAGGACATCTTCTCTATGTTTGGCAATTCACTTGATTTATGCATCCATAATTTAGAAAAAGTGTTGGAAAGACGTGAGAAGACCAATCTGGCATTAAACTGGAAAAAAGTCACTTTATGATATAAGAAGTTGTAGTTCTAGATGATAAAATTTCTCACTGGGGGATAAAGGTAGATAAGGCCAAACTTGAAGCTATAGAGAAACTACCACCCCTTACTCGGTTAAGGTAATAAGAAGTTTTCTAAGTCATACGAGCTTTTATAGAAGATTTATTGAGGGATTTTTTAAAATTGATAAGCCTTTAACCAAGTTATTAAAGAATGACATACATTTTACACTTACCAAAGAATTTTTAGATGTGTTTAACAATTTAAAAGATAGGTTAACTAAAGCCCAATTATGGTTGCACCAGGTTGAAATTTACCTTTTAAGCTAATGTGTGATGCAAGTGACTTTGCAATAGATGTAGTACTTGGAAAGTTAAAGGACAAACACTTTCAACCAATCCACTATGCTATCAAGACTTTGACAGATGCTCAGGAGAGCTACATAACAACAGAAAAGGAACTGTTAACTGTAATTTTTGTGTTTGATAAATTTCAATCTTATTTAGTATTATCTAAATTTGTTTTTTTATCCTAACCACTATGAAACAAAATACTGGCTGAATAAACTAGATGTTAAACCTCATTTTATTAGACGGATTTTACTATTGCAAGAATTTCATTTAGAGATTAAAGATGTGAAAGGGGTTGAGAAGCTGGCAACATACCATATCGCTTCGAAAATCCAAATTTGGAAGAACTAAATGAAGAAGGCATTGAGATGGCTTTCCAAAAGAATGCTTTTATAATGTGGAGGAGGTAAGTGAAGCTATGATCCCTTGGTTTGCAGATACTGCAAATTATCTTGTATCTAAGATCTTGTTAGAGGGTCTATTTTATTAGCAAAAGAAGAAATTCTTTATTGATTTGCCAGGCTATTTTTGGGAAGATCCATATCTGTGCAGACCAAATAGTGAGGAGATATGTACCTTACTCTAAGAGGTGGAAGATTCTACAACACTATCATGTTGGATCCACTAAAGGGCACCACAGTGCAAATAGGAAAGCTCAGAAGATCCCAAAATCAAGTTTTTATTGGCCATCAATTTTTAAAGACGCCCAAAGATATGTAGTATGCTAAAGATTAGGTAATGTCTCGAGCTGAATTACCCTAAAATTTCATTATTACTTTTGAAAATATTTGATTTATGGGGGATTGATTTCATAGGTCCATTTATAAGTTTATTAGGTAATAAATATATCTTACCGGCTGTTGACTATGTTTCTAAATTGGTGGAAGCATAGGCTTTACCTATAAATGATGCTAGGGATGTTGTAAAACTCCTTAAAGGTTTATTTTCCCATTTTGGCACATCTAAGGTAATTATTAGTGATAGGGGTATGCATTTCTGCAGTGTGTAGTTTGAAAAAGTACTTAAAAGTTATGGAATTAATCATAGAATTGGAACCACCTATCACCCTCAAACTAGTGGCAAAGTCAAGGTATCCAAAAGGGATTTAAAACAAAATTTGGAGAAAACTATAGAGTCTCAGAGGAAAGACTAGTCAATTAAATTAGATGATGCTCTATGGACCTATAAGATTGTGTATAAGACACTTATTAGCACTACACCATATCGGCCGGTTTATGGAAAAGCTTGTTGTCTACCTGTTGATTTGTAATATAAAACATATTGGGATATTAAACTCATGAATTTTGATATTCAACGTGAAGGTGAAAAGATGAACTTCCAAATTACTGAATTAGAAGAATGGCGGTTGATGCCTTATGAAAATTATAAAATACATAAGGAAAGAATTATAATTTATCACAACTAAATGATTAAGCAATAATGAGAACTGAAGGAGGGAGATTAAGTTCTTTTACATAACTCTTGTCTCAGATTATTTCCTAGTAACCTTAAATCATGGTGGTCTGGACCATTCATTATGGAGAAAGTATCTCCATATAGCATAATTAAGGTGAGTCATTGTTGATTGGAAAATAAACTCCTAGTTTTATGCTCAAAATTACAAGTATATGGGTTATGACATGTAATAATAAGTGGCTATCGATCCCACAATAATTGTGTTTAGGCACCACTTAATTCATATTAATCTTTGTTTAAGAACCAAATTTTTTTATGGAAATTAACTGGAAAATTAAATTAAATTAAACAACTAACAAAACATAAATGATAACTAAAAAATATAGAAACTTGGAATTCAAGGTTTTCATAACTAGAGATCACTTTTTTCTTATTTTGTCTCCTTCCTATTTTGTTAATTGAATTGTGCTTCACCTAAGATGTCCTAATGTATTAATGACCCTCTCTCAAGGTGTAATTATTTTTTCCTATCCAAATTAAATGGAGATGATTAAGCAATCTCTCATTCTACAAAATCAATCCACCAATTCAACTAGTTATGTAGTTATCCTATGGGTGATCAATTAAAGTAGCCAAGACCTCTCTTTAACTAATCAATTAACTTAATGAATGTAGGTCTATAGAGCGCCAATTCTCATTGTACAACCCTACATAAATAACCCAACTCAATCTCTAAATATATTGCAATGTATAATTTCACCAATCTTTAAAAGCTTCATTTATTCAAATCAACAAAATAGGAGTTCAACAAGAAGTTCAAAAGTAATCTTTACAAGCAAATTAGCCACTCATAACGGCATTAACATCCTCAATAATCAAATATTCCATCATACAAATGCTAGAAGAGAAAAAAGGAAAGAAATCTAAATGAATCAAACTCCTCCTCTTCTTTGCCTGAATTTGGAAATCCAGCGTTGGTATACTCTTTTCCCAATTGCGAATGAAAAACCTTGAATCTCTACTGCTCCCAAGACTCTAAACCTATATTTTTACTCAAGAAGGCAAGTCTCTACCTATAATATCCCACTACCATAGAGTATATACTTGAAAATACAAAGGACATTCAAGTATATATCCTATGAAAATGGCATGTTAGAACAATCTCATACTTTTATAGGATCAAATAAAATAACACAATGCTTAAAAACTTAACTCCTCATTTCATTCATTAAGAAAATATACATTGTAACAGTACACTTTTAAACAAATATGTACATTACCAAAATGTGTGAAAGTTTACAACCCTTTATACACAAGTTCTTATTACATAAGTAAACTACATAAAAAATACTACAACTCCTCAGATGTCAGCTGACAGACCTTTGAGCCATATCTTAATCCAAAATGTTCTTCTAGAGGATCTTAGAAATCTAGGTCTCCTGTTTCGTACCTGAAAAGTTGTGTTACAGTTTTTGATGAGTTTTGCAAACTTAGTGGGTGAACCATCATTGATGATCTCACTCAAAACAAGTACACAAATATCACACATCCAAATAATTTCACAACATTTTCCATCTCAAAAGGACATAATGAATGTCACACATTTCACATACATTCTTTCAGAACATGTATGACCCAATCAATCACATTATTATGGCATATCACTTTATCATCATAATTTCAGAAAAGGTTTCTTAATCATATAATTCATAAATATACAAATGCAGATGCATATGAGACTCCAGATTTGTTATTATTTATTATGATCGAGCGCATTTCAGATACAGATACAGATACTGGCCTATTGGGCTCAGTCAGATACAGAAATCACAGAGTCAGGTTTTACGTGTAGATAACAAAATTATAAGTTTATAGCTCTTTTAGACTTGCTACTCCGGTCACAACGCCTTTATCTGAACATGCATTTAATGTAATGCATCAAATAACAGAATATGCCATGAATGGCATTCACTTATGATGCACAGATAAAATCTCGTATTCATCGGACCTCAGTTTGGTATTCAACTTTCATTGAGTATTCAAACATCATTCAAAATTTAGATGCAAACAGATATCATTCAAATTTCAGATGCAAACAAAACACTTCCAATACATTCCTGAATATCAAACTCCGTAGACCATTAAAGTTTGGAATTCACATACAAATCATAAATAGTTTAATAATTGGAAGTTAAATAGAATACATCAATCTTAGGAAGATCATCTAGGTTAAAATCTTAGGAAGATCATCTAGGTTAACTCATAGTACGCTCCAATTTATGCTATTGCCTGGAAGGTCCAATAATGTCTGAATGGCGTCCAACTTGAGTGTCTAAAATAATACAATTCACATGTAATTCACATTAAAAAGTTAATCAATCAAATACATATTCATTTGTGCACATATATACAAATGTCATGTTCAGTATATGCTCAATTGACTTTTCCTAGGTATGTAACCTTATTCAAATTTCATAACTATTCAACATCATACTTTGTATACTACTATTTTGCAATCAGGTTTGTACCTTTAAATTAGCTTGATTTACTCCAAATTTATCAATCATGCTTTACATTTATCCTTGAACATTTCCATGATAAAAAAGCTTCTTATAATACACATACAATTGGTGCTTTACATCTAAAATTTTAGCAAGATAAATCTATACATTCACCAAAATTTTCCAGCAACATATACTCACACATTCACCCAATTCTCATTGATAAATTCCCTATGTTCTTCAATACCCTTTAATCCATACCTTATACACATTATTCATGTCCTAAAGATCATATTTTCATTAAAAGAACTCACTTATTCCTTTAACAAATCAGAAGTTCCAGATTTGAACTCAACACATCAAAACAGTCCCTTTTTTAAGTTATGACTTCAATTAACTACATAAACTTATCAAGATATCTTCTGGCCAAACTGTTTCTTAGAATTATTAATAAGACATCAAAAATCATTTAATTCGAGCTCTAAAGTCCCTAAAAATCAAGAAATAATATAAGGTCCTTGCATAGGGGTTGTCACAGGTAGTATTAGGAAAACTAGCATAACTCAAGGTCTTTTCACTATTTTATCAAGACATTTTCAAAAGGGTTAAAATAAGACCTAGATATAAAACTTTCATTCTTTGAGTTTCTTCAAATTCATGACCTAAGGATATGTAAAATAGGTCGAAAGGGGAAGATGAAATTGAAACCAGAATTTCGACCTATAGCTCTAATTTTTCATATTTTTTTACACTCTATACCATAGTTAAAACATCCTCTTTGTAGTTCATCAATTATACCTCTATTAGGCCTGAATCATAATCCAAATCCTCATCAACAACCTCTCCATTTCCAGTTCAAAATTATTCAATTAACAGCTCACAAATCCTAGTTTTTCATGCATCAAAAATCAAACCAGAAATCTATCTTACATTATCATACATATAGGTCTAATTCTTTCTCAATTCAAGAACACTCTTTTAACAACTTTCTTTGCCATAAATTCACCTTCTTTTTACATTAAATTCCAGTCCAATTCATTCATATAATGCCCTATACTCCATGGTTTCCATATACCAAAAACAAAATAGAAAAACTTCCAAGTTCATGCAATATTTTCCAGCACATATCTTCACCAATATCACATGCATTTCATTCCAATTGAAGCATCATTCTTCTATCATTTGACATGCCATAAAACTAAGGTTGTTACTTACCTATTAGGCTTCCAATTTAACACAAAATTCCAAATTAAATGATTCTCCCAAGCAAGTAAAAATCAACAAAATTCTAAGGTGAAAGTGAGCTGGTTTTTTCAGACAGTAAGGTGAAGACAACTTTGAACAGATTTCTTGATTATTTCGTATAAGACGTAGGTGTGGTTTTCATGCAGAAATTTACCTAGGGTTAAGAAAAAAATATAGAAAAAATTTGGAGCAATTTTGGTGGAGAAAGGTTCAGGAATCAGAAGAAACATTGCTACTGGAATTTGCTTCATCATCATGCTAGGTATTAACTTCTAAAATCACCATATGTCTTAAGGCATGTAATACATTTGGCTAATTAATCAGCTGTCTCTAATCCATATATTAGGTTACCATTTGTCCCCTACTAAATCAGTTCACATGTCATTCCAAGATTTGTCCATATTTCATATGATAATTGGTCTAATCGTCGTTTAATTACTAGTCCATTTGTCACACATTTAACTATGACAAATGTCACTCAATTTTAGGCTTAATCACCCTAATTTTCCATGTACGAATTTGTCCTATCGCTTGGAAATTTTCCTAATCCAAATGTACATCTTAATTCATCAATTTCCCAATCCATAACATTTAATTCTAACATACTAATTGAAATCCAAACATACCAAAATTCAAGACATATCAAATCACAATTCACATCATGTTCACTTAACATTTTTCATACCCTAGGACATGTCAAATGAGTGCATATGCTTACTTGTAATGTGTACAAATATCAATTTGTGTATGAAAGCTAATATTATGCATGCATATGCAATGCTTAATCTAGGGTTGACCCTAAGCATATACCGAAAAACAGGATATTACAATTCTCCCCCTTAATAAATTTTATTCTCGAAATTCTTACCTGAATGATCAAATAGATAGTGGTAATGTCTTTTCATGTTTTCTTTCGTTTCCCATATGGCTTCTTCACTTGAATGATATCTCCAAAGTATTTTGACCAATGGGATCACTCAATTTTTCAATTGTTTATTCTGATAGCCAATTATCTTAACTGGTTCTTCGACATAACTTAGATTACTAGAAACTTCAATCTCCTGAGTCGGTATCACATGAGTTAGATCTGACTAATATCTCCTAAGCATACTGAGATAAAGCACTTTATATATCTATACCATTCTAGAAAGTAAGGCTAACTTATAAGCTAATGGCCTAATTCTTTCGATTATCTCATATGGATCAATGTACCTCAGGCTTAACTTACCCTTCTTATCGAACCTCAACACACCTCACCAAGGTGATACTCTTAGAAATACTCTATCTCCTACCTGATACTCCATATATCTTCTATGTTAATCCCCATAAATCTTTTGTCTGTTTTATGTTGCTTTTACTCTACTTTAGATCAATTTGACTTTATCAACAGTGTCCTGAATCAGTTATGGACCTTTGACAATCCTTAGAACTTCTTCATCCTAATATAAAGGCGAACGACACTTCCTGTCGTACAACACCTCATATGGAGCCATATTAATACTACTGTGGTATTGATTGTTATAAGCAAATTCAATTAGAGCTATATACTGATCCTATACTCTTTGAAACTCTAAAACATAAGCTTTAAGCATATCCTCAACAGTTTTAATCTTCCTCTCACTCCGATCATCTGTCTATGGATGAAATGAAGTACTGAAATTCAGTTTTGTACCTAAAGTTGTCTATAAGCTACTCCAAAATCTTGAGGTAATTATAGGATCTCTGTCCAATACAATGGATATTGGAATCCCATATAATCTCGCCACTTCATTCACATATCTCTGAGGTAACTGATCTAGTGAGCTATTCTCTCTTATTGGCAAGAAATAAATTGACTTGGTTAATCTATCAACTATGACCCAAATGGCTTCATGTTGCCTTGGAGTCCTCGACAAACCCATAATAAAATCTGTCGTGATTTTCTCTTATTTCCACTTTAGAATAGGCAAGGACTGTAACTTAGCAACCGGAGCCTGATGCTCAACTTTTATCTGTTGGCAAGTCAAACACTTAGCCATATATTCAACCACTTACTTTTTCATCCCTGGCCACCAAAAAAGTTGCTTTAGTGTGTTATGCATCTTGATAGTACCAGGATGCATGGCATAAGCTGCTACATATTCTTCCTCCAGAATCTCTTTCCTCAAATCCTTAATATCAGGTACACACAACCTTTGTTTCAACCACAATGTCTCATCTCTTATTTCAAATTCAAAATCCAGATTCACTTTCATCTTCTCAATTAACTTCACTAACTCAAGATCTTATCTTGAGCTTTTCTAATTTTATTATATAACACAGTTCTTAGTTTCAATGTAGCTATCAACGATTCATTCTGCTCCAAATTTAACTCAACATTTAGTGCTCTTAATTGAACTAGGTTAGGTAACCTCAATAACTATACTTGAGCGCAACTGCTATTGGATTTTCTACTCAATGCATCAGCTACCACATTAGCTTTACCAGGACGGTATTCAGTTGTACAATTATAATCTTTCAACAATTCTATCCATCTACTATGTCTCATATTCAATTCTTTCTGGCTCAGGAAATATTTCAAACTCTTATGATCAATGAATACCTGAAAAGTTTCTCCATAAAAATAATGTCTCTAAATCTTCAAAGCAAATACTACTGTAGCAAGCTCTAAATTTTGTACTAGATAATTAAACTCGTGAGACCACAATTGTCTCGATGCATATGCTATTACCCTGCCATTCTGCATCAGTACATAGTTTGAAGTATCACTGTACTCAACATATCCTCCAGATCTAGATGGAATAGCTAGCACCGATGCTGTAGTTAATCAATGCTTTAGCTTCTCAAAGCTCCTCTAACAATCATCATTCCATGTGAAAGGCACATTCTTCCTTAAAAGTTTTGTCAAGGGGGCTGAAATCAGTGAAAAACCCTCAACAAACCTTCTATAATAACCAACTAGTCCAAGGAAACTCCAAATCTTAGTCACATTTCTAAGAACTTCCTAGTTCATCACTGGTTTTATTTTCTTTGGGTTTACCTGTATGCCTTGTCCAGACACAATATGACCTAAGAATACTACTTGATCAAGTTAAAATTTACACTTACTAAACTTAGCATATAACTATTTCTCCCTCATTATCTGTAGAACAAATCTCGGATGTTTTGTATGTTCCTCTAAACAATCACAAAGTGATCTAAATAAGGTTGAAATATATTATTCATCAAGGCCAAAAAAGCTACTGGGGAATTAGTTAATCTAAACGGCGTCACTAAAAACTCAAAGTGCCCATATCTTGTTCTAAATGCACTCTTTGGTACATCAGCCTCAGCCATTTTCAACTAACAATATCCTGATCTCAAGTCTAACTTTGTGAACTCCTGAGCTCCCTCTAACTGATCAACCAAAATGATATTTGTGCAATTGCATGTATTTTAGGGTTGAAATTGTTATTTATTTAGTGTGAATTTAAGTGGTATGTGTGCATTTAGGGTGTAATTATGTTAGTTTGTGTGTTTTAGTGTTTTTATGGGTTAGATTAAGTCTTTGAGCTTAAAATTTATATTTTTTAGGTTTCGTGATGTGTTTATTAGTGTTTCGAGGTAAACAGAGAGGAACAATGAAGATTCGAGGAGTTTCGGCCTAAAGGCATAGGCCACGATCGTGATAGAGAAGGAAGAGTTAGCAATAGCCAAGATACGATTACACACAACAAGCCACGATTGTGCCAAATAGCGTCAAGTCAGGCTATGATCATGCACATTAGGCTACGATCTTGACAGAAAGGTTAAACAGTAGGCCACGATTGTGACAGAAAGGTTAAACAGTCGTGCCCTACATCTGGCTAATAGCAAAACTCAATTTTTGTAAGATTTTATGGACCGTTTCGACCCCGACTTTGACCTAGGGCTTCCTCATAATAAATAGAACATGATTTGACAACCACCAAGGGGTTTAAAGAGAGCTTAGAGAGTTATGCAAAAGGGTAAGATTCCGTCAAATCTGAGAAAGACCTAGAGAGAGATCAAGAGATTGAGGAAGGAGACGAAGGAAGAGAGACACGGAGACATGCTAGACGTGAAGTACTTCCCAGAACAGGTGGTTTTCTACCATCACTGCTTCCGAGAGTCCATTCCTGACAGTATTTCCTATTATTTCAGTTTTATTTATGTATAGAATTGAAATAGGTGTTGAGAATCGTTGTGTTGAATGTTGAGATTACATTTATACTCACCTTCGGATTCTAACTTTTGAGATTAATAAAATTTATTCAATTGTGTTTTTTATTGAGTTGATTGTGATTTTAATTATGTTCTTAATAATTTGGCAACAAACTGAGAGGGTGAGATGGGTAAAAATCATCAATTTAGGCTATTGAGAACTAGGTGAATCGATAGGTAGAGAATTGAATCAAACCAATAGAGTCATGTAACGATAGATCGAGCATAGATTCTCGCTAAGTTAGTAGGCAATTTTAGAACTAATTTAGGTTTTAGACCAATTGCCATAATTTGAATTAGGGATTACTAATTAGGGTTAAGAATTATAACTTAAGAGAGAGTAATTCACTCTAGGACCATTTAGACCCGTTAATTCAATAGTTACATAATTGGCTAGGTTTTCCTAGTTTCGAAATAAAATCCACTTTCTCTCCCTTGGTAATTTCTAGTTGAATTTTGGGTTGGGCTGTGATATTGCTATTTTGTTTACTCCTTGGCACTTTTATTTCTCATATTTGATTATTAACTGAATGAATTTCTACATTAGTTGATTAATTAGGTTTATTTTGAACTTAGCTACCATAGATTTTAGGACTAGTTCCATCGACATCTTAGGTGCTACGCGAACAACCCGTGCACTTGTGGTAATTATCGAGGTTATAAATAGTAAAACTTAGTGCATGTAACCTTGAGCGAATGCATGATTATAATGAAACGATGAAATGTATGGATTTTTGAAATGTGAATTATATGATGACATTAATTGTTTGTTGCATGACAAAAATGAACCATGGAGGATGGTTACTTAACTAAGTTCGCAAAACTCAACCAAATTACAGTGTTAACATTTTCAGGTTCGAGAGAGTGATGACTTAGCTCCTAAGGCTACTTAAAAGGTTTTCGGTACAACTTTTGGATAGAAGAACATGGCTCAAAGGATGGTCAACTGGGACTGAAGGATTCGTCTTAGTTTTTGTTAAATTCTCTTATATGTAGCTTATTTTGTAAATAGAGCTGTGACTCTGATAGACTGATATTGTATAAAGATGAATGATGGATATTATGCTGCATTGTAAGTTGTGGTTTGTGAAATGAAATGCGAAGATTTTTTGTATAGACATTGTGTTAATTGTGATTTTAATTATAATGCCATGCGATATACTGAAAGTGAGATAGTTAGCATGCCATTTCTATCAGGAATGTGCACATTCATCTGAAGGTTGTACGTGTATGTCAAATAGAATTCGGGTGCTATAGTTGGTGGTATCAGAGCATGGTTAGCATCCATATCGATATGTAGGAATGTTAGGCATGAAATATTGTGAGAATTTTGGATGGTAATTGAAGTTATTGTCCTTTATAGGTCATCATCTATAAAGGATCAAGTGGAACAATCAGTTAATTTAGGATAAGAAAGAGCCAGTGGAGAGTCGTCTATCTTTCGACCTGAGGGCATTCCTCTAAAAATTCCTGAGAAAAGGGAATATAGGTCTGATAAATTCCGAAAGTAGGGGGCTTGGACTTCTACAAAAGTACAGACCATGCAGAGGCTGAGCGATGGCTAGAGAGAATAGAGAGAGTTTTCTACCAGATGGATTATGAGTCAGACGAGAGTTTTGACTATGCTTTTTCTTTACTACAAGGCCTAACTTACCAGTGTTAGAAAACTATCTCAGACAGTACCATCAGGCCTTGTAGTCTGAGATGGGAAGGCTTCCTCAGGGTCTTCAAGGAAAATTACATGCCCAAAATCTACATGGATAGAAAGAAGAAGGAATTTCTGGATCTAGAACAGAGTAGTTTGTTTGTGGTAGAGTATAAGGTTAAATTCAATGAGTTAATAGGATATGCTACTGCTTTGATTCCTACTGAGGAAGACAAGTGCAGGAGATTTGAAGATAGACTGAACATGGGAATCTAGACGAGGTTAGCTATTTCTAACCTGGGTAGTTTAACAAAACTACGAGTTACCTCGAATCACATTGAGCAGTTGTTGAAGGATAGTAAGGTAGAACATGGATCAGAGTTTAGATAGAAGAGGCTCAGTAAATCTTAAGGCAGTTCTGGTAGAAGGTTCAGCATGCATCAAAACTGAGCTTTCAAACCACCAACTGAATCAAGACAGTCGAGGTTCAGACAGAGGGGTAGTTTTGTTTAGTCTAGCAATAGTAGAGGTGCAGTATCGAGTCAGTTGTTGACTTATAAACATTGTGGGAAGAGGCACAGTGGTGAATGCTGGAAGGTGACAAGAGCCTACCTTCGATGTAGCTCATTTGATCATCAGGCCAGGGACTATTCTGTTGTCTTTGGAGCATAGTTTGGTAGGAGAGAAAGTGTGGCAATAGAAACTACGGTTCAGCAGAGCCGAGATAGTGTGTTTAGACAGAGAGGCTGTGGTTGAGGTCGAATGAGATCTAGGAGTGCTACTGGTAGAACTGAGGTGCGGAGCAATCAACTACAGTCTCAGGCCTAGGTATATGCCATGACGAGACAAGAGACTCAAGAGCCTCCAGATGTCGTTGCTGGTGTGTTACTCATATTTACATTTGAGGCTTATGCTTTGCTAAATCCTAGATCTATACATTCTTTTATTGCACCACATATGGAATCTAGGTTGCATTATGATAGAGAGTTATTGAGATATGGATTAAAGGTGAGTACACCGATAGGTAGTACCACTATGATAAAGGAAGTCTATAAGAGGTGTTTGATTCGAATTGATCAGGCAGAGTTAGAGGCAGACTTGATTATGTTACTGCTAAAGGAAATAGATGT
>JANZXP010000195.1:10051425-10063071 GCA_027576715.1 Erythroxylum flavicans | reverse complement strand
ACTCCTAAACTCTCAAAACAACGTGAGACAAGTTTGTACTCATAACTCAGATTACGAGGAAGAAAGGTCAAAGAAAGGGCAAGTAGAAGAAGTGCGAGATATCCAAAAAGAGGCTTAAGTTAAACCAAGTTTTCCAGAGTAGACTTGACCAGACGAGAGAGAGAGAAATTTTCTGGTGGGGTCCGTCTCAAATGATTATGCAGAACACATATGACCCTTAAATATGTTTCTTATAGCTTTGAACTCTTCATTCGTGAGGTTTGCGAATTTATTGACCCCTAGATTGTAAAGATGGTTCGCAGTAGCATTGAAAGCTTCAATATCCTGCACATTTTTCTTGAATATGTTATAACACATTTCGTTCTCGCTGCTGTCTTTGTACACACGCCCATAACGACTCATCCACTACTCGTACCTCTCATACATTGATTCATCTTGCAGAGTAAGCGATGTTGATTCAGAAACCAAGGCTATAAGAATGAAGATGCTGGACATTTATCACAAATCAGACTCTTAAACAACAATTTCGTTTTTAAACAAAACAAAGAAGCTAAAATCGATTAACCTGAGGGAGAAGTTTCTCCACTAGTAGAAAACAAAGCCAACTGCGACACACTAGCGTAGAGAGGATGCAAAATTGGTGAACACTCTCCTTGAACAATTAAGAGTATAAAACTTAGTACCTGTATCCTAAGTATGTGTAATATATGCATACGGAATCGTTAAGAAAGTCAAGTACCTTTGAGGAAGTGGTACCTAACAAAGCTTTCACCACTCCAAACCCTAGCAAATCCTCAGTCAAAGGAAGCAACCGATTCGAATCTCCACAAGAGCTCAGCTCCAGAGTCATGATCACTCACTTCAACTCCAATTCCTCCACTTTCACTTCTTCAATTGCAGTTAAGGAAGAAGCCAATCGACTAACAACCTGAAGGAGTAAACCAGTGCAAGAAAAAGAGAGAGACAGAGAGAGAGGGGAGTGTATAACCGAGAAAGAATCAATCAAAGAAATGAGAAGGAATAGCAATCTCTTGAAAACCGAGCGTGTTTAGAGAGGAAGAAAAAAATGGGAGAAAGTGAGGGAAAATCTATGGAGAAAAAGAAAATTATCTGATAAAGGAGCTCATGTGCAGAGAAGAGAGAGAGTGTAAGCAAATACATTTTAACAATGAGTCGTAAGAGAGAGAGTGTGTGTGTCTTAAATACTTATAACCACTCAGTTTCTACGGCAAGTGTAGGATAACTAGTCACAAAGTATCGACAAATTAAACAATATTATTTTGTTAATTATTTAATATAAATTTAACATAAATGAATATAATAATTAAATAATTAAATTTTAAAAATTTAAGACTGTTTTTAGTATTTTTTTAGACAAATTTTATTGTCTTAAATAAATGTCTAAAAACTCCACCAATTTTTAGATTATTTAAAACAATTGTTAAATATGTCTAGACATAAGTGTCTAAAACTTCCTTGTTTTGGTGTAGTATAATGAAGATGCAACAGCTGAGTGACTATGTTGTGAATGGTAAAGTTATATGATGTTTGCTTTAATTAAAACCTTTTCTTTCAATACTAACTATATTTTTAGTATATTTTAACTAAACTTTTTGGATTATTACAGGTTTATCGACATCGACTAACCTAGTTAATCGTTCCAGTTATGTTGTAATTTTTTTTGTTATCCTATCACAGTATAAAGGAATGCAGAGAACACGTACCTGCTTGGGTAAACTTTAGGGGACATCAGGCCTTCAGAACATTCTGCCCCTCACCACTCCAAGGACCCCTGCTGAGATCAGAGCAAGCTAGCAAAAATATGTACGGATTGCAAAGGACAGAACAGAAAACCTGAATCTCCAGAAAGTAGAGATTACCTGAAACTAACCCTCAAGGGCTAGCCTCCTCCCCGACGGACATTGACAGATCTGGCAAAGAACAACTCAACAGTTAATGCTCAGATCTGGCTGAGGCATTAAATAGCATAAGGAGTAGTGAAGGGAATGAAAATGGAATAACTTACCTTATTGGTGCTCTCCGATCTGGCATGGTAACTTTAGATCAAGCTGGGTTTGAGCCTTCTCATCATCGGGGAAGATGCAGGGGATTAGTGCCCATGGAAAGCACAATCCCCTGCAAGACGACTGAAAATAGTGAATACCAATGAAGACCAGCAGTTGTGAGTCAATTGGATAGCCTCCGGACGGCGTATCGTCTTCAGTTCGTCATCGCCAGCCCTAATTGGGTATAGGCTCGCAGACTCGCAAAAGGGGACGTTGATTTTGCCTTATTAGGTTTGCGTTAGTTACGTTAATATGGAGTCGTTTGTTCAATTGCTTGGTTTCTTTTAGATGTGTAATCTTGTCGACGTCGTTTTGCCCATGTGTTAACCTTCGCTGATGTACTTCATTTTATTCAATGAAAATTTTTAAATTTCTCAAAAAAACATTTATAATTTATATATTGATCTCTGTATTTATTATTTTCTCTATAAGATGATAAAGTTGAAATTAAAATCTTGTATATAATTTAATGATATTTTACTTTTTATATACAAGTTTCAAATTATCAATTATTTTTGTACAATTTTTTACATAATAAATTTAGATAGTTTTCAGATATGAAAGGTAAGTGTAGCCAAAACTATTAGCAAATATTCCTAGAAACTTCGTTAATAGATTTTAGCTACAGAAATGATGCATAACTAAGTATTTTTAGCGACGATTTTTAAGGATGTCAATGCGTCAGGCCTGAACGACCTGTGGCTCGCCGGCCCAAAGGATCATAAATGTTCAAAACAACCAGCTCGTGGCCCGCCCATAGGCCTGTCAGGTCACGGGATAAAAAATGTTTAAAACGACGTCATTTTGAAAATAACCGACGATCTGGCTTGTGGCCTGCCTATGGTCGGGTCAACGCGGGCCAAAAGCGGGCCGAGTCAGGCCGGGCCGGGCCGGGCTGGACGGACTGAGCCACTTTTGACATGTCTAACGGTTTCATAAAATGTCGCCTATAATTTTCAGCTACGAAGATTCGACAATATTTTAGGCGACAAAATGAAAATGTAGCTAAAAATAATAGGCAAGGTTTTTATACCTCTGCGATGATTTTTTGGGTACCAAATATCAACATTATTGTAGTGAATATTACTTCAGGTTTTGTAATCGGATGGTTTAACGAAGCTCGGTTGATACTGGCGAGCAGGTGTGAAAGGAACGTGGGTTCAGAGAAAAAAGAAACAAAAAGAACATTAAATGAAGGAGCTTAAAGTTATAAATTTTTTGGTAACAAATTTTCTCGTTATAATTTCAGGGAAGAAATAAACAATTAATGATCAGCAGAAAGTGCATTTTACTTGATCTGAACCCAGATGGAAACGCTGGGCACTTCCTTGTGAACAACGTAAAGCATGTAGTAGCCACGAGGAGCAACAGCACCACTTGGTGGTGCCAATGCGAGGATTTCGCTGAACGAACCCTTGTTCTTGACTTCCACTACATGCAAGAGAATCAACCTCTGGTTCATGGAAACTCCATGTGTTGTAAAAGCAGGAGCACATATTGTTACCATGATATCGCCTTTTTGCAAGTTTTCACCTTTTGAGGTGAATCTGATCTTGAAAATTTTCTCGTATGAAAGCTTGTTGTCAGTATTGTCAGCCTGAATTTGTGGTTTGTTGTCCACTAGCTGGGGATCCAAGTAAGGAGGAGAGAATTTCTCCACTCTCAGTTCCGTTGGGTACATGGCATCGTAGATGTAACCGTTGTTGGTGTTGCTGCCAGCGACCAGGACTTTGCCGTCGGGTAGCAGAACGCTTGATGAATGGTACATCCTTGGAATGCTGGATGCTGTGAGCTTCCTGAATCTCTTTCCTAACTTGGCTTTAGGATGGTATAAAACTGGTGCCAAGTTGGGTTCTCTTGCAAAACCCCAACCTGAGGCTCCTCTCATTGCACCATTGAGAACCAAGACATGGCCTGTTGGAAGGATGATCATGTCACCCATGATACGAGGAGTTGGCATCAGTTCTCTTTCCCAATCTGGGTTTTTCTCTGTAATCTTAAGTCTTCCACAATCCCTGAGTGCACTGTAGAAAATTTGCTTCTCGGCCTTAGAGTATGAATCTTCATGTGCTGAGCCACCGCATATCAACACCTCAGCGGGGACCACTGGCGGGTTATTTGCGGTGAGTGTTATCGGGAGAATTGCAGACATTCCGGAAGCAGGATAGTTTCGGTGACCGCCATGAAGTTCCGGGAACTCGCGGACTATCTTGTTGGATTTGGGGTTGAGTAAGACCGAGCGACTGTTGGCAAAGATGAACACATTGCCGTCGGTGTTGAGGTAGACAAAAGGGTATAAATTGTTCTCTTCTTTATTGCTGGTTTGTCGGAGGAACTCAAAGAAGTAGGGTTTTGCGTTGCTTTTGCCTTCTGGTGGAATATACTCGTAGCTGAAGGCATCACGGCCACCAACCACAATGAAGCCACCATCCTCTAATTCTGCTTGTGTTGAGTACCTTAATAGACAAGACACAAATTGATTAAAATTTGCCCCAAGCTGAGACATTCTAAGAGTTAAGCATACATGCAAAAACTGCAAACTGTCGGCCACCATGATTTGGTTTAATTAAATGAAATAAGAAAAGTGAGAAGTTTATTTGTCTGCTTACCATCTCGGGGCAGCAAGAGCAGGAGGGTATTCTCTCCAAGTGCAATCTTTGCATGTCGAAAGGTATCTAACGGTGTTTGCACCTCCTTGAAAACCGCCAGTACTAACGAAATCACCGTCCAAAGTGAGACCTCCTGACGAGCACCATGTATCTGTGTGCAACTGTTATCATGATGTGTAATTTGGATTTGTTAGGAGAGACGTATATATATATCTATATATATATGTATGTATGTATGTTGAAAAACAACAATAAAAACATATTTGGGAGGTTATGTGAAATCACGGAGTTTTGTATTACCATAAGTGGCTCAAGTTTTGAGGTCTCTATGTCGTACAAAATCGAGTGAGCCCAGCAATCCTTCTCACCGGTCTTATTATTAAGAATACGGCATTCTCCTCCAGGCAACTTCACGTTTGAGATAAGCCAAATGGTGGCGTCATACATTAAGACCTTGTTAACCTTCGGAAGCAAAATCGAATGCATGGCTGATACACCAGAGTTCTTAGAAACCAGCTCCCATCTCCCTCTATATTTCTTTCTATTACCTGCCTTTTCGTTGCCAAAGTCACCGTCGGCAATGGATTGCTGAGCCCCTCCGGATGTTCCAGTCACAGGCAAGTGTTCCTGAGCGTCCTTATTCGGCAACATATCTATGGGAATGTCGAAGTCACCAGGTAAATTTTGGCCCTTGTAATCATTTGGATTCCCAAAAGGGTCTCCAAACAATTCATGAGGTCCCATTATCTTGTTTTCATTGTTGAATAAAAAATTATGATTGATATCAAAAAGATGAGCAGATGTAGCAAAAAGGAGGAGAGGTAGAATGCAGAAGGACCTCCTCAATGTTGTCATTGTTAATTAAAATGAAAAGGAAAAGAAAAGAAAACAGATTCAAAGAGAGGGAGTCCGGTCGTCCGCCGGACGGCTGCTTTATTCGTTGATGACCATGAGGCCTATAGTATTCATAGGTTGACGGGACAAAATTGTTGTCCAAAAATAGGATGGTTAGGTCTCCAAGCTTTTAGGAGTCCCGCCTCGTAGTTGAGAGGTTATAGCAAAGAATTTTTTTTTTTTTTTGAAAAAGAGGTTACAGCAAGGTTGGTAGTAAAAAACAGGGTCTTATTGCTTGAAGACTATTACGGAGGAGGCACGCTCCTAAAACCACTAATTATATCTGGCGGCATTCAGAATTCGCAATTTTGTTTTATAACATAAATTCTTAGGTCTCAGTTTAATTCAATTGCATATGACTAGGAGTTTCTTGAACTAAGAGAGACTAGAACAGAAGCTTTTGCAAAACGACAAAAGTTGAATTCCTTTTATTTCATGTATTTCTTTCGACACGAGGAAGTGTGTTAAAATTAACGTTGCCAATATCATATAAGACTTGATATCAAATTTAATTTTAGTACAGTATGGTAAAATATTAGTATTAATTAATATTGAGTATCATTTTAGGAAAATTTTAAAAATTATAAAATAGTTACTAAATTTTATAAAATTTCAAAATAGTCCTTCAATGTGGTATTTTATAGTTTTTAACTTTACTTCAATCGGGTCTAAAACAATCATAATAATATAAATTTGATATAATAAATATCTCTTTATTTTTATTAATATTACTTTTTATATAAAAACAAAAATAATCACAACTAATATAAGAAAAAGATCATTTAATTCTTATGCAGATATGAAACTACAAATAATACAAAGTACTTAAAAAGTTATAACTGATTATATCAAACATTCATATAATAAAAAGAATATAAGTTCATAAGTATAACAATAAGAGTTCGTATCAAGGAACGCAATAAAAGGGAAGTAAAAATTGGAACAAAACCTACACTTAAAAGTTCTATATTTACATTACATATATAGAATTTAACACATAACCAAATACAAGTGAAGTTAAAAGAAAAGCAAAAAATAAAAATCCTAAATTTTATTTCACGACATATTTGCTGAAATTGCATTGATTCTAATTTTTATTTGGTATGAAATTCTCATCATTAAGAGGAGTCTCATTATCACCATCATTCAAGCTCTATGCACCGAATGACATGTTAATACTTTTTCATCCAAGATTATCTTCCAAGTTATTCTCATTTATAGAACTCGGTTCCTTAAATCTAATTTACTAAAAGATCAATATGATCTAAGTAAATTGCATATATAGAACTACTTGTTATATAAAGAGTTATAATAAAAAATAAAATAAAATAATTAAGAAATTATATTTAGCATAATGTTGACAATAACATACCTTCCTTAAAGTTTCACCTTGTATTAAATAAATACCATATCATTTAATCTCTTTTATTCTTATTTTTTTAAGAATGAATGAATTTAAATGTGCTCCAATATTCCTTTCATATCTAATCACTCTCACATATTGACTAAGAATTCAATTTGAAAACTTTTACAATTCTAGAGCACTGATTTCAAATTAGTCTTACCAAACAACTATATGACAACAAAATTAATATTATAAATAAAATAAAGTGATAATTAATTTTAAACAAGTAATAAAAGTGAAAAACATATACCTAGATTAAGTTTATCTCTTCGGCATAGGTATTCTAAAATCACTCGCATGTCCTTGTATACCTCTATTTGTGAGTTTATGAGGTCTTGTAACATTTCAAGTGAAATAATTATTGTGATAGTTAATGGCAATTCCCTACTAACTTCAATTTTCTTTATGAAACTTGGTCTAAAGTGAACACTCAAATTTAGAAATGCCCAAGCAGTAAACAATAAATTGTAAAATTATATTTCTCATCTTTCATTAGTGAGTGCAAGAAAATGTATGCGCAAGGAAACCTATTTTCTTTATTAGCCTTGATTGCTTCTTTTGCCCACTCCATGACATTATAGAAGCAACTAATTGTTGTCTTCTTACTACTATCAGTCAGATAAAGTACTTTCGTAAAATGTTAACAAACCAGAATTAAAAATTGGCATTGGACTAAAATTCATGATTTTTAAGTATAATCCTAGAAACTTCCACTCTAGAATTAGTCATAGTATGTTAAGATGCAACTCACTTATTACTTGTAAATATTTGTCTCAACTTATTCTTCATTTGAGCAAAAAACTGAAGTGATAATTTTGTGATAGCAAGATGATACAAATTCCTAATATTTGTGAACTCTTTTCACATCAAATTTGGAAACCTAGTACAACTATTAATGAAATTTGTCATTTTTCTTATTTTTTCACAATTTCATTAATAATAGGAAAATATCTAGCATCTGATGTTATATTTTTTCAGCATCAAGTTAATATAATGTGCATCACAAATGATCCAATATAAAGAGTTATACATACTTTGAAATCTCTTCCTAACTACTTTATAAATAGCATTCTTGTTAATGATAAACTGTATAATGCTTTTCGGCCCAATTTTATTCACAACTTCATCAAAAATCTCCAATAGAGTATTAACATTTCTTATAAGGCCAAATGCTTGATCGAGTGTTTGATGTGTGTAAGTTTTAATAAATACCCTCGATAATTCGCAAGCGCATGGTTTATTCGTGTTGTACCTAAGGTGTCGATCCCACGAGGAGGGATAATCTAATACTAAAATCTAAGGCCAAAATAAATCGTAGAAATTCAAAATATAATGAAACTAAAATGAGAATTCAATTCAATCAATCAAATCAAATTAAGAATCAATCACAAAATATTAATAATTCAGTAATTGCAACACATACCCAAGAATCAACCTAAGGGAATCATCAATTGAGAGAAAGGGAATTTTATCTATCCTTAACGCCAACCTAATTGATTATGAATTATCCGGATTATTGGTTCTAGACGATCCTAGGGTTAATTACTCTCTCTCGAGTTATAACTATTAACCATAAATTATAAACCTTAATTAAATTATGGAAGTTTCAATCTCTTAATTGACAACCTATCTAAAATCCTTATTATCTATGAAGTTGTCTAACAAACTATCGGAAACCTATGCAATATCTCTCTTCCCACAATTTACCGTTTTGATTTAATTCTTATTCTATTAAATCGCCTAACTCTTGTTAGCACAATTTAATTATTTTTCATTTGATTCACCCTCTAAGTTTATTATCGAATTATGCACGTCTAGAATTAAACCACAAAAAATTCAATAACACATATACAATCAAATTTCATTAATTCAAAGACAAAACTTTGAAGGTGAGTTTAAAATATTTCAACATTCAAAATCTATCATCAAACTGTTATTCTCAATTCTATACAATAATAAAATGGAAAATAAACAAGAAATAAGATTTGAATGGATGATGGGAGGCAACGATGTCAGGAAACTCCTTGTTAAGTCAGCTTCTTCTCCACTTCTCTCTTCCTTCTTCTCCTTCTCAATCTTTCGATGAATTCTCTCTAGTGGTTCTTTAAGGCGGCTGATGTTAAAAGCTTTCTTTGCCTCTTTTTTTTGTTCTTTAAATATCCTTTGTGTTCTAAGTAGCCTTAGGATTTTTCGAGGTTTGATAAGTCCAAAAAATTCCTCGAAACTTGACGTTTTTGAGTGTCTGTATGTCTGCTCGACACAGGCTATGATCGTGGGTCACATCCGAGTCTTCTGTCACGAGTGTAGCATGCATGCTATGATTGTGGGTCATGTCCTATGCTTCTGTCACGATTGTGGCATGTGGGCTATGATCGTAGGCCAACTCTAGTGCTTCTGTCACAATCGTTCGTGGCTTGTTGTGTCATGATCGTGGGCCATTATTTCAGGCCAAATGTCTTCGAAACTACTCCGTTCTTCAATGTTGACCCTGCAATGCTAAGAAACACATTAAGGTACCTCAAAAACATAATATTTAAGCTCAAA
The DNA here is from genome assembly GCA_027576715.1 of Erythroxylum flavicans. Lineage (NCBI taxonomy): Eukaryota > Viridiplantae > Streptophyta > Magnoliopsida > Malpighiales > Erythroxylaceae > Erythroxylum > Erythroxylum flavicans. The sequence goes on along the minus strand of JANZXP010000195.1, from coordinate 10,053,553 downwards.
GACTTATACTAACAAAAAAAACACTTAAAACATAAATAATTAACAAACTAACACAATTCTAACCTAAACACATACTAAACGATTGAATTAATAATTAAATATATATTAAACTAAGCCCTAAAATACGATGCAATTTACACTTATCAATGTTTCAATTGATTTTAAAAACACCATCCTCTTAGCAGGACATTATTAAACACCCATAAGTTTTAGAGGTCATTCTTCTTTTACTCAAATAACTTTTTATTTCACTAAAAGAGTTGCTCAGAGATTTCTCTGTACTCATCAATTGAAGGAGCTTCATACCTTGAACCTTAAGAGGCAACATCATACACTATAGGCTAGTAATAATAAGAGTGGACAATATTGAATAACACAATTGCATCACATCAGTGTCTAATTGTTAGACCCTGTTTCCGGAGTCTAACTCTTTGCTCTGATACCAAACAGATGTTGGACCCCGTTTCTGGAGCTCAACGTTCGAAGTCATAACACATGAGCACAACTCTCTGAAGGATTCTTATATCATCCCAAACATCCATAATTGAGCATTTGATAAATGACAATTCATTCTTATGTTCATATCCTCACTCGACACCCTAAACACATCACTCGAATTATCTCTTATTTCCATAACCAACTAAGTACCTTTCAAGTTCTATTCAAGCTTAAATGTACCAAAGATAAGCAATGATGAGCCCACATGTACATGGTTTGGGACATAAAGCGTAACTTCCACAAAGTGGTGCACCACACTAGTCAATCACCAAAATCATCAATCCTCTATAGTGATGATCTTTACTTAATGACTTCAAGATGTTTAAGACAATTGACAAAGTCAAATTTGGTTTAGCTGTAATTGATGGTCGACTAGTCGGTGTATAGTCGACTAATATCAACATTTTTCATGAAACTTCCAGTTCTGCTCTTCGAATAGTCGACTAATATGATGATAGTCGACTAGCACTAACATTTTTCTTTATGAAACTTTCAACTCTACCCTTCGAATAGTCGACTAATATGATAATGGTCGACTAGTCCATTTATCCAACTGGCAGGCTTGATTGTTAATAAACGGGGTCGAACATTTGTGGTATCAGAGCAAGAAGATGAACTAATAATGATTAAGGTGTTCTTTATGGTAATAAGCTCACGTTTTATGACCTCTGCGTTGGGCTCCAGAAACGGGGTCGAACAATGATATCTTCTGTAGATCATCTCCTTATATATCTGATGATTATTTGAGTCATAACTCTAATTCAGACAATGAGAATTGGGGCGATGAATCACCTGATTATAAGGACAATGAACAATATAGTACTATGCGAATATCACCATTTGAATCTGTTTCAAGGTCTTTGCTGGCTAGGGAACTAGGAAATGATGTAGTCGACATGGATACAGGCTTTAACAGCATATACTCTAAGAATGGTGCAGATCCATCTCACCCTGCATCGATGATGGATCTTTCTGGTTTGGAAGCAGCGAACTATTTACCACAGAGAGAAGAAAAAGACAATTAGGATCAAATGAATCTCCTAGACAGACAACATCAAGTACAATCTACCCCATTACCACCACTTGTCCCTCCTCTTCAATGGTGTGTTTCTGAAGCTCACTCTTATTTGACAAATGATAGACTTTATACTGTACTTAGAGCTGATGAACATGCTTTTGATCTGAAGCTTTTGGAATCTTCCTTATCTGAACAACTTAAGACATTTCCACCTAATGGATAATAGCTAGTTTAGGGAGATATAACTGTTAAAACAAAGAATAAGCAAGAATGGGAAAAGTTGAATGCTCAGAAAGAAGCTAATCAACCTGCGAATGTTAAGGAGATGGATGAAAAGGAAGATTTCTTGCAGCAAATTTGAGCAAAATCTTTCACCTTAAGATGAACAGTGACAACAAAGCCAACTTTGACATCAAACTCCACTGCAAATGACAAATTAACTGCAATATTGCAAAAAGAAAATGCAATTCTCTAGGTTGTTGTAAGTGATGATGGAGAAGATGATAGCTAGAGGGAGGAAAGATAGTTTCATGTGTTCAATGTTAGAAAAATTTTGATATTTGATTTGAATTTTAAGATTTATCTTTGTACTCGGTTGAGGTTTTTTAGTAT
>JANZXP010000195.1:10025641-10042343 GCA_027576715.1 Erythroxylum flavicans | reverse complement strand
TCAACAAAATACAACAAAGAAGCAAGAAAAGAGAAGAAGTAAGGCTTATATGTTGAAGAGCAAAGTTGGAATTCTATGGTGGCAGCTTTGTGTCTCTTTGAAATCCTTTGATTCCACCTAGAGTTCTCTTGGTTTTTCTCTAAAAAATGCATTCTTCTCTCTCCCTTGGATTTCTTTCACGACCTTCTCCTTTTTTATGGTTTAAAATTGCATTTTTATACCTCGTTTAATGCTTAAAACGATGTAGGAAGGAGGAAGTTGCCAGTTTGAATTTTCCAGAAAACTCTGTTTTCAGTCTTACCTAATTTAAATTTAGTTAGTTTATTGAACAAACTTAAGATCAACTAAATTTAAGTGAGATCCTAGTCCACTAGAAAGTTTAGAATAATCTTTCTAAATAATTGTGAGGGCTATTATTTTGAATAAATTAGTGGAGTAACCAAATAAATGATTAAACTCTTGATGTTATTTTGTTAGCATGATATATAACTAATTGTTTGCTTTCTTACATTTATCTTGTTATGAGTAGAAATACCTTTGTTTGGTATAATTGATACTAAAGAGTTATTGAACCAGTTTTCTCGAACATAGGATTAAGCCTAAGAATAATTCTCAAAGAAAGGAAAATTATATCTCTATTATGTAATTTTTCTATAGTCTCTGTTAAGGATTTAGTGACAAAGTATTAGAGATATGATAATATCATATGGATAACAAAATATGATGATATTTTGAGTTGATTAATGTCTCATAAACTTTAATGACAACATATAAGATGAATATCAACACTATGATAGCAAAATACAAATAGTTGCATAAAGTAGAGTTAAAAGGTATAGTATTAATGAAATTATTTCACTCAATTTAGCCAATTAAAAGTTTAAACATAGACACAATTAAAGGCATTGGGTATAGTATGATAATTGTTGTCATTAGAAGAAAATGAATGAATAAATTTTCTTATCAATACATGATATGATTGAGATCATATATATTTATAATTCATGCTTTTTAGTAATTGATAAATGAATTTGGGTTCAACATTATTACAATGTTTGAGGTATAATAAGATATAGATTGATGAGTAAAAGTAGTTGATCCAAGTTTATACAAATAATTTTTAAGTGATAGATCAAAGCAGTCTTATGCTTAACATAAGAGGGAAAGAATACAAAGTTAGATAACTGAGACTATCCTTTTATTCCATGTTGGTGAAATCAATAAAATGAGAACCATAAAGTTACATAGGATGATATATGTATCGTTTTAATTATGAATCATATGAAACTTATGAAGCTTTTAAAGTTAAAGAATAACAAAATCAACCTTTGGTGAAATCGTGATGATGGTACTGAATTGTTAAAATTTATACATATAATGTACTAAATAGAATAACAATTCATAAAATGATGAATACTTGTATTTCATTATATATACTAATAACTTTATATGATAGATTCATAGTATTAAATGAAATACTAATTTATATTTCTAAAAAGTTCAAAGTGGTTAAATCTGAGTAGAAATTAAGCATTAAAAATGTTGAAGCATTTCAATAAGATCCATATAGTGAGATTAAAAATTTCTTGATTATCTAGAGGAAAATGATATTCTTTAATAAATACCTCAACAAATAAATTTCACAATAGTATAAATTTGTGTAAGTAGAAAAATATAGTATGAGATATTGTAAGATGCAATATTAATTTCTTCTATAGCTATACCTAGTATAACAATTTGCCTTTAATAGTTACAATTAAATTAATTAGCAAGATTTCATATGTGATATGAAATGGTAAGACTTTGAAATAGATGAAGTTAATGATTCTAGGATATGATGTTAAGTTGAAGCATATATTATCCATTAATTTTAAAAATAAATTGAATAAAAAAAGTTATGAGATATCCTAAAGGTTTAGATATGATCTTACAAACCACAACGAACAAAATATTTGTTTCAATCAATAGTTGTGGGAGTAAGATGAAGTTTGAAAGTTCAAACCTTATAACAATAGATAATGTATTAAAGGTGTTTACCTATTTAAAGTTCTTTACCTATTTAAAGTCTAAGTACATAGATAATGTATTAAAGTTGTTTAGTATTTGAGATATCTTTAATGCTTCAAATACTTATGAAGCATTGAAGACATCCATTATTTTATATGTTAGTTGATATTTAAGTTCAAGGTTATATGCCTATTAAATTTAAAATTAAATACTAATTAAAGTATATTTATTTATAATAGTATTATTTTGATTTAGAAAGGTTCCAATATAGCATCATTGCTAATCAAGTCATAATATATTTTTTTATTTGGAGGAAATGATTATTTGGATCATTAAGTTCTTTAATAAACTTGATGTAGTTCCTTACATTGTTAAAACAACAATCCATTGTAAAACATTAAATCCATTTCTTATGAGAAAAGAGATAAGGTCTCATCAGAGATTCAAGCATGTTTTAGGTAATCTCTTTTAAGTATGATGATAATTTAATTGAGAGTTGTAAGATTTCAGTAAGTCTTCACTATAAAGAATCTTTTGGAACTCTCTCACTAAATCACTATCAATCTTAGTAGTAACATGGTTATCATATGAAGATATGGTATAAGATACTTAGTTTAATGCAAGTGAGAGATTGTTATTATATGCCCTATAACTAATTAGTTAGTTGTAGATTTTGTGACATAATTAAATAAAGGCATTCTTTATATATTTTGTTAATTACATTTGATATTTTAATAATAAAGATAAAATCCATAAAATAATTACTGTACAATTAAAATTATGATGAGATCATAATTACGAGAGTCAATTTGTATTTATGTATTATTTCTAAATTGATCCTAGTTATAGTTTCATCAAGATGGGATATTGATGTAAAACTAGCAGACATTATGTTTCTTTTTTATGAAGAAAGTAATTGATATCATAAATTGAAGTATAGAGATACTTAAACAAACGTGTAAGTGCTTATTAAAGAATAATCTCACTAAACTGACCCAGTTATGATGATCCCAAATGAGATATTACTTATGTATCCATAGATTTCCTTATTATGATTGTTGTCTAATTGATCCTTAAACTTAAGATTACCAAAAGTATCTCATGTGAAAATTACTATGTTTTGATACTACTTATGACCTATTTTATTTAGAGTAACTCAATCAGTATTACTTGGATATAGTGTAAATCATATGAAAATATTTGAGTAAGTCAATAAATGATACATTATTTTAAAGTAATTAGAGAGAATATTTCATTGCTCTTAATTAGTAGTGATTTAAGAAATTCTCTAGCTAGAGTGAATTAAGATTTGAAAAGATTTTTCCAAATATGAATTATAAACCATAATTAGAAAGAATAAACATGATAAATATAAAAAAATATACATTAAATCCACACTTTATGTTTAATTGGATCATTAGATGATGAAAGGCATAAGTGAGCTAGCACTCCTATCTTTTCTTCTTAAGTGTTCAATTCTTTTTCTCTACTTCGTGGATACCGCTAAAAGTTAGACAAGTGAGTAGCTTGGGGATGACAATTGTGGAAGAAATTTTTGCAAGAAACCAAATCAAGTAAGTTTCAACCATTTTATTTATGATTCATATTTTTCAAGTTAATAAATAAAGAGATTTGATTAGGAAATTGTAAATATTATTTTTTTATGTACATGATTGGATCATGATTCGTTTTATAATGTTAAAAATCATTTTTATATAAACTACAAATTAACAAAGTCATAAACTTTCACTTGTGTTCTTTTTGAAAATACACTTTATATACACTTGACATATTTTAATATATAACTAGGTCTCATATTACCAAGTATCCTAACTTATAATTTGGATCTAAAAAAGATCTATCGCTTTCTCTCCATTTCGTTTGCGTCTAAGTTAGAATACAACAGTCTTTATCATGTTTTTCAGCCTCTCTCTTAACGCTTCCATAAACTCTGATCATCTCTCTATAATTTTTGTTTGACTTTATTGCATGTTATCTAAAGAAAAAAAATAGTGAAGTAAGATAATTTGTTTAATAATATCGATTTTTTCTTTCTCTTATTTGACATTTGTTTTGCTTCATCTTTCATTAATCAACTAATGTTGTTTCATTAATCAACTAATGTTGTACAGTGCATAGGAGACATTATGGTCCCTTATTAATTTGTATATTTTAGAGTCTTTAAAAATAAGTTTTGTTTCCATTGTAATATGTACATATGATCTCAACTTTTATGGTAAATTTCTATTATAGTTTATACATCACATACATATGGTCCTAATTTTAATTATCAATTTATGTTCTCTTTTACTTTTCTATTGTAGTGTTTAAGTGATGTTTTTTTATGTTTATCCTTTACTTAATTTGTTTATAAATCAATGAGATTTCATTATTGAATTTGCATTTCCCTTTTAGATTTATTACTAATGGGCTAATATAAATTTTCCAATCCAACATATGTATTTAAAATGTTTCCTAGAGAAAATATATAGATATTATTATAACAGCCTTTAAGGCAATGTTGATTGAAGATCTAAAAAGAGAAAAGACAAAAACATTGATGAGACAATTTATTTACTTTCTAGTGTCAATTTGATATGGAGCAGCAAAGAGTTTGATATTCATAAGTGGAAGTATGCCATATATTGCCTTCACACTAAGAAGAGAACATTAAACATAAGCATATACACATTATATGTTTATATATGTAACTTATACAATGTAGGATGTTCATTTAGTGAGCAGATGAAGATGTTTCGAAAAGGAAACTAACAGGGAAACTATAGCAAACAAGTGAAGATGTGTTATAGTTTGCTAAAGATTACTTAATTTATGAAAAAAGAATGACCAAATCCTTCTTATTTTCTTAATGATATCTAATCTCTTGTTTTATTGGAGAGAATGTAATGGATTGACTCTAGTTTAAACTAATTGAAAAACACCCTTTACATCTATCCTCGTTATAGATATCTCCACACAAATAAATGATGCATATCTAAATTTCTTTTCTACCATTATGTGTGTGGATGAGTGGTGATAAAGATTAATTATAAGTTGTAAAGTTATTTAGTTTTTTGGGCGTAAATATTAATTCCATACTGTAAAATTATTTAGGTCTTTAGGCCTAAAGATTACTTTCTAAATTTTCATTTGGTTTAACATATGCATGCCTTTAAATTTAAGACATGTTGTCTCAAGCATAAATATTTTATAACTAAAAAGCTTTAAATGATATCAACCAAGTTCTTGAGTAGACACTTAAAAAAAAGAATTATGGAGAAGGCTAGCATAACTACTATTAAGATAATTGAAGATTGTAGAGAAAATTTAAATACATTTATGAGTTCTATCATATGTAGTGTTGACAAGAAGAAATTGAGGAAGGAGAGTGTCACTAAATTATGTATATGAATATTCCAAGCTTCAAGGCTATATTTATGAGTTAAAGGTAATGTTATGAATACCATATCGGTATTAATATCGAATTTAGTTCCGGTACAATACTGTATCGATATTGGGAACTGTTTCAGATAATTTTTTAAATTTATAAAATAGCCCTTGAATTTTTTAAAATTGCAAAATAGTTTTTTAATATATTGTACTATATAATATATAATTTTACATCAACCTTGTCTCTAAAGATCATAATAATAAAAATTTAAATTGATAATAATCTATTTATTTTTATTAATTTACTTTTCACATATTTCACATATAAATAATAACCAAAATTAATATGAAAAAGATTATTTAATCTTCATATAATTATAAAATTAATGACAATACAAAGTACTTAAAATGTTACAACTTCATCATATAACAAATAATAATTATATCAAATCATCAAATAAGAAGAATAATAAATATTTATGACTCACTAGTTATTATAATTTAATTACAATAATAGTTCATGCTGAAGAATCAACTAGAAGTGAAACTTGAAACAAAAAAATTTACAATTATAATGAATATATATAATTTAACATATACATCAACTATAAGTGAAATTAAAAGAAGAGGAGAAACAAAAACCTAAAGCTTCATTTAATCAAATACCTTCTTAAATCACATTGACCTCAACTCTTATTTGGCAAAAAATGCTTATCATTGAGGTCTTATCATTACTATCGTTCAAATTCGTTGCACTAAATGACATGTCAATACTTACCAATCCAAGATTGTCCTCCAAGTCACTCTTATCTATCAAACTCGCTTTCTCAGAAACTCAATCCACCAAAAGATCGATATAATTAAGGAAAATTGGATCTACAAAACTACTTGTTTTATTAAGCATTCTAGTAAACAATAAAATTAAATTATTAAGAAATTATAATAAATTATTAAGAAACAATAATAAATTATATTCAACTTAATAATGATAATAATATATCTTCCTTGAAGCTTTAAATTGTATCGAATAAAGACCAAGTCATTTAATCTTTTGTGTGCTAATCTATTCATTTTCTTTAAATGGATGAATTCAAATGTGTTCCAATTCTTTTTACGCCCTATTGGACTCACACATTGACTCATAATTCGAATTGCAAACCTTTTGAATTCTAGAATACTACTTCTGAATTGGTTCCACTAAGTAACTGTAAGACAACAAAAGTAGCATTATAAACAAAATAAAGTGATTATTAATTTTCAATAAGTAACAAAAGTGAAAAAAATTATATACCTGGATTAAGTTTGTATCTTTAACGAGTAGCAACTGGAATCCTAAAATCACTATAAGCATCCTTATAAATCTCCATTTGTGAGCTTAGGAGATCTTGCATCATTTCATGAGTAACAATTGTTATAATAGTTAAAACATTCCCTTATTAACTTCAGCTTTCTTTGTAAAAATTGGTTTAAAATAGATAGTAGGATTAAAAAGTGCCCCAATTGCAAACAACAGAGAGTAAAATTGCCTTTGCCATCTCTCATTGATGACTACAAGATAAGGTGTGTACAAAGAAGGCTTATTTTCATATTGGCCTTAATTGCTTCCTTCACTCTCTCCATGGTATCATAAAAATAACCCATTATTGCCTTCTCATCACTATCATCCAGACGAAGTACCCTCACTAAAAGCTCACAAACTTGAATAAAAATTTGACATTGAGACCAAAATTCATTATCTTTAAGTATAATTCTATAAACCTCCAATCTAGCATTAGACTTGACATGCTGAGATGTAACCTACTTATCACTTGTAAACATTTTTATTAACTCTTTCCTCATCATAATAAAACACTAAAGTGGTAAGAAATTAGTTGTCAATCTTGTAATAGGAAGACGAAACAAATTCTTACCATTGTTAAAATCCTTTCTCATTAAATTCTAGACTTATACACAATTATGGATGAACTTGATCACCTTTTTTGCTTTCTACATAGCCTCATCAATAATAGGAAATTATCTAGCATCCCTTATATTTTCTAACATCAAGTCAATGCAATGAGCAGCACAAAGAGTCTAATAAAAAGAATTTACTTGCTTTGCAATCTTCTTTTAGTAGCTTTATAAGTGAAATCATTCTCAGTAATAAATTGAATAATATTTTCTGGCCCAACTTTATTAACAATTTCATCAAATATTTCAAATAGAGTATTAGCATTCCTAATTAGGCTAAATGCAACAATAGACTTAAAAAACATTGTCCCCTTTGTAGAATAAACCAAAAAACTAGTAATATACTCATGTCTTCTATTTGTCCAACCATCACATATGGTTGAAAATTAAAAAATGGCCCAAGTCATTCTTTTTTCATCCACATAACTTTTAACTTCATAAGCAGAACTATTCAAAAGTTTACCTCTATAGTCTTCAATTGAAAGAGTTTTGTATCTTGGACCATAAGAGGTAATAACATCTACAATAGGTTGATAATAATATTACTGGGAAGCATTGAATGCTATACTTGAACCATAACACCATCTAGCCATTACCATATCCACATTATGAGTAGCTTCTCTACATTGTAAGGCACTACGGATTGAACACTAAGCCCTAGGAGCTGTTCATAATGCAAACAAAATTAGAGACCTATCTTCTTCTTTTCCTAACATCAGGTGTAACATTCCCTTCTTATTGGGTAAGAATACTACCACCCTCAACATTCCCATTATCATCTTGAACACCAATAAAAGAACTTCCGTTACTAATTTTGTAATTCAATCTTTGCCTTCTATCTTTCTCATATTGATACTCTTCAAACAAAGTCTTCATTTACAATTTCACATCATGACTCACTTTTTTACAAGGCTTCATAACACCTTTGACCCCAATTAAATGCTTCTTTAATATGGTGATTTCTCCAACTTTCAAATGATTGTGACAAAACAAATAAATGGTATGATTCTTCATTCTGGGAACCAATCTAGCATAAGCCCAAGTTGGATTATTGAATCTTCCTGAAGTGGTTGAATTATTAGGATTACTTAAACTTTCTTCCATTTATCTGTAAAAATAAATAAAGACATGTGTCAAAATTAAATTACTAAATTCACATACTATTTCTACTATATATTTAACTACCCATAATATAAGATGATGAATGTGTATTTGCTACCCATAAGATAAAATTAATATTTGTAATTTTATTTCCTAATGACAACAATAAACAATATAAAAGTACAAACATTTAATTTTCTTAAATTTATATTAAATGATTTGATTATATACTAAATCTTATATTTATATGATTAATTATAAATTAAATACTTTTTATATGCAAAAATAATTAGTAAATTGTATGTTTCATATAAATTAATTGACAAATTAACAACTTAATGAATTACATTTGATCTCATTTTTATGATTATTAAAATAACAAATAATATGACATAATTGAATTATACATAATTCACAAATCATAATACTTAAATATTCTTCCATAATTCATACATGGTGAGAAAGTCTTACCTAATATAAAACACTCAATATTTGTAAGTATACAGATCATAAACTTGTAGTAATTGAAGTGTCAATCCCACGAGGAATTAGCTAAAATTAAATGAACCTAACTTTGTCTAAGGTTGTGAAAAATAATTTAAAGAAGAAGAAAAAAATAGAAAATTAAGCAATCAAATATGAGTTGTGTGAAAATAAATTCAGAAATTAACACAATAATATCAAATTGAGCACTTAACCACTTAACAAATGAACTACCATAATAAAACAAGAATGATCAAGAATGAAAGTCTGGGATTCATTCTATCGTTATTTTGCTCCTTTAACCACTTTTGATTCAATTTAGTGTCAATCCTAGATTTCTAAAGGGCTTGATTATTCTATCTCAAGAGCAATTCATTTAAACCTAATTAATAGTCCCTAATTGATAACAAAATTTCAAAATTGTAATCTCTCGATTAACAAAAACAACTTAATGTTTTCAATTAGTTTTTAAGCAATCTATTAGACAATAGAGTTCTCACACAAGATCTTTCTTCGTATGATTATCAATTTGATGTTTCGTGACTTATTAGGTCACTAAATCTCATTACCCAACCTAATCAAATAATTATCAACTTACTCTCTCGATTTATTATAGAAGTATAAGCAAACACAAAATCTCAACACCTAAAACATTATATTGAAATCAAAATTGTTAATGTCACAAAATAAGTTAAGAACAATTCTTAATATGAAATTAGAACATCATCAATGTGTATAACATCCTCAACACTAGTTTATACATCAAATTTAAAGAAAATAAACAAAAGAAGAAGAAAAACTTGAGTTAGACTGGTCTGGAGTTTGCTGGATAGTTGTTGATCTTCTTGCTCCCTCCTTGATCTTCCTTGCTTTTTCCCCAATTTGGTAAGATGGTGGCTGCTTATTTGGTTCTTTTAATGTTCATTTATAGTAAATAAGTGATTTAGGGTTAAGTTTAGGGCTTACCCAGGTCATATTGTCGCAAAAATGCCCTCCAATCATCAAAATAGATAAAAAATATGTCTGGCGAGGTCTGTCATGATCGTGACCTAAGATAAAACACTTTTGTCGTAATTGTGACACTAGGGAGGAGTCTTCTTACACCACCAACTTCCTTCAATCTTCATTTATCTAGGTTCATTCACTCTCAAACACATCAAAACACCTCAAGAACATAAGATTAAGGTCCAACATCATGCCCTAAACCACATAGCACTTAAAAACATAAACAAACACTAACATTAACATAATTCTAAACCTAAACATGCAATAATCATCTAATCAACACCTACAAATGCCTTAAAAACACCTACCAAAACATAACCTAAACTACAACTATCAACCCGCCTACACTTAAATTTTTTCTCGTCCTTAAGCAAAAACAGAAATAAATTCAAACTTAAACACACCAAACAAATCAAATAATAACACATACATTCGTGCGCACGCACTGATGATACAATGACATCTAACTTCAAGAAACCAATTTAACCTCAAACAACAATCATTCAAGTTGTTCCAACATATTAAGCCATGAAAATTATGGCTAAACACTTTGGATTGAATATACATACTAATCATGACATTAACATCATATTCATTCACCTAAAGCACTTGTACACACACATTGATAATTAGTATTCAATCAAAATTGCAACTATCACCAAGTAAATTTTTATTAAAATTATTGCTATTTTTAAAGATCGGTAGGATTATTTATCAAAACACTAATTTTTTATTTTCTTTAATGTTGACCTAGTCTTTTGACATGAAGGCAAACATTTTGTCGTGAATGTACCCTGATTACTCAACTAGGTCACATTTTATTAATTAGCTTAGTTGGAATGTCAATCTAGCCTTTTGATGTGAAGATAAACATTTTGTTGTGAATGTCTCTGGTTACTCAGCTATATCACATTCTCAACTGGCTACTAGCTCTATTCATAATCCAAAGGCCAGCAGAGTAGTTATTTACTTAAGACATACATTTTTTTAACAATTCATATAGCCTACCTCATTTCTTTTTAACTAATCATCCTTATGAAAGAATACTAATGATATTAACACATTCAATTGACTTGTAATTATAAATGTATGTAACAAATTTCCTAAGGTGAATGAACAGATGTCATAGCCTAATTAACATGCATATTTAACTTAGGATATTTAGAACATAAATTTTGCAAGCTAATATATCTTTACAACTTTAATGACTATGTTCAAAGCTAAACTACTTTCATCAAGTTATAACCATTGACACATTCATACAATTTACACTTATGCTACACACCATGTCAACCTAAGAAGAAATTAACAATATGACATGAAAAATTCACACTCATGATGACAATAACAATACAAACCTCCCCATACTTGGATAACACATTGTCCTTAATGTGAGGAGAAAAAACAACACATAAAGGAAATTAAAAATTAAGAAGAAAAACAAAAACAAGAAAGAAAAAGAAGAGCTAGAGCGTGAAACCCATTAAAATGATTAAGGTGGTTATGATGTTGGAGACGGGATCTAAACTCCTTGAGCAATGAAGTATTTATAGATCCTTTTGATGTCGTAATGCTGCCATTGTTGTTCTTGCGCCATCTCGTTCAACAGTTTGTTATTGTCTGAAACCATATTAAGCTCCTTTTCCTATCCTATTGCTTCCCCATCCTCAGTCTCCTCACTGTTTGAGTCTTCAACTTGTTGCTGAGGTAGTGCTAAGCTCTAACTGGCCTGCCCTATCCTGTGCTGCATGTGTGTTTTGAACTGACATCTCAAAGTTCCATATATTAGACCATCAAGATCTCAACTCTCCTTAAATGATGATGATTAAGAAACTCAAGCATAATAACATTTGGTCCCTTAACATCTACATCATAATAGTCAACAATTGTAGTAACCATAAAATCTATGCCAAGATTATTGCTTCTCTTTTTAAGAGTAGCAATAATGGTATTAAAAATTTGAGTGGTTATGCAAACTTTAATGTCACTATCCATGCTCTATAAAGTGAACAGTTCTTTCACAGAACACTTGTTATTCTCATATTTATCAAAAATAGTTTGGAATATAAATTTATGAAGTAACAATTGTTTAGGACTGCGAATAACATTGTTATGTGCATTCCTAACATTAAAGTCTTCCAACCTAATAAATTGGGTCCAATACCTTTTGACAAAAAAATTATCATACTAATTAACTATGATCGATTCTGGGAATCCACCAATTTCACACATATTCTTATAACTCAATTGGTATGGTTGACCACGCAATTGAAACCAAAATTTAGTAGGGTTATTCAATTCAAATTAAAGAGAAGTAAAAAGTTCAAAGGTTAATTCCTCATACACAACAAAGGTAAAATTAATGAACTTGTCTTATTGAAGTTTAATACCTAAAAGAGTATCTAAGATATCAATATCAAAATACCTAGGCACACATACATTTCTAGAAAAAATATTTTGGAATAGAATTCCTTCTTCTCTCGCATATATCAAAAAAGTTGCTCCGAAGTTTACTACTCTATTGCGCACACCATATTATGATACTTGTGCCTTTCCTTTATTGTGATTGTTTGACAGTCTGCTTAATTCTTTGACCCATTTAGAATGTGAAAAGCTAAAAAAATTGATTAAAAACACAATAAAACATAGCAACACTACCAAAAAACGTGAGTGAATAAAATCACTCCAAATTTTGCAGGAATCACCCTAAAGATTGTAAGAAGAGTTTGTAAAATATGAAATATAGGTAGAAACGGGTAGATTTTAGGTGAAAGATGCAAGAGAAACAAAGAAGATTTAAGATGAGTGTAGAGTGAAGTGAGAGAGATTTGGTGATGGCTAAGCCTAGAGAGAGAAGTGAATGTAAGTAAAATAGGAAGAATGATTAATATAAAGGTCAGGGAGAAGAAAAGAGGGGTAAAAATGGGGTGCAGGCTTGAAATTCACTTTTTTCACATTCCAAGACGTTTTTCACGACAAAAGTGGGCATTTTTCCCAGGTAACAGTGGACATTTTACTTACGTCATAATGATAGAAGGTATTTTATGCATGCACGATCACAATCTTGACACTGTAATTTTTGATACCCTTATCTCGTTTGCCATTCTTTCCTCGTGTAACCTCTAAGCTTTCTTCCCTAGCTTATATTATCATCAACACCACATAATTTAGCCATCCACACCATTCCAAATCAATATATAAAAAAAAAGAAAACCTAATTTTAGCATTAGAGACAAACCTAACTATCGAAACTTGCTAATTTAGGGCCCTTACTTTGACCATTCATCAGTTGCATCATTTTTAAGCAATTGAAAGGAAAGAAATTACTTCCCTTTCTTTTCAAAATCCTTCCCTTAGATATGGTTTGCATTGATGGCTATTTACTTTGAAGGTTTACTTGTTAGAATTTTCTAATTCGAGAGCTTCATGTGCGAATACATGAGTTACCATAAAAGATCTACTCCATCTTGATTTTAGCTTTCCTGAAAATAGCTTCAATCTTAAATTGTATAATAATACCACGTCTCCTAACTTCGACTCTTTCTTTTTAAGATGATAATCATGCCATTTCTTCATCTTATCCTTGTAGAGTTAGGCATTGTCATACGAATCGAAGTGAAACTCCTTAAGTCCATTCAATGGCAAGAGTCTTTTCTCACTTGCTTACATCTAATCAAAATTTAAAGCTTTCATTGCCCAGTATGCTTTGTACTCTAATTCATAAGCAAATGACAAGCTTTACCATGCACTAGTTTAAAGGGAGTCGTCCCAATTATAGTTTTAAAGGTTGTTCAATAAGCTTATAATATGTCATCTAGCTTTAAGGCCCAATCCTTTCTTGAACCATTTACCATCTTCTCCAATATTCATTCAAGCTTATAGTTGATGACCTCCACTTGGACACTTATTTGTAGGTGGCATGGGTTGGCAACATAATGGTGGACTCTATATATTTTAAGGAGAGCATCAAAACATTTATTACAAAAATGTGCCCCTCTATCACTTATAATTGTTCTTAGCACTCCAAATTAGTTGAATAATCATTTAAAGAATTTCTACACAATGTTTCAATCATTTGTTAGACTTGCCATAGCTTCGGCCCATTTTGATACATAGTCCACTCCGACCAAAGTGTATGTGCTCCCCATGGAGGATGGAAAAGGACCTATGAAGTCGAGTCACCACACATCAAGGACTTCAACTTCTAAGATGTTGGATAAGGGCATCTCATCTCTTTTCGAGATGCTGCCCATTCTTTGACACCTATCACATTGTACCACGAATGTTGGAGCATCCTTAAATAGATGTGGCCAGAGAATCCACATTTAACTACTCGAGTTGTCTTCATGTTCAAGCCATAACGTCTAGCATACAGGACCTCGTGACACTGCATTAATATGTCTGACATCTCCTCCTCCGAAACACACTTTCTTATTATTCCATCAGTATCTGTCCAATATAGGATTGGATCATCCCATAAGTAATGTGAACATTCATAAAATAATAGCTTCCTTTTTTGATACGATAACTCAAAAAGGAGCTTACCGCCAATAACAAAATTTTCTATATCAATGAACTATGATGTCACTATGCTATCAAGTAACATGAAGGTTTTATCAGAGAATCGCTCATTAATATCATCGCTCTACTCAATTTCCCCTCCTTATAGACATGATAAGTGGTCTGCTATCGTATTCTTAGCTCCATTTTTTCTTGTATTTCGATGTCGAATTCTTGTAGTAGTAGTTTCCACTAAATAAATGACGATTTTGCATCATTCTTGATGAAAAGATATTTAAGTACAGTATGATCAGTAAAATGATCACCTTAGAGCCCAAAAGTATGATCGAAACTTGTCAAATGAATACACCACCGCTAGTAACTCCTTCTCAGTGGTAGTGTAGTTCAGTTGTGTCCCAATTAATGTCTTGCTTGTATAGTATATCTCATGCAACTTCTTATTCTTCTTTTAGCCCAACACATAACCCACAGTTTGATCACTAGCATCACATATGATTTTGAATGGGAGTGTCCAATCCTGTGATGTTAAGATTGATGCTTATGTCATTGCCCTCTTTAATTGATCAAATGTAGATAAACAATTATCATCAAAACAAAAAGATACTTCCTTTAGTAACAGGTTCATTAGAGGTCTTGCTATCTGGTAGAACTCCTTAATAAAGCGATAGTAGAATCTTGTATGACCTAGGAATGCTCGCCCGCCTTTGACATTGATGGGTGGTGGGAGCTTCTCTTTGACCTCCGCCTTTGCTTTTGTCCACTTCAATTCCTTAGTGCAATATTTTATGCCCTAGCTGTAACATCCCATCACCAATGACAAGGGTAAAATAGTAATTTGGAATAGTTTATAAGTGCTTTGAATTGTCCTGACATGTTCATGCATACACATATAAGTGAATAGTGAATTTTGCACATACAAATGATTGTACATGCATTCATGAAACTTCCCGGTATATTTGTTAATAAATGAAATTATTATGAAAAATGTGACTTTTGTGCTTGAAAATTGAGTTAGAGAGGGTCATTGAGGTTTGAGAATTTTTGGAGAATTTTAGAAATTATTTTCTGGAAATTTCGGGGAAATTTCTGGACTAAGAAAAATGCCAAATGGCAGACTGATTGATTATCGGTAGCAAAAATGACTGTCCAATGGCACTGAAAATTTAGATACATGAATTTAGGAATTATTAATTTGAGCCATTGGAAATTTGGGGGAAAAATTGGAGTAAAAATTGGAATTGTATTGGAAAGAACCTAAGTGAGGAGTTTAAAGTGTGACATGTGGCAAGTGACACATGTCACTTGCCTAACATGCCACCATATATGTTTATTTTATTAACAATCTTCCCCTTGCTTTTAGTCACTCACGATGTTGCTCCTTTCATAGAGTTCTTGGTGACTTAAGTGAAAATTTTCCATCATCCTCGTAGCTTCTCCTCTTCTTTGTTTCTTCTTAATCTTTGACCATCTCTTATACTCTCTTTCGCCTTACTTTCTCCTCTTTGGTTCATTAAAAATCCTAACCTAAACCTCACCCCCTCAAGATGGTGATGGTCGTGTGTAGTAGTGAAGGGTAGAGAGTTTGTGAGATTGTGAAGAGTTGAAGAAGTGGAAGCTTAATAGGTAAGACACATGTTTATTTAATGGTTTTGTAGTTAATTAAATTCATTGTGATGCTTGTACATTTAATTGTATGAGAATTGTGTTGGAGTATATTGGGTGTGTGTGTGTGTGAATTTCTTGCCTTGATTGATGATTGATGAGGTAGAAAGTGATAAATGTAATTTAGAGATTTTGGAAGTTAATTGATGATTGAGATGAGTGTAGAAATGTTTGAAAGATTGAGTGTAGGTTGCTGCCAATTTGTGGACTCTTGTTCAAGTGGAGGTTTTGATTTGGTTGGGTTGATATATTGAGTGAATTGAGTGGTTATATGTGAGGAAATGGTATGGAAGAGGTAGGAGAAAGGTTAGGATGATAAAAATCTGGAAATTTTATTTAAGTATGTTTTAATGATTTTGCCATAACTTTTTATGTGGTTATGAAATTGAGGAGATATTTGGCTTGAATTAAACTTGAGGAGTTTGGCTACATTTCTTGTGAAGGAAGTACTGTTAAATTTTAGCTTGAAGAGTTCCAAATTTTGACTTGAATGTGAGAATATGTACAGGGATGAACAGTAGCTCGAGAATTTAGTGATCTGAAATTTTGTGAATTTATCTGGGTTGATTTAGGCAGATTTTGC
>JANZXP010000195.1:9999345-10025541 GCA_027576715.1 Erythroxylum flavicans | reverse complement strand
CCCCAGTAGTTTGATGCACTAGCTACTAATCAAGTCTTAACACTAAGATTAGATCTTGTGTGTTAATCACCATGTAGAGTGAAACGGGAGATCTAGAAGGAAAAACCAATAGAAGGGCAAAATGGTAATTTTATCTTTTATTGTGCGGATGACTATAATATGGTTCATAATAGAGTTTGAGATTGGACATCGTATTAATAAATTGAAACACAGTTTCTCATAATTTTAAGTAATTCAAGTGTTCAACCAATTGTCTTTAGTGGAATGACATTTGGTTAATAAGTCAAAATTAATTCTAATGAGACTAAATTAATTCTGAGCTTATTGGAACTTGAATTATTTAAGTCCAATTAGATTCCTCACTTGTTTTCTAGGAAGGTTATCAAGAAAAGTAAGAAAAATAAACGGAGGTTATCAGAAAGAAAATGAGACAGTTTAGAGAGAAATGGACGAATTGGATTCGAGCCAATAAGATCAGAACAATTTAATTAAGAGTTAATTAAATTAGGTCTTAAGCTTATAATTAAATGTTGGACTTATACTAATTAATTATTAATTATAAGCCCAAATGAACATTTAATATTGGGTTGGATTTTAATTTAATTAATTAGATTAATTGAATTAAAATAAATAAATAAATAAAAGAATGAAAGGAGTGGGCGTTAATGTAATGCTCATCATTAAATGCTTTTTGGTGGCTTGTTTTAATATAGCATAAACGCACAGCTCTCGGAATTCATGTTGAATGAAGGGTTGCATTGTTTTGATTAAAAGAATGGATGGTGCGTTTTTGCTATCTCTCTCCACTCTCATCCAATGAATTCGATGATGTTCATTTTTTAATGGTTTTGATTCTTGTTTTAAAAGCATAAATGGACAACACTTTCATTTATTCAAAAGTGAATGAATGTGTGGCTTTTGGAAGCTCTCTCCCATCCATACGTCCAAGCTCCTTTCATTCATGAATAAATGAGAGCATGTAACGTACAACTCTTTTAACTTTCAAAGTGAATGAATGTGGGTTTGTTCGTTAATCTCCACTCACTCCCAAAAATCCGTACAGTTGTCGGAATTTTATGTAGACAATTAATTTGGCTTGGACGCTAAATGAAGATGGTATGGCTCTCCTGTAGCTCTCAATACCGTCGCCTATAGCCCAAAAAAAAAAAAAAAGAGAGGGTCTCATTTTGATTTTTTTCAACTAGCCAAATATTGAAAAAGAGAATGTCTCAATTTTTGGTTCTTTCAACTAGCCAAATATAACAAAAGTTTGCTATTCATTTTTCTTCTCCTTTCCCACCTAAAGATATTGATAATCAAGTTGTCCAAGGAGAACAAGTAGTAGATTGGATTGACTGAGGACACAGCAGCGAATAGTCAAAGTTGTAGCAAGGAGTTAGAAATTTTTTTTGATCTTGTCCTTATTTGTTTATTTTCCTTATACCGTATCATGTATGGATTAAAAGCATGTTGTTTTGGTATTTATGCTATCTACCATTTAGCCAAACCAAGCATGTTTTTGTTTTCGATCTAACAAGGAGGGTATGGAGTCGAGCCAGCGATCCTAAACAAAGGCACTTCTTAGGAGGCAACCCAAAGGAAGTAAATTTTTTTTAAAATTTTCACATTTGCTTCTTATATGCATTTGTGTTTTTGAATTTATTTGTTTTTACCTATTTTTAAGTTTTTAATTAAAATGAGATAGAATAAAAGAAACAATAAAAAATTTTCTCGTTTTCTATTGCTTCTAAGATTATATAGTCAAGAGTAGAGAATGAATTGACTAGAGCATTTCATCGCAACTTGAGCATGTACTTTTATTTTTATGATTGGTCGATGTGTATTATCTTTAGAAGAGTAGTGACTAGTGGTAGACAAAGTCGATGAGATTTTGAGCCTTAATAAACTGACATATACATATCAATCTCATTGTCCTTTGATAATATACGACCTTCATTATATGTACATCTTTATTTTGCTTTGATTTTCTATTTAAGACAACATTTTTTTATCACATACATTAACATGAAACTGAATAGCCTACCTATTTTATGATTTTTCCTTTTGATAAGCCCCTTTAAGCATTATACTTTTCTTTATGTACTAACCACATTACATGCTTTTAAACTTGACCAAATCTCCTACCTAAGCCATAAAGCCAGTGGAGCATTTGTGATTGTTGAGTTTATGGATGTACAAAATTTTAAGTGTGGGGGTATGCATATGTGTGGGTTGGTTACAATGATTAGGATGTTTTCTTATGTCTTATCATTGAAATTCCCATATTAATGTAGTTTCTATCAGTGTTTACAAAAATAAAAAGAAAGAAAGAAAGAAATGAGAAAAGATAAAGAAAAGAAAAGAAAAGAAAAAAGGAAAAAAGTTTAAATAAATATATCAAGGAGGAAGTGCATATGCGGTTTGTAAAGTTATGCATAATTAGTGCATCCGCCTAAAGTTTTATTGAATGGTTATTTAAGTTGAATATGAGGTAAATGTTGTCTTTGAATGATCACTCCATGAAGTTTCAATGTTTTGCCATCAATTGCACGAGTGATTCCTTTTGGTTGATTATGCTTTATGTGGTTTGTGGTATTGGAGCTTGAACTAGAGTTGTGAAACATCATTTTTGCATTCATTATAATTGATGTACGCAATTATGAGTGAATGTTGGTTTCTGCACTTGATGTTAAATTGAGTGTTGCTTTTGTTTCGCTAGCTTTAGTGATTTTCATACTACTTGACCCAAATATATCTCACCTTACCTTTGACCATATTACATCCTTGAAAAGTCCTTTGATTTATGATTATGCATGTGAACCTTAGTAGTGGAGAAATGAATTGATTTGAAAAGTAGTGAAATGTCATGATTATGAATGGTATTTAAGTGCACCTATGAATACATCATATTTAAACATGTTTCCCAAGTCTACCTCTAAATTGCTTAGTTTTTAAAGGTGATGAATGTTAATTAAACATGAGTAGAAGCGCTGAATGTTGAACTCTTACTATAGTTTTTGAAAATGATTCATCTTTGCTTATAACTATATATTCTTGGAACATATGGGAAATGAGTCACTGTTTTTAAGTCTATCATTTTGAATATGAGGTTTTGCTCGAGGACGGTCAAAAGCTAAGTGCGGGGGAAATTGATATGTGCTTAATTAATTATACATTTACTCCATAACATTTAGTGATTAATGATATGAAAATGCTTAAGACATTTACTTGAGTTCATATTTAGTTTTAGGTACAATTCAAAAGCAAAAGAGCTAAAATGAGTCGAAAGCACAATCTTTGAGTCTTCTTTTTGAGATTCACACTCAATTGTCTCTATGGAACAAGAAGAAGGATTAGAGAAAGACGAGACAAGAAAATGCATGAAGATGATTTTTTGATCTTGCTTAATAAGGTAAAGTTTTCTAACATATAATTAAGCTTTGCAACTATGGCCCTTATAAGAAATGGCCCTGAAAATGTACTTAGAAAAATGCTTTTCATATGCTAGGAAGTCATTAAACATGAAGGTGCATTTTCTACTACTTTTTGTGAAAAATTTTTGGATGATGATTAGGGTATGATCTAAGAATCTTGGATTATCAAACATAGCTTGGTTTTAGAGAATTCTTCTCTCCAATCTTCATTCACTAATGTCTTATCATTTTTTTTCTTATTATCCATCTTAACATTTTTTTATTTATCCATGTAAAGAAATATCCCTCTAACTTCAAATTAGTGATTTCAATCTTCTCAATTCACTCCTTGAAATCATTAGAAAAGGTCCTTAAACTTAAAAGCCTCTAACGTGATTAGAGTGTTGTTATAGTCCTTTAGAGTCTAAGGACCTTAGATTAAACAGTGAATACACTTAAGTTTCTTCCAAAAGTAAGTCCTCTAAAAAGAGAAGTTTGAATTATAAAAATATATGGCATAGATTTCATTGTTCTTATGGATAAACCTTGTTGAAAAATGCATCAACTGATTACTCTAGTCTAGTAAGTTAATAATGTACTTCCTTGAGTCTACAACAATAATGGTACGACCATAATGTTTTCCTAACATCTTTAATTTAACAATATTCTCTAGGTTTAATGTTGAGCAAATTTTATCTAATGTAAAACCCTCAATATTTTGCAAGTATACGGATCATAACTCGTAGTAATTAAATTGTCGATCCCACGAGAAATTAGTTAAAGCTAAATGAACCCGAAGTTTGTCTAATGCTATAAAATGTGAATTAAATGAAAATAAAAATAACTAAAAAATTACACAACCAAGTATGAGTTGAATGAAAATAAAATTATGAAATTAATGCAATTAAATCAAATAGAGCACTAAACCACTTAACAAATGAGATAAGACAATAAAATAAGATAGATCAATTATGTAGTATAAGATTCATTATATCGTCATTTTTTTAACTTAACCACTTTTGACTCAATCCTTATCGATCCTAGATTTTTGAAGGGTTGATTACTCTCTCTCAACACCTAATCATTTAACCCCAATTAATAATCCTTAATTGATTACGAAATTCTAAATTTGCCATCTCTTGATTAATAAAAACATCCTAACATTTTCAACTAGTTCTTAAGTGATCTATCGAATAATCGGGTCCTCTCACAAGATCTATTTTCGTAAGATTATTGATTTGATATTTATAGACTTATTAGGTTGTTAACTCTTATTAACCCAACTTAACCATATTACTATCAATTCAATCTCTTGATTTATTGTTGAAGTATGTGTAACCATAAATATCACAATGCCAAACATTTCATTGACATCAAAAGAAATCAAGTTATAAAATAATTCAAGAATAAATCATAAAATGAAATTAGAGCATCATCAACATGTTCAACGTCCTCAATCCTAATTCGTACATCATGATGGAAGTAAATAATAAGAGAAAGAAGAAAAGAATTTAAATGGACTGGGTTGGAGTGAACGGATTGCTGTAGCAGATTCTCCTCTTCTCTTCTCTCCTTCTTGATCTTCCTTTAGAATCTTTCTAAATTTGGAAAATGGAGGCCACGTCTTATTTTAGTTCTTTTCATATTCTTATACGGTTTATGGGTCATTTAGGACAAATTCTAAGTTTTACCAATGTCTAATTATCCAAAAAGACTTTTCAAATATCAAAACAAAAAGGGATCCCCATGTTTGGCAAGCGTCTGTTATGATCATGAAAGGGGTGTCACGATCGTGAAATAGAGAAATTGTCTTCTATCACGATTATGAAAAGGGTGTCACAATTGTAACCCAGTAGAGAGCTCTTATCTCATGACCGTGAAACTTTAGTTATGATGATGACCCTAAGGAGAGATCTTCTGTCACGACCGTGATAGTCATGTCACAATTATGACCTTATCCTTTTGTCCAAGCTTTCTCCAACTTCCTTCAATCTTCATCCATCTGAGTTTAAACACTAACAAACACATAAAAACACCTCAAGTGCACAAAAATTATAGTCCACATCTTGCTTAAACCATATAACACTCGAAAACATAAACACACAATCACATTAACATAATTCTAAGCCTAAACATGCAAAAATCTTCTAATCAACGACTATAAACAAACTTAAAAACCTACCAAAACATAATGTAAACTACAACAATAAACATCCCCACACTTAAACTTTTGGTTATCCTCAAAAAAAAATTAAACAAATACAAACTCAAACTCAAACACACCAAACAATAACACATACATTCATGCATATGCAATAATGATATAATGGCATCTAATTTTCATGAAACTAATTTAACTATAGACAACAATCAATCAAATTGTCCCAACATATTAACTTATGCAATCTATTGGTAAGCATTTTGGATTGAATACACATACTAATCAAGACCTTAACATCATATTCATTCACCTTAAGCACTTGACACATATTGATAATTAGTAGTCAATCAAATTTGCAACTATGATCTAAGTAGCTTTTCATGAAAATTCTTACTATTTTCAAAGATCTTTATGACTTATTTAAACACCACTTGTTTAGTTTTCTTTAACATTGACCTAGTATTTTGACGTGAAGGAAAACATTTGTGATGAATGTCGCCTGGTTACCAACTACATCATGTTTTATTAATTACCTTAGTTGGAATATCATTCTAGCCTTTTGACGCAAAAGCAAACATCTATGATGAATGTCTCCTAATTATTCGGCGAAATCATATTCTCAACTGGTTAGTAGCTTTATTCATAACCCGAAGGCCAATAGAATAGTTATTTATTAAAGGTATACACTTTTTTCTCACATTTCATGTAGCCTACCTTATTGCTTTTAGCCAATCATGTTCATGAAAGGTTACTAATGATGTTACTTATTCAATTGACTTATAATTATAAATGTATATACAAATTTCCTTAGGTAAACGAACTATCATTATATCCTAATTATCATGTATATTCAAATAAAGCTACTTAGAACATAAATTTCACAAGCTAATATGTCTTTACAACTTAAAAGACTATGTTTAAAGCTAAACTAATTTCATCAAGTTATAGTCATTAAAACATTCACACAATTCCTACTTATGCTACACACGATGTCAATCTAAGCAAAAACTAATAACATGACATGCAAAATTCACTCATGATGAAAATAAAAATGCAAACCTCTCTAAACTCAGACAACACATTGTCCTCAATGTGAGGAAAACAAACAACACAAAAACGAAAGTAAAAAATGACAAGAAAAATAAAAAGAAAAAGAAAGGTTACAGCATGAAATTGTTACAATGATTGAGGTGGTCATGGTGTCGAAGATGGTATCTGAATGCCTTGAGCAGTGAAGTATTTGTAGATTTTTTGTATGTCTCATTGTTGTCGTTGTTGTTCCTGTGCCATCTCCTTCAACAGTTTGTTATGATTTGAAACTGTGTTCTTCCTCCTTAGACTCTTCACTTATTGAGTGTTCAACTTGTTGCTAAGGTGTTGTTGAACTAGTAATCTCTTTTCATGTCCTTTGTTTCACATGTGATTTAGCACTGATATCTCAAAGTTCTATATGTTGGGATGTCAAGATCTTAGCTCTTATAAAAAGACGATGACCAAGAAACTCAGGCATGAGAATAGTTAGTCCATCATAATTGACACCATAATAATCCGCAATGGTAGTAACCAAATAACTCATGCCAGGACTACAAATTCTCTTCTTAAGAGTGGCAATAATGGTATTAAAAATGCGTGTGGATGTGTAAACTTTAATTTCATTATCCATGCACCACAAAATAAATAATTCTTTCATCGAACGCTTATTGCATTCATTTTTATCAAAAACATTTGGCACATAAATTTGTGAAGGAACAAGTTTTTGTGACTATGAATAACATTGTTATGTGTATTATTGACATTAAAGTCTTCCAAACTAGTCAATTGGGTCTGATACTGCTTGGCATGGAAATTATCATGTCGATCAACAATGGTTGATTATGAGAATCCACCAATTTCACACATAATCTCATAGTTTAATTGGTATGGTTGACCTCACAACTGAAACCAAAATTCATTAAGGTTAACTCAAATTGATGAGAGGTGAAAAATTCATAGGTTAATTCCTCATAGACAATAAAGTTAAAAATTCATAAACTTATCCCATTGAGCTTTTATTCCTAAATTCTCAACCTTGTCTTTCAATCTAAAAGTATCCAAGATATCAAAGTCCAAATACCTAGGAATACGTACATTTCTAGAATGAACATTTTGGGAAAAAATATCTTCGTCTTCTGAATAAACCGAAAAAGGTGCTTTGAAGTTCATCATTTGATTCCATGAACGGTGAGCTAATACTTGCATTTTTCCTTTAGGTTGTGCACCTTTTACCATCTACTTTATTCTTAGACCCATTTCGAATAAGTAAATTGTGGGTGAAGATATAAGAGAAAGAAATTAGGATGGGTATAGAGAGAAGTTAGAGAATTTTATGAGATCTAAATCTCTAGAGAGAGTATAAAGAGATTGAATGTAAGAAAAAATGAGGGGAAGAGTGAATATAAAGGTTAGGGGGAGAAAGGAGGGGTAAAATTGGAAAAGAACATGAAAATCCCTTATTTCTTACTCATGCCCAGTCGTTTGTCACAATTGTGACTATGAATATCAAGATCATGATAGTGGGTATATAGATTAGGTCACATTTATAACCAAAGAGTCACGATCGTGACAGTGGGTATATAGACTAGGTCAAGATCGTAATGATCGGTATAGTGGCTACACAACTAGGTCACAATCATAAGCAAGGAGTCACAATCGTGACAATGGGTGTGTAATATGGTCACAATCGTGACATTGGAATTTTTAATACCCTTGTCCCGTTTTTCATTTGTTCTTTATGTAACCTCTGAATTTCCTTCCCTTACTTATATTATCATCAAGACCACATTGTTATCAATCCACACCATTCCAAACAATTGTTATAAAGAGAGAAAAACTTAATTTTAGAATTCAAAACAAACGTAACTACTGAAATGTACTAATTAATTACTGAACATGCTAAGTTATGGTCATTAGCTTGACCTTCATCATTGGAAGCATTTTTAATTATTCGAAAGGAAAAAAATTACTTTCTTTTTATTAGAGAACACTCCTCTGAGATACGATTTGCAACAATGCTTATTTACCTTGAAGATTTCCTTGTTCGAATTTTCCAATTTGAGAGCTCCATGTGTAAATACTTGAGTTGCCATAAAAGGTCAACTCCATCTCGATTTAAGCTTTCCCAAAAATAGCTTCAACCTTGAATTGAACAATAAATCCGCATCTTCCACCTTGAACTCCTTCTTCTTGATATGAGAATCATACCATCACTTCACCTTATCCTTATAGAGTTTGGCATTCTCATACGTGTTTAAGCGAAACTCCTCAAGTTCATTCAATTACAAAAGTCCTCTCTCACTGGCTCACTTCTAATAAAAATTTATAGCTTTCATTGCCTAATATGCTCGATGCTATAGTTCCACAATCAAATGACAAGCTTTACCATATACAAGCCTAAAGGGAGTTATTCTAATTGAACTTTTAAAAGTGGTTCGATAAGCCTATATAGCATCATCCAACTTTAATGATCAGTCTTTGCTTAAAATTTTCACCGTTTACTCTAAAATGTGTTTTAGCTCCCGGTTCACAACTTCCACTTGTCTGTTCATTTTCAGTGATAAGGAGTGGCAACGCAATGATGGACTTCATATCTTTAAGGAGGGCGTCAAAATATTTATTAGAGAAGTGTGCTCATCCATCACTTATAATTACCCTTGGCACTCCAAATCTATTAAATAACGATTTAATGGATTTCTAAACAACTTTTTTGTCATTTGTTAGAGTTGTAATAACTTTATCCCATCTTGATATGAAGGCCACTCCTACTAAAATGTATGTGTTCCATATGGGGGATGGGAAAGGACCCATGAATTTGAGGCCCCATACATCAAAGACTTTGACTTCTAAGATGTTGGATAAAGGCATCTCATCTCTTTTTAAGATGTTGCCTACTCTTTGACTTCTATCACACTAGGATATGAATACCTGAGTATCTTTAAATATATGTGGCTAATAGAATCCACATTCAAGTACTTGAGTCATTGTCTTGTTTGCTCTATAATGTCTAGCATATAGAGTTTCATTACATTGCGTCAATATGGCCAACATATCCTCCTTTGAAACACACCTTCTTATGATTCCATCAGCACATGTCTGATATAGGATTGAATCATCCCATAAGTAACATGTACACTCATATAAGAATCACTGCCTTTGTTGATACGATAACACAGAAGGGAGCTTACCACTGGCGACAAAATTTATTATATTACTGAACTATGGTCTCATCATGCTATCAAGTAACATTAGGGTTTCATTGGGGAATTTCTAATTAATATCATCTCTCTACTCAATATCCTATCCTTCCAAACATGATAAGTGGTCTGCTACCGCATTCTCAGCTCCCTTTTTGTTCTGTATTTTGATTTTGAATTCTTGTAGTAGTAATATCCATCGAATAAGTCTCAATTTTATGTCCTTTTTGACTAAAAGATATTTAAATGCAGCATGATTAGTAAAAATGATCACCTTTGAGCCTAAGAGGTATGATCGAAACTTGTCACATGTATACACCATCTTTAGTAAAATCGTCTAAGTAATGGTGTAGTTCAATTGTGGCCCAGTTAACATCTTGCTTGCATATTATATCGCATGCAACCTCCAATCCTTACTTTATCCCAACATGCAACCCACATCTTGATCACTAGCATCGTATATGACTTTGAGTAGGAGTGTCCAATCTAGTGACGTTAAGATCGATGCTGATGTCAGTGCCTTTTTTAATTGATTAAATGCAGATAAAAAGTTATCATCAAAATAAAAAAGTACTTCTTTAACTAATAAGTTCGTCAAAGGTCCTCTTATCTGTGAGTAGTCCTTAATAAAACGGTGGTAGAATCCTGCATGACATAGAAATGCTCGCATACCTTTTACATTGATGGGTGGTGGGAACTTCTTTATGACCTCCATCTTCGCTCTATCTGTTTCAATTCCTTGTTGCGATATTTTATGCCCGACCACTACTCCCTCATGCACCATAAATTTACATTTCTCCCAATTTAGCATCAGATGTGATTCTTCACAACTTTGAAGTACTCTATCCCAACTACTCAGGAACTGCTCAAAAGAGTTTCAAAGACTGAGAAATTATCCATAAAAACTTCCATTATGTACTTGATCATATCTGCAAAGATAGACATCATACATCCTTGATGTAGTAGCCCGTTCCTACACTTAAGGATTAATTGTTAGATTGAGCCAGATCATGTGAGAATATATGAAGAGCATTCCATTGGCATGCATTATATTAGCATACACACATGTGAATCATAATTTAGAAAACATTGCAAGATAGTATATGCACTCAATTGACATATTCTGGGGTATTGAATGAAAATGAACGTAATATGAATGTGTATTCCCAATGTTTTGCATTTTGATTTACTAATAACATGAATTGATGGATTATAATTAGTGAATTGGGAAATTATTTTTACAATTGAGTAATTGATGAGATGATATGTGCATCTATTCTACAAAAAATGTTAAAGATCAAGACAAATTGATACATGGGAATTTAGGTTGATTAGGCCTATGAAATAGTGACATATGGCATTAAGAATAAGTGACAATTGACTCAGTTAAATGGATGATGAGTGGATTGAGTATAATTGTTACAAGTAGCCCTTTAAATTTGTGACAAATGGTACCTTAGACTTGTGACAAGTGGAGCAATAGAATGGTGACTTGTGTAGCTTTACAAATGGTGACATATATAGCCTCACAATTGGTAACATGTTTAGCCTTACAATTGGTGACATGTGTAGCCTTATAGGTAGTGATATATAGAGGCTTAAATGAGTTACATTTGGAGCCTAAAGTAAGTGACACATGGATTAATAGAATAGTAATATATGGACCAATAGAAGCATAACATATGTACCAATAGAATAGTGACATATGGACCAATGGAATAGTGACACATGAATTAGTTTAACTTTCTTTGAATTTTCTAGAGAAAATGATTGAAAAAGGCAATAGAAGTGAGATTGAAGGTCGGCCATAAGGTTCGAAGAGGGAGAAAAATGAAAATAAGAAGAGAAGGAGAGAAAAAGGCAGAGAGAAGAGGAGAAGGAAAGAGGTTATCAAGGTAAGTTGAAATTCTGGTTTCAATTTCATCATTCTCTTTTGATCTGTCTTTCATATCCTTAGAGCACGAATTTGAAGAAACTCCAAGAATGAAAGTTGTATATATAGGTCTTAACTTTATCTCTGTGAAAGTGGCTTGAGAAAATAGTGACTAGAGCTTGAGTTGTGACTGTTTCCCCAATATTGCCTGTGATAGACCCCTGTCCTAGAATATGTTAGATGGAGTATTTCCACTGAACAAACATCTGTATTTTAGCCATATCTTAATATGTAGATATCCAAATAGTATTATTTTTAATTTATATTAAACTATATACATACAGATACAATTTTTAGGAAGGAATTGAATTTTAATTCTATCTATAAGGGTTTTGAAATTTAGCTTGAAGTTGAGTACTCGGTGTTGTCATTGTTTGAGAACAGTTTGTAGTACTTTGGGTATAATTCGCATAATACTGAACCAATCTGCATGAACTTGATGTTTTTAGAAACTTAAGACATAGAGGAACTTGTTTTTAGAAGAAGGTGTTTCCTAAGTACCTCATTTTCTAGGTCAAAACGGTCATAAAAAATTAACCATATAGTTGGAAAAGCTGGAGAATGGGAATGGTTATCAAGTGAAATATACTTCTTTTATGTGTGGTTTGACACGACAAATGGTTAGGTGCTTTCCTATGATGCATTTAGGCTTGAATGAAGCTTGAATTGAACTTAGTGGATGATGGACAAAGTGATTAAATATGTGATAGACATATGATTGATGATATTAGATTAAGTTCTTTGTTCTGTGAACCTAAGCGTAAGCTTAACATACACCAATAATGATGTTAATGGTCAAGTGATGTGATTAAGGATAAATACTTGGGATAGTCAATTGGGCATGCATTGAACATGATACATATACATGTGCATGGTTAAACAATGATATGATTGATCAACTTAGTGGATTATGTGTGTATTCTATGATATAGAAGCACAAATTAATCGACAACATCCAGACATTGTCGGATCATCAAGGCAATGGCTCACTTGGAGCATACTGTGAGTTAACCTAGATGTGCAAACTCAATTATATGTGTTTTTTTGTTTGAGTTATATGTGTAGTGAGTCAACCTAGACGTGTGATCTCAATTAGATATATGCTTATGTTTGAATTGTTTTTGTTTAATCCTTATATCTATATATATATTGAAATGATTTTGATATGATTATAATATTAATGATTCTGAACGATTGATTGTCCGAGGAGATACTTATTCGGGACTATATTGGAAGTTCTCATTGTATGTGAATTTGACTAAATAAGTGATACTCAATATTATTGTTGAATGTTGGACCAAGGTTTAAAGATAAATGTGAATGTGAATGTGAATGTGAATGTGCATGGAATAAGTGATACTCAACTGAATGTTGAATGTTGGACTCTGATCCAATGATTGTGATAAATGACTGTGCACGCCAAATGAAAGTGATTGATAGAACATTATGTAAGATGATGCATTTTATGACATTGATGTGCATGATCAGATAAAGGAGTTGTAACTGGAGTGACGAGCCTGAAAAGAGCGAGCCACTGGCTCTGTTGTAAATGACCCCGGTATCTAGAAGGGATATGGATCAGTACCTAAAATAAGCTCAGTATCCTCAAAGGATATGGGATAATTAATAGGCACTCAGCTACAACAAAATCAAAATGAAAGTGGAGTCTCATGTGCATTGCATATATATCTTTATATGTATCATGTGAATATTTGTGAAGAGTTATTGAATTGTGTTGACACAATGATATGCAACGTTTGTATACATGTTGATGAGATGAATGATTAGATTATTCTGAAATGATTATACGAAACATTTGTATTAAAATGTGTTTATTGAAATATGTATATATTGAGAGTAGGTATACACAAATGGAAGATGTGTTAAATGAGAACTGATTCTAAATAATATGATATACATGTGAATTTGGTTATTATTTGTAATATTTGTGTCTTGACATGGGTGAGCACATAAATGATGGTTCACTCACTGAGTTTACAAAACTCACCCTAAAATTGCAATTTTTTTTAGGCCCAGAGGAGTTACTAGTTAGACCAACTAGGGTCTAACCACCGCATTCGAATAAGAGTTAGAGGTTGGGATCAGTTGTACCTGCATATGTCTATAGTCTTTCTTTTGTATTTTAAAATTGTATTATGCAAATATTGTAGAACATTTATGCAAATTGAAAAGTGAAATGACTGTATGACTAGAAATGTTTTGTATTGGGCCTAGTTAATTATTGGAATATATGATGATGTGTTAATTGTTGTAACACTTGCGATTGAAAGTGTTTTTGAATAAAATGGACCAAGAATGGTTCTTTGTTTTCTAAAAATGTGTGTGCTGCGTGAAAATTTTTGCAATGAGTTTGACTGACTGTCCTAGCATGCCACCTCGTAGAGTATGTTTTCGAATGCTGACGGTAGGTTCGGGAATATGCCTTATGAGATTGAGGTGCTACTGTTGAAATGTAGCTAGAGCATTGCATAACCCGAAGGGCATTTGTCTATACATAAATGTACCATAAGGAGACGTAATAATGGTTTTTCTTATTCATTAGGATAGATGACTATCTTATTGTATCCAAAATAACCATATAGGAAGCAATAAAATGAGTGACCAGCCACTCTTTCGACCATTCGATCTACAAATGGGAGAGGAAAGTGATCCCTTTTAGTCACCTCATTAAGCTTTCGATAGCCTATGCAAACTCTCCATTCTGTAACTATTCTTGTCAAAATTAGCGCTCCACTTTCTCTCTCCATGATTGTTATACCACCTCTCTTCGATACGCATTGTACCAGGCTTACCCATTCGCCATTAGATATGGGATATATGATACCCGGCTCTAAGCATTTCACTACTTCCTTTGTGACCATTTCCTTTATGTGAGAGTTCAACCTATGCTGATGTTCCCTCACTGCTCGACTTCCTTCTTCAAGGTTTATTCGATGTATGATATGTGCTTAATTGATTATTTATTTATTCGATAAAATTTTATGATTAATGATACAAAAATGCTTAAGATACTCACTTTAGTTCATATATGATTTTAGGTACAATTCGGAAGCAAAAGTGCTAAAGTGAGTTGGAAGCACCATATTTGAGACATTTTATAGAGATTCACAATCCTTTGTCTTCATAGAGCAAGAATGAGGAAGATTAGAGTATGTAAAGATCAAAAAATGCATGAAGATGATGATTATATGTTGAAAACATGAAGAAGAAGAGTATAGGAGGGCTCACTGTCAAACAAGAAACTTGTCACAACCGTGAGCATCACTCATGGTTATGGCATGTTTTGCATAAAGGTGAGAAACCTCTTGACATGTGCTTAATTAATTGTTTTATTATTTCATAACACTTAACGATTAATGACATAAAATTGTTTAAGATACTCACTTTGACCTGTATGTGATTTTAGGCATAATTCTTAAGCAAATAAGTTAAAGTGAGTCAAAAGTATGATATTTGGGCCATTTTTTGAAGAATAAATTTCACTTGTCTTCATAGAGCAAGAAAAAGAAAATTAAATGAGAAGAAGAAGACAAGAAAAATGAAAAGACAAACAAGATATATTAAAGATTGCATCTCACACCCATGCAACTACATGAATATTATGGTTCAATATTAAAACAATTGAAAAAGAAGAAAGTAATGTAGTTTTGCATTCAATGTTGGACTTAAAACATTGAAGTAACACTGCAACAAATGGTGAGCAGATCAACCAAAATGCAAATGACAGAGAGTAAAACGTTGCAGTAGGTGGATAGCCAACAATGCAAAACGATAGCAAAAGAATGAGCAAAATGACAACACCAGGAGAACGTTGGACCAAGCAAGAGTAGCAAATAACAAGTAGAAATGACAACACATAGCAGCTGGAGGTAAGGAGAAATTTTCTACAAGAGGGGGGGAGCATTTTGCTTAAATGCACAACACCAAGATATTTTCCATAGGTTTTAAGTAAAATATGCACTTTAGAAGGACCAACTTGTTGAATTGTCACATCAAGAACAGTATCGAGAGAGAAGATTACCAGTAGGTTAGGCAAAAAGAAGGGGCATTATAGGGGACTTCGAGTGGGATAATTTTTATGGGGCTGAAGCATTTCCTTGAGAGACCCATAGAGGGCTAAACGTCCCAATGTTAGTTTGGAGGTGACATTGACGTCAACAACTCGGGTTAGGTATTTCTTTCATATTTTTGTTGTTTCTTTCTCTCATTAGGAATTGATTACGTTACATTGTGTTGATTAGATTGGGTATTGTGAAAAGATGATTTTAATGTGTTCATTGAATCATTTATTTGCAAACTCATTGTTAGAATTTCGATATAATCCGTAATTATTATGTTGAAATTCATGTGTAACACCTAATGATTTGTAATACTTAAGGATAACATAACCTAGGTTAAATGACGCGTCGTATGTGGTTGTTTCCTTGATTAATCGATTCTCCTAATTCATAATGCCACTGCCTAATTAAATCTAGAGATCGTATCCTAGGTTATTCCATAGTTAGGTTTAATTAACGATCTTATCGTGATTAAACACTACCTAAACGAAAACTCAAGTTAATTATTATGAAAGAGAATAACAAATCAATGAAATATATTTAATTAGGGTTTAGGTTGAGATTAAACCAAAGAACTGGGTCCCTACCGAATTCTCGACTATTATCATTTTTCACATGTCTTTTTAATTTATTTTTTATTAGTCTAGTTTCATTTTATTTTTTATTTCCAAAATCCAAAACCCCCTTAACCTAAACACCGATTAATTTTTCAATAACTTTACACACACTCTCTGTGAGATCGACCTAGACTCACTACTGTTCTAGTACGTAGTAGTCTAATTATTTTATTTTGAATAGTCTTACATCACACTGTCAATTTTAGTGTCGTTGCCGGGGAGTGTAGTGTTTTAGTTTTTGTTTGTGATTGTGATTTTAATTAGTCTTTTATACATATTTGTTTTTAATTAGTTTCTTTTTAGTTATTTCTTGGTCTTTTCACTTTTTTTTTGGTTTTTGTGTGAAAAAAATCTAACATAGATAGAAGTAATTTCTTTTATAACTTTTATTCTCAGTCCTATAACCAAGGTTAGATTGATCAACCTAACTTTGGTTATGGATGGGATAACCATCAGAATTACTTCTATGATAGTTTGCAAGACACAAAGCAATTCTTGTGTGGACCAGAAGCTTCTTGTGACAACTCAGGTACATCTTTGGAAGAATTGATGAATGTTGTGATTGTTAACAATCTCCAATTTCAACAAAGCATACAACAGCAGTTGCAATAGTTCCAGTAAGAAATAAGGCATATAATTAAATGTTGGGCTTACACTAATTAATTGTTTATGATAAGCCCAAAGGAACATTTAATATTGGGTTGGATTTTGATTTAATTAATTAGATTAATTGAATTAAAATTATTAAAAAAAGAAAGTAAAACCTAATTCTACAAAGATGTAGGATTCGATTATGTTTTTTTATTAAAGAATGAAAGTGTTGTAGACAAAGAGATATAACCCTCGTATTATTAAAGAATGAGGGGGTGCATTGTTTTGCTCTCTCCACTCACTCCGAAAACATTCGATAATGCTCATCATCATTAAATGGTTTTGATGGATGGTTTTAAATATATAAATGAACAAAACTCATTAAAAAGAATTCAAAAAGAGCTACAACAATGATAGTTGAACGGATAGCTCTTTTTGCATTCTTTTCAAGATGAAGGTGTGTGTTTAGTGGTTCTCTCTAAGCTCTCCAAACAATCGGCCATAGTAAAAGGTTTGCTCTCAACATTTTCTTCTCTTTTCCCACCAAAGGATCTTGTTAACCAAGCTATCCAAGGAGAACAAGTGGTAGATTGGATTGGTTAAGGACACAACAGCGAAGAGTCGAAGCTGTAGCAAGGAGTCGGTAATAATCCGATCTTGTTCCTATTTTATTTGTTTCCTTTATGTCATATCATGTATGGATTAAAAGTATGTTGACTTGGTGTTTACATTTCTGCTGTGTTTTGATTTCGGGAAAAGTTTTTTGAAATATACCATTTAGCCAAATCAAGCATGAACCTGTTTTTGATCCAACAGTTCCTCCACCCTAGATTTTAACTGTTAGACTAAGATTTGTTTCCTACTCCTTGATCAAATTGTGCCCCTATATAGTTGAGTTACTCTGTATCACTATTTTGCATCAAGAAGCAATCAATGGTATCATGGTTATCTTGTCCATATAATTTTCTTCTACATTGAATTTATTTAACTAGAGCAAATGAAGAGGCTTTTGTGCTATTGAGTTGTCTAGTTAAATTTTCAATCTTAGCCTGCATTTCTGTCAATGAATCGACAACAGTGACTCCCTTTTAATCGCAGAAGTTCAATTTCTGTATACTTCAATCTGACATCCAAAGACAACTATTATTTGTCATCTCTTCTAGTAAATCCTCTACTTCCTTAATTGTCTTCCTCATTAAAGATCCTCCCAAAGCTACAATAATGGTGCCTCTTGTGGGTGGAATAACTCAATTTTAAAAGGTTTGTAATAGGAATTCCTTGGGTAAGTTATAGTGAGGACATCTCCTTTGCAAGCCTTTGTAACGCTCCTATGCTTCATATAGTGACTTACCATCGTTTTGTTGGAAATTATTGATCTCTTTTATCAACATCGTTGTCTTGGTCAAATGGAAGTACTTTTTAACTAATGATCTATTCCCAATTCGTTATGTTTGTAAGGTTTAAAAAGTGATATCATGCCTTGCTCTATCCCTTAGGGTAAAACGGAAGAGCCTTATCTTAACAATATCTTCTGACATAATATTATGTCAAAAGGTATTGCATATCTCTAAGAAGTTCACTAAATGTGCATTACGCTCTTCATTCGTTAACCTATAGAACTACATATTGGTCTATAGCATATTCAGCAATGCTGGTTTTATTTTGAATAAGGTTAGCATTGGTGTTAAGCGATGCCTTGTTGTGCAACGATGAATTATGGCCTCGTGAAATCCATAAAGGTTTGTTGCTAGTCTCCCTGATTAAATTCTTCCAACTTTTTTTGTTTAATCTCCTCTCAGTGTCTCGCTCTTTAAATTGTTCATTCTTGTCTCCTGATAGCAACAGCTAAAGTTTCTTCGATGTAATTCAACTTCAAGTGACTCTCGTGTTCATGCAATAGCACAGACATAAGTGATAGTTATAGATTGCATTGTATTTTTATGGGTAGTTTAGTATGTGTTTAGTGTTTAATTTGATTGTTTAATGTGTGTTTAGGTTAAGAATTGTGTTAGTTCGTAAATATTTGTGTTTTAAGTGTTTTTTGGGTGAGAACATGTATTTGAGCTTCAATTATATATATATGAGGTATCATGAAGATTTTGTTAGTGTTTCAAGGCATTCAGAGGAGAATCAAAGAAGACCTATGCAACAACCGTGTCATGGCAAATATGACACAATCATAATAGAAGCTCGAGCACAGGGCCATGATCATGGGGAATCAACCATGATCATAACAAAGAGTCAAACAAGCTGGCCATGATCATGCCACTAATGCCACGATCATGCCTGCACACAGATAGACGCGGGGTCACTTTCGGATTCAAGTTTTCAAGGGACATTTCAGACTAAAAAGGCCCTAGGGTTACATTAATTAGAAAAGAATATAAAAGCATTATGATGTAACCCTAGAGGGGAGCTTTATATTCAGCCACTCTTAGAAACCCTAAAGAGAGAGAGAAAGAAGAGGAAGAAGAGGAGAGTTCCAACACTAAAGCTTCTCGGATTAGGTGATCGCTCAATGCCACTGCCTTCTTGGATTGTCCAGCCTAAGTTTCATTTCCTCCATGTTTCCCTTTTTATTCATTTGGTGTGTAAATTTGAGATGGGTTGTATGGTTATAGATTTCGGGTTGTTAACGATGTTCTAACTTTTCTTTTGGGATTTTGCTTAGATTTAATGTTAAAGTTGATTTGAGTTTATTTGAATGGGTGTTATGATTGATTACTATATTTTTATATTTCAGTAATAAACCGAAAAGGTGAGACAGATAGAAAAGATTAAATCAGGTTAATGAGAGTTAGTTGATTTAATTAACCACATAATCAATCATTACGACTTTTGTACGAAGAGAGATCCCATGTGAGATTCGGTTATAGCTAGCTTCTGATCTAATTAGGGTTGTGGGTAATTTGTAAATTAAGATATTGCAAATTTCATAATTCGATTAGGGTTTATAATTTAAGGTTTAATCATTATTTTATAATTTAAGGTTTAATCATTATAACTTACGAGAGAGTAATCAGCCCTTCGATAGCCTAGAACCTAAAATAACACATAATTGGCGAGGTTAGCATTAATAATAGGTAAAATCCCCTCTCTTATAACTTGTTAATTTCTCTTGATTGATTTCCATTGTGTTTTTATATTACTTAAAATCTCATTTCTTTTTGTGTTAATTTCGAATTACAATTCTTACCAATCAATTTCTCGAATTCACTTTTCTTATTAAATTTTATTTTCGTTATTTTAATTTTCTTAGTGTTAGATAAGATAGGATTAGATTAGTCTCCCTCCTTGTGGACCGACACCTCTTATACTACATTCGTGACCTATGTGCTTGCGATATTTAAGGGCTTATAAATTTTAAAACTCGAGTGACACAAACAATAAAGAAAGTGAAATTTTTCCTTAGAAATTAAAACTTTACTTGTCTCCGAGCAAAACTAAAACTAGAAAACAAACAAAACTTATAAACACATAAACACCCAATCATGCAACATTATAGTAATAGTTCAGTATAATCAAATTTCATGGAATTACTTAGCCTCAAATATCAACTACTCAAAAAGATCCAACACACTAACTTATTCCATTCATGTTTAAGTGCTTTGATTTGAATACATATATCAATCAAAATATTGATGTTGAACAAGTTTTACTTATAATAAAACTCTCAATATTCACAAGTATAAGGATCATAAACTTATAATATCGGAAGATATCGATCCCACGAGGAATAAGTAAAACGAATTGAACCTAAATTTGTCTAAGGTAATAAAAGATGATTTGAGTGAAATAATAACAAAAAATTAAAACAATTAAATAAAAGCAATCAAATAACGAATATTAAGTAAGTTGCCACAATTACTTAAGGATGATCAAAGATGAAAGTATAGGATCTATTCTTTCATTATTTTGTTCCCATAATGATTATTGATGCAATTATATATCGATCCAAGATTTTCTAAGGGGTTGATTACTCTCAAAACCAAATTGATTAACCATAATTGAATATAATTCTAGATTTTGCAACCTCTCGACTCACAAAACTTTCCTAACATTTCAATTATATTTTAAGCTATCTATTGAATAATCAAGTTCTCACACCAGATTTCTCTTCAAATGATAGTTGATTTGTTAATTGTGTGACATATTAAATCACCAACTCTTATTACGTAACTTAATTAGATTACTTTTGACTTACTCTCTTGATTTATTACCAAAGTATATGCATGCACAATTAACATAGCACCATAATATTATATTGATTCAACAAAGACTAAAGTCACAAA
Source organism: Erythroxylum flavicans (assembly GCA_027576715.1). Classification (NCBI taxonomy): domain Eukaryota; kingdom Viridiplantae; phylum Streptophyta; class Magnoliopsida; order Malpighiales; family Erythroxylaceae; genus Erythroxylum; species Erythroxylum flavicans. Next base: position 10,004,226 of record JANZXP010000195.1, on the reverse strand, counting down.
ATAATTACAAAATAAACCTTATTATGGAAATTAGATCATCATGAACATAATAGAAATCTGAAAATTCAATTTACACATCAAGTATGATGAAAATAACAATGGAGAAAGAAAGAAAAACTCTATTTGGAGCTTAATTTGGAAAACTGATAATATGGACGTCTTTCTCGATCTTCCTTTTTTGATCCACTTTTTGTAAGATGGTGGCTCTCTTTTTGAGGCTTTATAAGGCTCACCCTTTGGTCGGTTCTAAAAATACCCTCGAGCCCTAAAATAGATGAAAAAAGTTGCGCCTAGGAAACCTTTATTAAGATTGTGACTCTGTGAACTTGCTTTTTGACACAATCATGACAATGGATTGCCGATTGTGACTCTAATAATTCTCGTCTATCATGACCTTGACATAGGAGTTACAATTGCAACATTACCCATGCAGCCCTATGCACATAGAACTCTCTTATTCTTCACCTATCTATTTTCCAACACTAGCAAATACATCAAACACCTCAAGAAACATGTAACTAAGAATGAAAACATACTATAAACGACACCAAAACTTAGAATATAAATAAACACTCACATTAACATAATTGTAAGCCTATACATGCAAAAATCATTTAATAAATACCTATAAACACACTAAAAGACCTATTAAAATAATGTATGAGCTATACCTATCAATTGACACTTTATTCATGCACCTATTTAATTATTGTTAATCAATTAAATGGGTAACTTGTCAATAAGTATCCTTTCATGAAAATTCTTGCTATTTTAAAAGATCAATAGGTTAAATTTTATTATGAGCACCATTTTCTTTTATATTTTCTTTAACAATCACCTAGTCTTTTGACTTAAAGTTAAATAACTTTTCATGAATGTCCCCTATTTACTCAACTAGTTGGATTGTCATTCTAGCCTTTTGATGCAAAGACAAACATTTTATCATAAATGCCCTTAATTACTCAACTATATCACAACTCTCAACTGGCTACTAGCTCTATTCTTAACCCAATTTCCTTAAAAAGGGCCTGATCGCGTTTTTCGGTATGTGTAAGTTTTAATATTTAACCTTAATAATTCACCAGCATACATGTCATTCACATAGTACCTATGGTGTCGATCCTACGAGGAGGGTTAACCTAATCTTAAAATCTAAGGCCAAAACAATTCGTAATATTTAAAATGTAATGAAATTAAAATAGGAATGCAATTCAATCAAGCAATTCAATTTGAGAATCAATCACGAAATATTAACAAGTAGTAGTTGCAACCACTGTCAAAAATCAACCTAAAGGAACTATCAATTGAGAGAAAGGGAAATATTTACCTATCTTTAACGCTAACCTAATTGATTATGAATTATTGGATTACTGGTCCTAGATAATCCTGGGGTTGATTACTCTCTCTCGAATTATAACCATTAACCCTAAATTGTAAACCCTAATCAGATTATGAAAAATTACATTCTCTCAGTTAACAATCTATCCAAACCCTAATTAAATCTAAGGTTTTCCAATAGACTACCAGGAACCTATATGAGATCTCTCTTCACACAATTACCGATTTAATTAATTTCTCATTCTTATTAAATCACTTAACTCTCGTTAGCCCAATTTAATTATTTTCATTCAATTCACCCTCTCAGCTTATTACTGAATTACGCAATCTCATACATCATTCACAATGAATCCTAATAACATAAAACAATCAAATTTTTGTTAAATCAAAGATAAAAACAACTCGAAGGTGAGTTTAGACATCCTCAACATTCACACAATCCTATCATCAATAGTTATTCCAATTCTATACATTAATAAAATTGAAAACACGCTAGAAATATGATCTAACTGGATGATAGAGGTAGCAATGTTGGGAAACCTCCTGTTCCGGGAAGTAATTTGCATCAGATTTTGCTCCACGTCTCTCTTCCTTCTTCTCTTTCTCAATCTCTCGATGACCTCTCTTTAGGGTTTCTCAATGGTGGCTGATTGAAAAGCTCCCTCCTCTCCTTTTCCTTATTCTTTATATACCTTTTGTGTTCTTGGCAATCCTAAGGTTTTTGCAAAGTACGAAAGCTCCAAAAACTCCCTCAAAACTTGACTTTTCTGAGTGTCTGCGTGTCTGCCCGATGCAAGCCACAGTAGTAGGTCATGTCCAAGGCTTCTGTCACGATCATGGGCTGATTCTAGTGCTTCTATCATGATTATGACTTGTTGTGCCAAGATCGTGGGTCGTTATTTCAGCTCGGGTGTCTTCGAAACTTCTCCATTCTTCTATGTTGACCCTGAAACACTAACAAACACATCAAGGTACCTCAAATACATAATAATTAAGCTCAAAGACTTGACTAACCTATAAAAAACACTTAAACACAATTAATTAACAAACTAACACAATTATAACCTAAAAACATACTAAACGATTAAGTTAACACTTAAATACATATCAAACTAAGCCCTAATACACGATGTAATTCACACTTATCAACATCCTCACATTTAAACATTTGCTTGTCCTCAAGCAAACAAAATAACAAACACAAAGAAATTCACACAACACAGGTTGCAGTAACGAGACAACGGCTTGAACTTTATGAAATCAACTTAATTTTAAACATAATCATTTGAGTCATTTCAATCATTAACATGCCAAATCCGTGTCTTGGGCCTTTGAACTACATATACATATTAATCTAGACTCAAGTGTTAAATTGTTTACCCTTTTAAATTACACACATACATTAATAATTCTTTAGTCATTCAGACTCTGTAACTACTCCTAAGTATGTTTTTATGAAAAAGTCAACTATTACAATTTTAGTAGGTTTTTATTCGAAAACACTTTTTTTGTGAACATGGACTTAGTATTTTTACGCAGAGGTAAACACTGATAATGAATGTCGATCTAGTTACTCGACTAAGTCATGTTTTTTTATTAAACTGTTTGGTTGGAATGTCATTATAGCCTTTTTACTCAAAGGCACACATTTGTGATGCGTGTCGACCCAGTTACTCAGCTATATCACGTTCTTAACTGACTACTAGCTCTATTCATATCCAGAAGGCCAGCGAAATAGTTATTTCTTTAGCGAACATATTTTTTTATTGCCTACCTTGTTGCTTTAGCTACTCATTTCCATGAAAACTACTAGTAAAGCTACTTAAGTCAAAATGCCTCAAATTATGAATGAATGTGACAATTTAGAGGGTGACAAATGCACACTAAATCCTAAATAAGCTACATAATTAGCTAATAATTCACTATTTTTGCGAGCTAATGATTCTTCACAACCTAATAGACTATATTCAAAATTAATTTAATTCCAATCCATCTAATCCATTGACACATTCACACAATTCACAAAATGCAACCTAATAATTATCATACAATAAACAAAATCACACCTAAAGCAAAACATATAACCCTCCCCACACTTGAACAACACATTGTCCTCAATGTGAGAAGGGGACAAACAAACACATAAGGAAAGAAGAAATGTAAATTAAAGTAAACCAAACAATAAAAATGAAGACTAAATTTAAAAAGAAATAGGGTTAGAACAAGGCCTCATGGTGATAGAGGCGGACATGGTGTTGGAGGTGGCAACTGAATGCCCTGAGCCTCGAAATAATGATGGAGATGACGTATGTCTCAGCTCTAACGTTATTAAGTTTGGGCCATCTCCTTCATCCTTCTGTAGTTCTCCACAAGTGTATCTATAATTACCTTAGTGTTTACGGGATTGTATCTAGTACTTTCTTCTAGTCTGGTTCTTCTGTTTCTTCTTCTTCCTAATATTCCTCACTGATCGAATCCTAGTCTTGTTGTTGTTAAGCACTTGAACTCACTTGACCAGTCCTACCCTTAAACGTGTGTCTTGGCATTAATATCCCAAAGTTCCATATTATAAGATTTCAGGATTTCAACTCACCATAGATGATGATGGTTCATGAATTCAAGACGGTAGACTGTGAGTCCGTTGCACTCAACTCCATAGTTATTAGCTATGGTTAAAACCCAGTAGCCCATTCCTAAAGTTATTTCTCCTCTTCTTTCAAGTAGTAATAATGGCATTAAAGGTATGAGTGGTTGTGCAAACTGGGGTGCTATAATCCATGCACCATCAAATAAAAAGTTCTTTTGTTGAACACTTATTGGTTTTCGTTTTATCAAACACAGTTTGACGCTTGAACTTATGCATCAGCAAGTGTTTATGGCTCTTAATGATGTTGTTCTGTGCATTCTCAGAGTCGAAATGTTCTAACATAGTTAGTTTAGTCTAGTAGGGGTTGACATGGAAATCATCTTGTTCATCCACTACGGACAACTCGAGAAAACCACAAATTTTATACAAAGTTTCATAATCAAGCCCATAAGTTTATTCCCGCAACCTAAGCCATAATTCCCATGGTTTGTTGGATTTGTATTGAAGGGATGAAAAAAATTCTAAGGTAAGTTGTTCGAAAATTGGGATTTGAAATTGAATGAACTGACCACATTGAATTTTTCTGCTAAACTTTTGACCTTATCTCACAATTCTAATCTATCTAACACTTCAAAATGAAAATACTTTGGAGCCATGATTTGTTTATTGCAAAGAGAATGAAAACAGGTACCTTCCTCATATGAGAAGATCGGGAAAGGTGCTCCGTAATCGACAGCCTTGTTTCTTTTCCCTCATCCCGAGACTTGGTTTTGCCCCAGTGATTGATCACACCTTACTATTTGCTTGATGCACAACATACTGGCTAATGAGTTGGTAAAATTTGGAAGAAATTTGGAAGTTTGAAATTTAGGTAGAGAAAAGTGAGAGTGTTTGGAAGTTTAAAGCTTAGAGAGATAAAGTAAAAATGAAAGTGAGTGAAAAAGTGAAGTTAGAAA
>JANZXP010000195.1:9975955-9987925 GCA_027576715.1 Erythroxylum flavicans | reverse complement strand
AATTATCATTCACTCAAAGCACTTTTCTATAATACACAATTATTCACATTTAAACCGGGAACATGTCATGAATGCATTTACAAACATTTACATGTGCAAAAATTCACTATTTATTATTCATGTGCATATATGGATGCATGAATATGGCAAAACACTTTAGACAGTCCTAACCCATCCCAAATTACCAAAATACCCTTTCCAATAAGTGAGGGGATGTTACATTAAGGCTCGCAAGTCTTTTACAAAATGCAACGAAATACAATACATCTCTTCATACATATCCTTCACAATTCTATTCATAGTATTAGAGCCTGCTCCCAGCCCATCTACCATCTAGCCTTTTTTTTTCGCAAACCCATCCTAAACCAGCCTGAACATTAACGAACTCAGATCAACTACACATTACCACACAAACATACCCAAACACATATATCAGCCTGAACATCCACAAACTTCTATCAACTACACACCTCCACAAAAACATACATAAACACATATACCAGCTTGAACATCCATAAACTTCGCTCAATTACACTCCGCCATAGAACCACACACAAAAACATATATCTATCCACAACTTCCTACACCAATCCAGGAACCTCCCAAATCACAGCCATGGTAGATCACACAATCTCAATTTTGTCATTCAATCAATAGACACATTTTTTTACCATACCTCTAGAAACAACAAATTACCTAGTCTGGCGAAATCAAGTCCAAGCTATTCTTATAACTTTTGATTTTTTCGGTTATGTTGACAGTACTCTGCTCTCCCCAACAAAGCATCCTAATGCCAATACCACATCTCCAAAATTTGTTAGATGGAAGAAGTTCAATTGTCTAGTTTACTGTTACCTCATGACATCCCTTTCCAGCTCCGTCGCCCATTTGGCTCTCGGGTGTACCATCGCTCGTGGTCTTTGGCTCGTTCTTGAATGACATTTTCTTCAACAGTCCTCGTCCCAATGGTCACTCTTTCATGGCAAACTTCACACGCTCACGAAAGGCACTTCCTTGGTCTCTAACTTTCTAAACACTATCTCAACTACTGTCGAGGAACTCGCAGCTATTTGCAACAACATCTCTGATGACAATGTTGTTCTGTTCACTTTGAATGGCCTCCCCACGGAGTATGATTCCTTTATCACTGTAATAGAGCATCGCGTCTCTCTCTTCACATTCTCAGATCTTTGTGCTCGCCTCCTCATCCACGAGCAACGTCTTCTTTCCTATCACTCCTTACCCTTCACTTAAGCAACTCTTTTGGTCTCTAACTCTGGCGACAACTTGAGATGCTCACTACCCCTCACCTGGAATCATAACTCCTCCTCTGATGGCAACTCACGATCTTGCGACAGTAAAAATAACTGGGGCTGAAACCCTAATACTTCTAATGATTGGTGGACTAACTAGCCTACATCAGTCCACCCCTACCCACTTTATCAACTCACAAACTAGCCCAATATCTCTAGGCCCAATTCCAGACCCTATAACTCACATCAATACACCCATCCCACATCCAATTTTATTAAACCACCCACTTAATGCCAAATATGTTAGAAGTGGGGTTATATTGTGACCCATTATCATTTTCAATATTTCGAGTCCCTAAATCACCCCACTAGACCATCTTCTATTTTTAATTCCCTTAACACAACCTTTCCTGCTATGGACATTCATGATACTAAAGACACTCAACCTTTTCACTCTAATAAACTAATGAATGGTTACTCAATACTAATGTTACTGCTCACACGATACTTGACCCTCATCTTGTGGATTCCATAGCTTGTATGATGGTTCCAACCAAATAATTGTTGGTAATAGTAACACTCTTTCCATTTCCTCTACCGATCTAGTTACATTTCTTACACAAATTCGTCCACTTCATCTTGTAATGTTTTAGTCGTTTCATATCTTACTACTAATCTTTTATCTATTGCTAAATTTGTTACTGATAATTCATGTCTTATTGAATTTAATCATTTCGGTTATGTTGTGAAGGATCTTTAAACCAAAATACCACTTCTCACAGGTTCCATCCATAATAATCTCTATCTAATGAGGATTCCACTGTACTTCTATAGTCACTCTAGCTTCACTCAATCTTTGGCATCAACATCTTGTTCATTCATGTCATTCTACACTTTCTAAGTCATCTAAGTCTTTGAGTGTTAGTTCAAATGTCATAAACCCTTATACTTCTTGTCTACAAAGAAAAAGTGTTCGCCCTCCTTGTTCACATTATTCTCGTCTTTCTATCACACCTTTACAACTTATTTATTATGATATCTAGGGACCTTCCCCATCTTATTCATTTTTTGGTTATCGTTATTTTATTTTTATTGATGAATTTAGTCAATATATCTGGATTTTTTTCGATTTTCCATAAATCTTATATTTTTCAATGTGATTGAGCTCCTGAACTCATAAAGACGTCTTCGTCTAATTCCTTACCACCACTGGAATCACTTACTGCATTTATTGTCCCTACACTCCCCTAAAAAATGATCTTTCTGAACGAAAAATTCGTCATATCACTAAAACAGACCTCACCCTTCTTCTTTATGCTTCTCTTCCTTAATTATTTTGGTTTGAAGCATTTTCCACTACTATCTATCTTATCAACCTTTTACTTACTCCTATCCTCAATAATAAATCCCCTCATGAATTCATATTCACCACCCCACCAAATCTCTCTAATTTACAAGTCTTTGGATGTATTTGCTCTCCTTTTCTTGATTCCATTCACCTTGATAAACTCACCCCCAAATCCATTCCATACGTCTTTCTTGGTTACTGTTCTCAATATAAAGGATATCGATGCTTTGATCCTCAAACATCCAAATTTTATATTTCTCGTCATGCTTGTTTTTTTAAACATGATTTTCTTTATGCCCACTCTCCACCAATATCGTCTACATCCTCACACACCATCATTCGCTCACTTCTTATACCTTTCACCCCCACTCCCTCAATCTCCTTTACCATTATCCTCAGTACCCCTCCACCACCTCACCAAACACAATCTTCCCATCCAATGGTCACATGGACCGTGACCAAACCCATGCTCCTCGATCATTTTCTAACTAAATCACCTACTCCATGCTTACCACATCTTCTCATGACCCTACATCCTTTACCTAGGCAAATAGATTTCCTCACTGGTATCAAGCTATAGATGATGAGTTTACTGCTTTCCATTGCAATGACACTTGGACTCTTGTTATTCCTCCACTAAAAGCCTACATTATCAGTTGGAAATTGGTGTTTCGTACTAAACAAAATCCTAATGGAACTATTAAAAGCTATAAAACTCATCTACACTAACACTTTCAGTCCTGTTGTTAATCTACACTAACACTTTCAGTCTTATTGTTAAACTCACTACCATTCGTCTCATCCTTACCCTTACTCTTTCAAAAAATTGGTCACTCCGCCAACTCGATGCTAATAAGGCCTTCCTTTATGGTCACCTTTATGAAAAAGTCTTTATGTCCCAACCTTCTAGTTTTTAAGATTCTCAATATCCTTATCATGTTTGTCATCTTCATAGAGCCCTACATGGTCTCAAATAAGCTCTTAGAGCTTGGTTTCATCGTCTAAGTTGGAAACTTCTTGACCGACACTTTACTTCCTCCAAATCTAACCCTTCCCTCTTCACTAATATCACTTCCTCTCACACCACCTTCATCTTATTTTATGTAAATGATATTTTGGTTGTCGGTTTGTCCCTATCCTTCACTTCCACCCTTATCCAAAATCTTCATTGCACTTTCTCCATTAAAGACTTAGGCTCACTATATCATTTTCTAAGCCTTAAAGCCACTTCAACATCTACTATTTCTTACCCACACAAAATGCACCAAAGATCTTCTTCTTTAGATAGGTCTTGATCATTCCAAACCAGTTCACACTCTGATTACTTCATCTCTCCCTCTATCTAAAAATCATGGCACACCCCTTTCTGATCCTTCTAAGTACTGAAGTACTGTTAGTGCTCTTCAATATCTCTACCCTATTCACCCTAAATTTAATTTGCCGTGAATAAGGTATCCCGATTTTTACATTACCCTACTGATGTGCATTGGATTGTAGTTAAACAAATTCTCTGTTATCTCCACTCCACATCATCCCATGACATTTACTTTCTCATATCATCCTTACTTACATTACATGCCTACTGTGATGTTGATTGAGCTAGTTTCCTTAATGATCGTCACTCTATTTCTAGATATTGCATCTATATTGGGCCCAATTTGATCTCTTGTAGTGCTAAAAAATAACCTACTGTTGTCAAATCTAGTACTGAAACTAAATATTGGAGCATTGCTCTAGTTGTAGTAAAACTCTATTGAATTACTGTTCTTCTGGGAGAAATTGGTTTCTCTAATGTTACACCTACTCTCTAGTGTGATAATCTTGGAGTTGGATCCCTTGCTTCGCTTCTGATCCGATCACTTATGCTAGTACTAAGCACATTGAAAGTGATATACATTTTATTTATGACTAGGTGGATAATAAAGCACTTTTCATCTGGCACATCGCATCTACTCTTCAAATTGTTGATGTTATGACCAAGACTTTATCCTCTTCAACATTCCAACATCTTCATCACAAGCTCACAATTGCTGATTATCATGGGCTTGAGGGGGGTTGATAACATTTGATATACATGTATCTTAACTATTCAATCTTTACAGATAAGATTTGATCAAATTAAATCAAATTATTAGTTATATTATAATCATTGTAAATCTCTTTGTGGTTATATTTTTATTTGTATATTAAGGTTCACAAGCCTTTCACAAAATGCAATGAAATACAATACATATCTTTCGTTTACATCCTTCACAAATCTCTTAAGTGAATGTTCTCATTATGATGGTTCTGTATTTGATCTTTAGACTTAATATTACCAAACATATCTCATATAGGGATAATAATATGTTGATGTTATTTATGACTTATTATGATAAAAGTAGTTCATTCGTTAGTATTTGAATATCGTACAAATTATATAAAGATAATTGAGTAAATTAATAAAAGATTCATTAGTATAAATAATTAGGAAGAATAATCTATTATTTTAATTAGTAATAATTTAGAAATTCTCTTATTAGAGTGATTTCAAATTTGACATAGTTATTTTCAAATATTAATTATTAATTAGTAAAAAAGAATACGTTTAAATTTAAATGACATAGTTAATAATTCATATTTTATTTAATTATGAAAAGATTAAATTATACATTATGTCTATAAATACATATATTAGTTCAAATCACTTCAATATTTTTAATATTTGAGTCGTTGTAATATCTCAGTAAAAATCAATCTTGACACATAATTATAAATTTTTAATTAAAGACTAAAAATCATTAAGACTATTTTAATTGTTTAATTATAATTGTAATTTATAATCATTTTCCAATATTAAGAATTAATAGGTCATACTGTAGCATTTAAAGAGTAAAAAATTAATTTAAATTAATTTAGAGTTTTATTATAATTAGAATTTGAAAAAAAAACTAATATTTCTCTATAAAAAGGGAAGGTCTGAATTCTCCTTTTATGTTCGCTGAATACGTGCCGGTGGTCGACAAAGAAGAGCTTGGGAAAATATTGAATCAGGTTTGTCCTTAATTTCAATTGATTTCTTTGTAGTGACATCGAAAAGTCCTTTAATCGTTTATCTTGATTCGGTTATTTGACTGTTATTGATTTAATAAAAAATTAAATCTGTTGCGTGATTTTGTATGTTTATGTTTCGAAGAAAATGTTTGAAGCGTGTACCGTAATTTTATGCGTATGGAAAAGCATTCAAGCGTGATCAGATCTTTATTGTTTCTGGAATTAGCCTGAGATTAGGGTTGATTAATTAATTACTGTATTAAAAGAATAGCGTCGGGGACGCTTGCCATCAACGGCGCTGATAGGATGCACCAGCGACATTAGTCGCCGCTGGTGAAGTCTCTTTAGCCTGACGGCGAAGAGGCCAGTGGTGACATCTCGGTCCAGAATACCTTAAGCAGGGCGATGGCGACGGAGAATCTGCCGGCGAGAGAGGCCATGTCCAGTTGCTGGTGACTTTTGCTGCAGCGTAGCGACCAGCAAGCTCTCCGACACACCTTCGCGATGGTGAACAGAAGCGGACAACGACGGCCTACAAACTCAGAGGAGAAGAGGCGATGGCGGCGTAGGAACCCTAAGAGGAAAATTAAGGGTCCGTGTGAGACACGCTGCACAAAGCTGAAGAACGCGCAGACAGTTGCCTTTTTTCGTTTTTTAAGGCCTTTAATTTTATTAAATTAGTTATCTTAATTAGATTAAGATTATTTTAATTTAAATTCTTAAAAATCTAATTTTTATTTGATTAAAATTTTTTCAAAAGGGTAACATTTTATCATGAATATTTAGGAGTGTGATTGTTTTACTTTTATTATTTAAGCATAAAACCAGATTTTTGTTTGTTGTAAAATTTATTAAATAAATTCAAGGCCTTTTTAGTTAGAATATATTTTATCTCAAATTGATTAGTCATACTTAACTAATTTTATGTGATATGGATGAATGAACTCGTGGTCATATAAAATTATAGGCATGATTAGAAATAACATGTGATATGTTTTAACAAGTTGTTTCTTTAATTAATTTATAAGATGTGAATGATAAGTAGGTTATTTATCTAATTTAATTTGGTTAGTTAGTTAAACAAATTGAAGGTCAATTAAATATTATATTAAATTTATTATTTTATTAGATTTTGTGGCATAAACTAATGCTTGTTTTTTTATTTACTGTGGTTGTTAGATAAAATGAGTAGCAATTTGTCTTTGAAGAGCATTATGGATGCTAACAAGCTTGTTGGACCTAATTTTTTGGATTGGTTTTATAACTTGAGAATTATTCTCAAGCAAGAAAAGAAGTTATATGTTCTTGACACTACAATTCCACCGAAGCCTGATGTGAATGCAATTGATGAAGTATGTGAGAGGTATCAACGTCATATTAATGATGTTGAACAAGTTACATATGTGATGTTGGCTAGTATGTCTCTTGAGCTCCAAAGGCAGTATGAAAACATGAATGCTCCTACTATAATTTTGCATCTCAAGGAGTTGTTTGGTACACAAATTAGGATGGAGATATATGAGACTTCTAAAGCATTATATCAATGCAAGATGATAGAAGGATCTTCAGTAGAGTTACATGTATTAAAGATGATTGGTTATATTGAAAAATTAAGTCAATTAGGTATTGTCATGGAACATGAGTTAAGCATTGATTTAGTGCTTCAATCTCTTACACCGAAGTTTTCACAGTTTATCATAAATTACTATACCGTGAACCAAAAGGATGTGCCATTACTTGAGCTTTTGGACATGCTCAAGACTATTGAAAGGCGTCTTCAGAGATATGAGACTTTTAAAGTATTATGTCAATGCAAGATGGCAGAAGGATATTCAGTAGAATTACATGTACGAAAGATGATTGGCTATATTGAAAAACTAGGCCAATTGGGTTTTGTAATGGATCATGAGTTAAACGTTGATCTGGTACTGCAATCTCTTACTCCGAACTTTTCACAGTTTATCATGAATTATAACATGAACCAAAGGGATGTGACATTACTTGAACTGTTAAATATGGTCAAGACAGCAGGAGAGTGTCTAAAAAAGGAAGCCAATTCTATTCTTATTGCAAATTCTTCTAGGAGTAAGAAAAAGTGCTATAAAAAGAATAAGAAACAGAAGACATTTGTTACAGAAGTAAAGTCTACTGGTGGCGTTAAGAAGCAGAACAACAACAAAGGCACACGTTTTCATCATGGAATCAAAAGACACGGGAAGAGAAATTACAAAGTATATCTTACAAATTTAAAAGGTAAGAAGCTTAAGGAACCTTTATCCTTAAGTATGTTTATGATTAAGATCAATCTTTATATTTTTGTTCCACAATTTGGGTATTAGATACTGGTTATGATTCTCATATTTGTAATATTGTGCAGGTGTTAACAAGGAGTAAATTATTAAGGAAAGCAAAGTCGACTTATAAGTTGGTAATAAAGTAAGGGTAGTTGTATTAATTGTAGAAACTTGTAGTTTAGCTTTATCTAGTAGCCTTCTACTAGAACTAAATAATTGTTATTATATTTTAATTATTACAAGAAATATTATTTCTATTTTGTATTTATATTTAAATAGATTTTTTATTATTTAGAATAAAAGTTGTTCTTTTACATAATTTTTATCATGGATTGGGATTACCTACGTATGGTTTGTACACATTAGATATTGAAAAGTCAATCCTTAACATAAATAGTAAGAAAAGAAAATTTAGTGATCAAAATTCATCTTATTTACAATATTTTCTGTTAGATCATATCAATAAAACTAGAATAATAAATTTATATAAAGAAAGATAATTGGAACTTTTGATTATGAATCGTATGCAACCTATAAATCTCGTTTGTTGAGTAAGAAGATCAAGCTATCCTTTACTAAAAAGGTTAAATCTGCCAATAAGTTAATAAAACTTATTCATTTAAATGTGTGTATCCTTATGTCTACTTGTATTAAAGGTGGATAATCATATTTCATTATATTTACAAATGATCATTGTAGATATGATTATATATATTCAATCAAATAGAAGTCTAAATCATTTAAATGGTTAAAAGAATTTGGACTTAAAGTTGAAAAACAAATGGATAAAAATTTTAAAACACTTGGATTTGATCGAGATAAATAGTATTTAGACCATAGATTTCTTAGTTACTTAAAAGAAAAGGAGATTTTCTAATAATGGATTGCATTTAAAACTCTGTAATATAATGAAGAATATGAGAGGAGATACCATACTCTATTAGATATGATACGTTCCATGATGTATTATGCATGCCCTTCTTGTTTCCTTTTGTGAATATGCACTTGAGATTGCTACTTTTTGAATAAAGTTTAATCTAAATCGGTTGGCAATACTCCATATGAGATTTAGTATGGTAGTCGACTAGAGTTAACATACCTAAAGATTTAGGAACGTGATACTTATATGAAGTGTGTAATATTTGACAAACTTTAAGAAAAACCAAGAAATGCAAATTTATAGAGTATGTAAAAGAGAGTATTGAATATCAATTTTACTATCAACTTAAGCAAAAAAGAAGATATTAGTGTCAAGATATACTATATTTATTGAAAGAGAATTCATTGTTAAGAAAAGTAGTGGTAATGAGTGAGGCCTTAGATAAATTCAAAAATCATAAATGCACATCCAAATAAACATGAACATCAAGTTAATATATACAATGTACAACAAAAGATATAAAAGACACATCATTTACAATACACTAGTAGTATATGTCATTTCTCAATTAGACTTGTCAACATATTGAAAAGGGAAAAGGAAAATGTATTGCTTATGGACCATAAGCCTACTACTTTTAAAGAAGTAATGTCTAACATTAATACTTTAAATGGCATGAAATCATCCAACCTAAAATATAATTCATGTATACCAATCAAGTATAAATTGTGGTGGATGCGCCTCATAGGATTGCATCTATTGGATGCAAATGATTTTGTAAGATGAAAACCAATATGGATGATAATTACAAATGTACAAAGCAAAGTTGATGTCCAAAAGTTACAAAAAAAAAAGGAGTTAATTTTGAAGAAACTTTTTCACTAGTAGTAATGCTTGAATTAAGATCTTATTGCCTATAATTACATATCATAAGTATGAAATTTGATAAATGGATGCGAAATTATCATTTCTCGATGCCCATCTACTTGAGGATGTATATATGACCCAATTTGAAAGTTTCGAATCCAAAAGGTCCTAATCAAGTATGTATGTTACAAAAGTTCATTTATAGATTTAAACAAATGTCATAGAGTTAAAACATCCATTTTGATAAGATAACAAAAAAATTGATTTTATTAAAAAAAGAGATAAATGTTGTATCTATAAGAAAGTTAATAGGAGTGTCTTCCTAGTACTATATAAATGACATATTACTAATTAAAAATGACATACCGATACTTTAATATGTAAAACTTGGTTATCTAAGGGCTTCTCTATGTAAGATATAGGAGAAGAAACATATATTCTATGAATAAAGATTTATAGAGGTAGATTAAAGAGGTTTATTGGTTTTTCCCAAATTCATGTGCATAGATGCAATAGTAACAAGGTTTAATATAGAGAATTTTAAGAGGGGATTATTACCTTTGTTGCAAGATATTTCTCTGTCGAAGAGTACATATCCAAAGATACAGGAAGAGAGAGAAAAAATAAATTGTATTTTATATGCTTCATCTGTTGGATCAATCATGTATTTGATGTTATATGTAAGACTGAATGTTTCTTATACTTAAACATAATAAGCATATTTTATGTCAATTTTGGTGATTATCACTATAGATTGTGAAAAATATTTTAAAAAGTTCTTGAGAAGAACTAATGAAGTTTGCTTAGTTTATTGATGAGATAAACTAAGAGTTAGAGGTTATTTAGATGTCATTTTTTATTCTAATAATAACAATAGTAATTCACAATTAAGGTATACATTTACTCTAAATAGTGGTATAGTAAGTTGGAAGAGTAAATAAGCAACCATTATTGGTTCTACGATCGGGACTAAGTACATTTCAGTGCCTAAGATGACAAAAGAATTAGTTTGGATTAAAAAGTTCATTAAACTTGGATTGGTTTCTTACATTGTTGAGCTAATAACTGATATTATTAAGGTAAGATAAAAATAGTGCTATTGTACAAGCAAAGGAGTCAAGATATCATTAATGATCTAAGTATTCACTCCAGAAGTTTCACTTAATTAGGAAGATAGTAGAGTAGACAGACATTACATTAAATTGAGTACCACTAAAGAGAATATTGATATCCTCTCCCTAAGTTATTATCTCAAAAGAGACACGATCAATAAGTAGATGGATATAATATTACATATATATAAGTCATTATCTTTAATGTAAATGGGAGAGATTCTTAGTTTATACCTTTATAGGTTGGTTGCAATTAATCTATTGACATTATTATTATATTCAATAAATGCATTCTTTATTTTTACATGTCTTGTTAATTATATTTAATACTTAAGATAAAATCCCTAAAACAATATATGATATTAGTAAAATAATGTGATTATAATTATAATATTAAATTGTATTTATGCATTATTCTTAAATTTTTCGTAATTATAATATCCTAAAGACATGATATTGACGAAACATAAAACTAGTAAATATTATGTTTCTTTTTCTGAAGAAAGTAATTAATATCATAAAGTATATAGAAACTTAAACAAATATATGAATGCTTATAAAAAATAAGTTTAATAAATTGGTCCAGTAAGGGTTGTTTCTAACGTTTTATAAGCCCTGGGTAAAGTAAAAAGGAGGGACTAATAAATCGACAATATACAAATATGTGAACTTTAAAAAGCATATTTTTATTATTAAAATTTAATATTCATGCATAAGTGACTCAATTTATAAGTTTACATACTCAACAAAATATTAAATGATCATAACATTAGTTAATAATATCTTACAAATGCCAGCAATAATAAACCAATAAAAATAGTAACAGTAACAACAAAATAGTAGTAACAGCAATCGAACAACAATATCATATTGCAAAGTACCAAGAGAATTGCACTAACAAGCACACAGATGATCATTTAATATCATCGTAGTGTTTACTTGTTGTTCTTACCTATTTTTGTTCAGTCTTCGGAAGACAAAGACAGAATGTTTTTGTTCCTTTCAAGACTGTGGTACGATATTTCTCGTCCCGCAGACGGAAACAAAAGATATAAAGAAATTTCAGAAATGCGCTCCCTTCACTAGAATATCTAACTTGTAGGATATTTTTAACCTATTCATTAATTAAAATATTATTATTCATTAATTAAAATATTGTAATTAATTAATTAATTAAAATAAT
>JANZXP010000195.1:9958119-9970175 GCA_027576715.1 Erythroxylum flavicans | reverse complement strand
TAAATGTATGTGAAATTTATGCTTTAATATTAATGCTTAATAATTATCACTTATTAACATAAACATTGCCTTTTGATGTGACCAAATACAAGAAAGTATTCAACGATAGCCTCAACAGTTTGAAAATGTTGATGAGAGTCAAACCTATCTTCATGCAGTGGGTGGTAGGGACTGTCGTGGAAGGATCTTCGGCTTAGGTTCATTTGCGAACATATGTTATTCGCAACCCTCCACATCTAGTACAGCAGCATCTAGTAGGTAGTTTGCATCTAATGAAGTCTATGAGCTTCGAAGCACAGTACAGGTACTGGCAACTCAGTTGCAACAATCAATAGAGTACATAACTCAATTCCGTAATCAGATGGATGAGTTGAAGAAAAAGGGTAGCACTTCATCGCAATAATCAAAGCATCCGCATTCACTAAATGAATAGCGTATTTATAACTAGTATGAATTAAATATTTATTGTTGTAGATAATAATTTTTTACTATCAATTAAGATAACTTTTACTTTATATTATCAATCAATTTTCTGTTTTAACAAAGTAAATGTAGAAACAAATCAAAATATTATCAACAGATAACTAATAACTATATAAATTATACATCAATCATAACATTATCAAATACAATTAAATGCAGGGAAAATTAAAAAAAAACAATATCAGTAAATTTACCGGCATAAAAACAAAATCCGTCGGTAAAATGCAGTGAATTTACTAATGGACAACCAATCTCCATCGGTAAAATGTAGTAACTTTACCGACGGCCCGTCAATATTCGTTAGTAAAGTTAGTCATGAATTCACCGATAGATTGTGGTATTCATAGGTAAGGTTCTCGATGAAAACGACTTGTCTGTTGCTAAATTTACTGACTGAAACAGATCTGCCGTCGTTAAATTTACCGACAGCATAAAAATTACCGTCGCTAAATATAGCAACAGAACAGGAGCTGGCTGTTGGTAAATTTGCAACATAAACTCTGTACTTCATCGCCAATTATTACCTACGACCGTTTCTTCGACGACTTATTCCGTCGGTAAATTCATTATCGACGAAAAACTTTCATATTATGTCAGTAGTTTCTGTCGCTAAACCCCATTTTTCTTGTAGTGACGTTAAGTAACTATTTTAAATATTAGTCTTTATTGAATGATATCATTCAAATACAACTTTATTTAATGCATCAGTAAAATATTTCATCGATCACAAGTCACATAAATAAAATCAATAAAAAATTAGCAAATACAACTTTTGAATTAAGTTGTCTTATATTTTAAAATTGAATACTTTGAAAATTTTAGAAAGATAGGTTTTTAATATGTTTAGGGAATACGTAACTTACAAGTAAACCTTAAAATAATCAAATAATCAACAAACATAATGAGTTAATGACGTTAAAATAGTAAATGATTCTCAAACAACAACATAGAAAATGGCATAACATGAAAGAAGAAGTCATCGTATGCTGAAATTTGGCTTAACCAACTCACAGACAAGCCAGTAATTTATCAAAAACAAGCAATCCTTGTCGCTAACTAAACTAAAATATGGGAAGATAGTTCTAATTTTCAGAGATGCTACAGCAAGTCTTAGTGCAATCTTCAGATATTACAAAATAAGAAACAGAGGTTATAAGCTTTTATCCTTGGACAGCAGCAATTTCATTATTCGTGCAGATGAATTGTTTCAGAAGCAAGCTAGTTCTGACTTGTGCATTTCTCCATCGCTCTTGGGGCTGCACAAGAAGCAGATAAGTTAAAGGTGGGTAATAAAATGTAAAGGTTCGCAAAAGGGTTTGCAACCGTGTGATAAAGACTACAGGGTAGTGGAATGCTGATTCAAACAAGATAAGAGCAGCAGGATCTCCAGCAGTTTCTTATTTTTCAAGTCACACAAAATGCACATTTAGTTGCAATTATGAATAGGATAAGTGCATGCCTAGTTATATTCAACTGGAATGCCTATTGACTAGATGTAAGCAGATGATGTTATGTCCTATAAGACATACCTAGGTCGATTGCCTCTGAGCTCTTCATGATCCTCAGCCTCCTACAAGAGTCAGTGAACATCCTGCAGCAACAAAGGCCAGTGAAACTGAGGATGTGGTCATCTGGTTCATAATGACTCTTTAACAGTTCATGTTAATCCAATTTACTAAGCATTGGCCACACAGCAGACACTTTGGAGCTGGAGTACAATGCCCCAGCCAGATCAAGTGACCTAAAACCTTTAAACCACCGTGCTACGAGGGGCATTTAGTAACTTCTTTGTTCGTAGTTAAGCACCTTTCTTATTGGTTGTAATCTATGATTTCCTTCTTCCTGTGTTCTGACATCAGAATGATCCTCCTACCTACCAACTTTTGGTTTAATGAGAGTGAGAAGTTACAAGTTGGAAGTCAACACTTACTTCCAAGGAACATCACCAACAAGCATCCAGTCACCATCTTTATCTTCATAGGTGAGTACATATTCAGAACCATGCAGGAGATCCTTTAATCCGTTCTCAGTCAACCCATCTCTGCTGGAAGTTCCATGGGAGCCACTCTGACCTGAACCATCCATTCATGGAAATAAGTTAAGACACCCTCATACATGCAACCTTTGGGGAAAAGAATCAACTACGGTACGTCCTGACAAGAGAAGGAAAAAGGAAGGAATGGATATAAGGGCTGCAATGACACAGAACGAGTATACACCATTTGACGTATGGATCAGGGGGTCTATATGCAAGCTTCTCATCACAACATATGAGTTTTGCCAGTCGCAGTTGGTATTTCAACAAAAGATTTTTGTCGGCTTGCCTATCCAAGCTAACTCTTCAAAATAAGAATCAGTTGAACATTATGCACGTTCTAGTCCATTTAGAATCTTAAATTTAATCAACACTGTTATTGGTACTTTAGAATAGTACTTTTGCCCGTGTAGGATATGGGAAGGAATTCTTTACATATTCCCCTCCCAAATCTCCATATTATACTCAAAAAACCACACGCAAAAATTGATTACACTAATCAATCACATCTCTTACCACTTCCAACTTTCAAGTAAAAGAGTTAAATGCTCTTTACAGAGTCAGCATGAGAAATGTCATCAAATGTTATTCAAGGGAGATACAGAAAAAACATGGATGATATAGAGAGCTTACCAATAGTAAAGCCCCCAGACATCTTTTCTAGTGCTGAAGACAGCTCTGCATAGTTGCCATAGGTTTTCAGATCTATTTTTCTCATATATGGAGCACCATCCATACTGACCTTAACATAGAGACAGCCATACCCTAACTTACTTTCTTTGTCATTGTCATCATCCTTTGGCGGATGAGAAGCCAATGTATTCTTTCGGAAGGAACGAATTGGTGGCCATCCCACAACTTGCGTCCTACATCAAGGGTAGTGCAGAAGAGGATAACTGATTTTGTCACTTACAGCATAGTAAGATGTTAAGTACCAATTGAATAGTCCGCTTGTTGTAAAGATACATAAAAAAATCCACCATAACCAAACCCTCGGTCCTCTGTCTACATCGTGAAGATAAGATCTAAACGTAAAACCATGCATTAAATATAATTGCTGCACAACTGATGATTATTATATTTAGATGACACAAGTATGAATGCAAAGATCTTTCAAGATATTGGCAGCTTTGTACTTAGTGAAAGAATATCCCAACAAACAGATGGAACCCAGAAATCAGAATTAGTAAAAATTTTGGTTAGAAAGGCCTAAAAGGTATTCTCTTCTTCAAGTGTGTTGCTTGCATGCTTAATCGTGAAAGATCATTTAGTTCACAATTGAAATAAGGATAGTACAAGTTTGATTCTTTTTTTTTTCTAATTTAACCATAAAGAAGCTCTGAAAAAGAGGATTAAATCTTATCGTTTCATGAAACCAGATCAAGCAACAAAAATGAAGCAACTTGATAGAAGTCTCATTTTTTAGTATATGAAACGAAAACCAGGGCCATTTCTGTTAAGACCAAGCTACAAAACGTAATAGCAAGCAAATATAATGTAAACACACATGCATGCTCAAAACAAAAGAGAAGCAGCAAGGAAGTTACTTGGGAGCAGGAGCAGATTCATGGCCATCAGCACCAGAAACCTGAGTGTTTTTCTCCGGAGCCACAGTTGTCGGAGACTGAAGCAACCCATTAGTAATTTTGTCAGCATTAAAAAGTCTGAAAGAAAAGTCAGTATCAGGTATAGAAGTCTCAGAAAAAGTCCAGAGTCCAGAACCACCATGAATGGCAACAGAGAAACCCCTCTTAGCACCGGAAACAAAGCTTTTGTTGAGAGTGGTGTTGTTGCTGCTTAAGCCAACACCAAGCTGGGAACTTTCACTGTTTCTTTTCGGTGACTCTGACCCAGGTAAGGCGAGTCTCAGTTCAGTGGCTTTCAAGTTGGCCATTGAAGAAACCTCCTTCTCGGGTCCTACGTAATCATGTACTAAAGGCATAGACAAGAAAGTCTCGACGAAACACTTAAAAACACAAAGGCTTTTAGCTTTAGATTGGAAAAGCTATTTCACAAAACCATGGAACAGAAGAGTTATCAAGAAGAAGAACAAGACAATTGAAGAACATAAAGCTCTCAACTTCCTCTTGGTTGGTGTTCTGTTTCTTTGTGGATTGATTTAGTGGAACTTACGCAGTGATAAATTAAAAAGGAATATGGGGACTACATTAAATTATGAAAGCAGGGGAAAGGTTGCTGTGGAGTTTTCTGGCTGCTCTCTTTCTCAGTATGACGTCTGTAGTATTCATATATATGGGATGTGAGGTGGGTTAAGATTTGCTAAGACCTGTCATGTTGGTTGTCGAGAACTTATTAGAATTTGTTAAACAAATATTGAGCAACTAAACGATTCAGTATCACTAACAAAGAGTTCACTTCCCTTGATGTCAATACTGCAAAAAGCATCCCTTTTCTTTACCTCACATCTTTTTGACTATTATTCTCATTCAACGATTCTGATCATGTCTTCCTAAGGCAAATCAAACAAATTAGAAACTTAAGTTTGTTTAAAGATATTGGAACTTCATTACTCGTGGTGGAAAGTTTTTAATGTTGTAACCAATGAAATTGAGCTTCAGTTCTAGCTTTTACAACTTTTTTCTGTAATCAAATCAAACCTAAGCCACGACACACAAAACTTTATTGCGGCCTTTAACCAACATCACTTTTATCAAACTCAACAAAACTTTACCCAAGCTCAGTTTAATTAGTAGCAGGACAACCTCTTTTTTTAAAAAAAATCAAAAAATATATGCTTCAGTTTATATTTTTTAAGTAAAAGATGAACACTAATGGGAGCAGACGACGTGCTGACGAGTAGTCGAGACTCCATGGCAGGAAAATGATGGAACAAAACCTCTCGCGTTTTCAAGCTCTTAGCAAAAGCAAAGAACCGGTTGAGACTAGATCTACAGCCTACAGAAAGCATATTTTGCAAGATATTCCGCGTGGACATTTGTAATATTGTTTGGATCCCCAGAAAACATCGAAAGGGGAAACATGAAGTATGTTGGCGGATGTGTCCAAGAAAGTGTGGAAATTTAGAGAAAGTTGACAGAACCAACCATGCAAGGCAAAAAGATTTAACAATATCAAGGATTAAAAAATTATGGAAAACACAAAAAAGAAATAAGAAGATTGGTAATGTCTTTGTAAATTATGCATCATTTGCATAATTGTTTTCGAGGGTTGAGTTTCGATCTTCTTAGGGGACGAGACATGAAAGGGAACTGTCTTTCACTGACCCTGTGTTTGTAGAGCGAGATATCATTGCGAGTAAGCTTTGTTTGTACCTATTATGTTCTGCATTGGTGTTTGATCTCTGCAAGAGGCCCTGGTTTTGTTTCAACTTCTCCTGGAAAACGTTGTCCTATCAGGTCTGGCGGCAATCCTCACGCATCATTTCCCTTAATATCATCAATGTGTACTTTTTAGTTTGATAAGAACACATCATTTGGTTGCTTTGAACGTATTTGTTTTCTCCTCTGACTCTTCGAATTGCCCAGTGGTACAAACATAAGTGGATTGAATTACCGGAAAAACGCATGGTAGAAATCACAATAATTCGAGTGAAACAAATGGTTGAAAATTACGGCACGATCTCATCACGTATGCGTGGAAATAAAAAAATTAAAAGTTTTAATTTATATAATATGATTAATTTATTGTAATAAAGTATTAATTATAAATAGTATCTTATTATAAAGTTTTTCTTTTGAAACAGAGAACTCGCAGTCGCTATACTTTAGATGCGTACTGGGTAAATTTTCGTATTGATATAATAGCCTGCAAATTATGTTAAAGGGATTCGAACACAAGACCTTTTGGCCTCATACTTCTCACTCCACTAACTTGACTACCCCTAGGGGCCTTATTATAAAGTTATTTACTCATGAAGTTGATTTTTTTAATATATATAACAATAATAAAATATTAAAATAAAAGTTAGAGATAGATAAATCTTATGAACTAAATAATCATTTTATTTTATTCTCTTATATATACTTATTAATAATATTAACAATAAATGCATCATTTTTTCAAAATGACTTATTAAATAAGTAAAAAAATTTTAATTTTTGAAAGTATATTTTAATCTAATTTTTAAATTTAAAATATATCTACTAAATGATTACCAATTAACTATAAAATAAACCAAATGAATTATTTAACATAACTTAAATAATAGTTAATACTAATAATCGAGTAATATTTATTTAGGTAATTATTAAATATAATCATGAAAAAAATAAAACTAATTTTATATAATTTTCATAAATTACGAAAATAGGGATAGTAAAAATTCAGTATAAATAAAATTTCAATAAAATAAGTTTATTGAATTAAAAAAAATAAAAATAAAATCGAACTAAACATGCCCTAACTAAATAAACAGATATAATTAAAAATGTCTTAAATATGTTAATACAAGTAACTTATTCGCTACAAGGCATAAATCAACCTCAAAACCCTTTTAAGTTGACATTGATCCTCATGCCATACGTATCTATCACGATCAAAAAGAAACCGTAACTGTGGTGTTGTTTAATCGGAAATATTAGGCAAGCATACTTTCAACCATATTAATTTTTATTACAATACAATTTTAATTTTTTAAAATGTTAAATAAACAAAAATAAACAAGATTCATCTTCTAATTACTACGTTACATATATGTCAAAATCTAAATAACTTATTTTTAAAATATAAATATTTTGTCTTTAATTTAATTATTATACTGATTTAACTAAACTCTAATTGTTAAACCCAAATCGAAATTAAAATCCCGATTTTTTAAAAACACAGGTAAGATTTTTGAAAACCCCTGAAGTCCTGAGCTGCTTGCTTCGATAGCTATTCCATCAAACGCAAGACGAGTCTTTTGATAATCTTTCCATCGAGTGTAACGACGAGGGATACGAAGACTGTAAGTTTGTCTTTTAAGACCACCAAGTCCCAAGTCTGGTGGAGTTATTTACTTCCAGACTCCGTCTTTTGGGTATCAGCGAATTAAGTTAAAACCTTAATTAAAATAATTTTAATAATTTAAATTTTTTAAATAAGTTATATAATTTCTTAATTAGAATCATAAATGTGAGTTATAAGGATATAAACTTGAGAAACAATATCAAAATTCAAGTTAATTAAAGTAGAGGGTAGAGGGCAGCGACTACTGGTACCCACGTAGCCTTCGCAAAACTTATGTCTAAATGATTGTCGCTTTCAGAATTCAGACAGCTTCTTTGTCAAAATATTCAATAATGGACACACACACACTCTGCACTACAGAATCTCCACTTTGGACCCACCAAAGTTAAGACATGGGCCCACAATCCCCAAATTTCTAGTGTTGGACCCAGAGTAGCTCAAGTAAAGTTGGCATTCACTTATATATGGAGCAGATGTTTGGAATTAGGGTTTACAAGGGGTTGAAATTAAATTAGGTATAAATCTAATTTAAAATTAAGTTAAATCAATTTTTATTCATTAAATTTGAATTGGTCATCAAATTTAATTTAATTTAAAAACTATTTGAAACTAAATAAATTTGAAATTTTCATGAAAGTAATAATTTATTCTTAAATTTTGACATAATATATTTAATATAAAAAAAGGGAAGACAAGGTCATACCAATTTTTGTTATAGCCTTCCATCTTATTGCTAAAATGGAAAACGAAAGATAAAGACTACATATAGGATATGTACTAAACAATATCAAATAGAGATCTTCAACGAAATGTTAGAATCTGAGTAATCACACAACTGATACCTTCCAAGACTTTTCATCCAACGGCTTTGGTGTTGGGGGATTCCAACTATATGCCTTCATATCCCTACAACTAGTTGGCAGGAGTGATGGTGAGCATAACAATTGTGGATTCTCCATGCTTTGCACTTTTGTTACATTGGATCACTCACACATGATAATGGGATAAGCTTTGGCTAACAATAATGCCCAACTTCCATGAAGATGACGATTCTCATTCTCTTTGCTCCTTTTCACTTTAATGTTCAATACCAATAACAATCAAAGCACAAGAGAGGAGAGGGCATCCAATCCCTTTTCTTGCATGGGAATGGAATTAATGGTGGTTGTCTTCGTCATAGCCTCTTGGAAAACGCCTACATTCTTTTTGTCTTGATCATAATTGATTTATAATCAGTGCAGCCAGTTGGCTTAATACCATGCGATTTGATAATCATCTTGGAAATGGAATACATGTAATATTTGAGCCTAACTTAAAACTTTAACCAAAAAAAAACAGTTCCATGACCCAGGCTAGCATTGCCAAAAATGTTAGTCGTTATTGATATTAATATTTTATAAAAAGAGATGCAGTTAAAAGGAGAATTAAACTGTGGAAATGGAAAAAATGGGTGAAACCAACTAATTGAAATCTTTCTTTCTGATGGAGTTTTGTCTCTAACTTTTAATAATTATTTTCATTTTGGTGGGAGGTTTGTCTTCACTTTTAGATGAATTTTGTTGATAATGGAAAGAATGCTTTTTTGTCAAAGAAAAAAAAAAGAGAAGGAAAAAGCTCTCATTTCAGGGGCTTAAAGAATGTCAAATTCCAACAATTGCAGTAGTGCAGTGGTACACTAGAGTCGACGATAGTGATTATCAAACCAAAGAACTTTGAGGGAAGGGAAGGGAACATCATGAAAGTCAAACACTAGCCATTCTCTTCTAACTAAAAGGAATAAAGGCTTTCTCTATACTTACAAAATTGGGAGAATGATGTAGCCTTATGTATAACGTGACATACTCATCTTCTCATCCGCTTCAAACCAATTGAGAATTGACACTACCTTGCCACGAGTTAACGTCGTGCACATTGTATAGTTTGACATTTGTACAGATTAAGTTAGTATGTTGGTAATGATTAATTTGTTGTTTTGGTACAGTAAAATCCTGTTAACCAATTTTCTTTTTCAATGCTTTGTTCATGAAGACGGCGAAATTTGATGTTACCATCAAAAAGTGTTTCTGTATGAAACCTCCGCCGAAATGCGAGTCATGAAGTGTTTCCTTGTCAGAAAGCAGTCACATGTTCATTTCCAGTGGCCCTTGTTAAGTTTTAACCACAACTTTAAACCTTAGTCACATGTTCTTCTTCTGATCACAGGTAGCTAGCGGTTATCCAACAAGAACCTACTCGTTTTATCTTACTCCCTAAGGACTGGTCTGCGTATGGTGGTAGGTTACGAGGCAAAGCAAACCTCCCAAGTGCTGAGAGCCTAACCCTACTCGGAGATAAAAGTGAGATTTGGTAATTTTGGATATTATCAAAGAACGTTGAAATAACGAATGAATACAGTTAAGATGGATAACGGTTGATTTGAAATTATTTTTAAGAGACGACCGTAACCCATGTCTTTGACTTGCATGATCGGGTGTGAAGGTTGTGTAAAAGATATGAACATGCACAAGATAGATGATGGCCTACTCAACTGTGTAAGATCATACATGGGACTCTCGCTATCATATACGGTCATGTGTGAAGACCGTGGGTAGATGGAGAGAGCCAAAGACATACGCAGCTGTGTGAAAACATACACACTCATGTCTTAGGTATACACGGCGGTGTAAGTGAATCGTGTGACTAACTTAAATTGTGTATATTCATGATTTCTTGAAATATGATTAGGACATGGTCAAAGGTTGGGTAAAAGATTGTGAATATGTATGAGATAGATGACAACCTAAACGATCGTGTAAGATTAGACATGCCCATGTCCTTATCATATACGACTGTATGTGAAGACCGTGTAAGTAATTGCAAACATGTATGGGTAGATGGCAAGAGTCAAAGGCATACACGACCTTGTGGAAACATACACGGCCGTGTGAAAACATACATGCTCATGTCCTAGGTGTAGACGACCATGTAACTGGGCTGTGTGACTGACTGAAACTATGTATATTTGTGATTTCTTGAAATATGATTAGAACATGATCATTTATACAATCGTGTCCAGTTATGATATCTTATTTTTTTTAGTATAAAAGGAAAATGATAAGGTTCATCTATACGAGTAAAAAGAACACTAAAAACGAAAAAGAAAGTGATTGAAAGTGAGTTGAGAAGTCTTTCTCATTTTATAATTGGTAGTTTTTGCAACAAGTTGTCTTTTTTAAGTATTTGTTTTAGGATTAGATTGAGAATGTTGTTCATTTTAGGTACCAATATGAACTCAATAGTAAAACTTGGTAGAATAAACAATTTTGTGGTACAATTTCTAGTAAGGGTTAATAGCTTAAAACTTTTAAACTCTTATAAGTTCCTATTTGAATAAGTGAATTTGTTTGTTAGTTTGGCCTGTAATTTTTTTCTTTATACTAGAGGATTTTTCACGTATAATTGATTTTTAGTTTTTTTTGGTCATATATATTGTTTGGTTGTTTGTTTTTCAAATTGGGTCTCTTGAGACTAGTTGATTATTCTTGACTGATGCTATAGGAGTTATGTTTGAAGCCTATCAAAGTGGTATAAGAACCATTAATTATGGAGCGTAGAAGTAACTCTATAATTAAATTGACATTTACAAACTATTTTATTTGGAGATTCATGATGAAAGATCTTTTGTACTGTCAGGATATTTTTTATCTTATTTATATGGAAAAAAGTGTGAAGGATCATCTTCTATGTAAACTAGAAAAAATAACAAACAGAGAATGAGAAAGATGAAGAAAAAACTCTAAGCACTATAGAATGGGAAAGATGAAGAAAAAACTCTAAGCACTATCCAACATTAGATTGATATCAATATATTTAACTATTTGTCCTAAGAAACTAATCTGTTTGAGTTTTGGAAGAAATTGGAAGGTCTTTAAGAAAGGAAGATGCCCATAACAAGGCCTTTTTTATTAAGAGGCTTGGGAATTCGAAAGTAAAATTTGGAAAATATATGTTAAAGCACCTTCGTGATTTCTATGACATTATCAACAAATTGAATACTATAAATATTATTCTTAATCAAGAACTCCAAACCTTTTTCTTGTTAAGTTCGTTACCGGATAGTTGGGAGACATTAGTAGTTACAATTAGCAACTCATCCCCAGAAGGTGTGCTTTTCTTGGATACAATCGAAGAGAGCACATTTAATGAAGAGATTAGAAGAAAGGAGATGGGTGTTGATAATGTGTAGGCCTTTATGGTAAAAAGTAGGAAAAGAAGCAAAGGCAGGGGTCCCAAAGAGCATGACAATTTTAAGAATTGATCGAAGTCTAGAGGTGACAAAAAGATTAAGGCATGTCACTATTGCACCAATCCTAGACACATTAAAAGGTTTTGCTACAAGTAGAAGAAGAGGGATTAAAAAAAAGATCATCAGAAAGATGAGGATGACAAAAATTCAGTTGCAACAATCTCAAACACAGTCGATGATGTGTCATTAATCTGTATAACTAATGAATGCTTCTATGTTAGTTATTCAGGTTCTGAGTGACTTATTGATGTAACATCCCGTTTCCGTAGAACGGGTCGGACCAGAGGAACGGGTCCAAGTGAGGTAAATCAGAGAAATTAGGAA
>JANZXP010000195.1:9941065-9958019 GCA_027576715.1 Erythroxylum flavicans | reverse complement strand
CACCCTCGCGGGGCACGGATCCGGGTATCACTGTCGATATCGGGTTCGGGTTCAGCGGGAGTGGGGTGTTACAATTGATATAGGGGCCTCCTATCACTATGTTCCTAGGAGGGAATACTTTTTAAATTATAGGATCAATGATTTTGAAATTGT
This sequence comes from Erythroxylum flavicans, assembly GCA_027576715.1. Taxonomy (NCBI): domain Eukaryota; kingdom Viridiplantae; phylum Streptophyta; class Magnoliopsida; order Malpighiales; family Erythroxylaceae; genus Erythroxylum; species Erythroxylum flavicans. Next base: position 9,957,866 of record JANZXP010000195.1, on the reverse strand, counting down.
AAAAATTGATAATCAAAGTTTTGTCAATATTGTCGATATGAGTGATATTCGGGTTCAGATAATGTAGGATGCTTGCTAAATTTAAGAGATGTACTACATATTCCCAACTTATGCCTAAATTTTTGATCAACTAATATACTCGATCATGAAGAGTATCAACACACACTTGGCATGGAAAATGGAAGTTGTCAAAGGAAGCAATGACAGCTGCCCGTAGAGAGCTGTGTTGCACACTATACAAGACATACCTAAAGGTATGTGGTGGAGAAGTGTAAACAGTTAAAGAAAATACTTTTCCTAATATGTGGCATTGACAATTGAGGCATATAAGTGAAAAAAGGATTAGACATACCTAAAGGTATGTGGTGAAGAAGTGTATGCAATTAAAGAAAATACTTCTAATATATGGCATTGATGATTCGGGTATGTGAGTGAAAAAAGGATCAAGTTGTTGGTGGTTAAATCTCTTATTTTGGTAAATAACTCCATTCCTATTGATCTATGTGAGCATCATTTGATAGGAAAACAACATAGAGTCTCTTTCAGTAAGAGATTTATGAGGAAAATGGCCAAACTAAAGCTAATATACTCAAATGTTTGTGATCCCATGCAAGAGGAATCATTAGGAGGAAACAAATACTTTGTTACCTTTATTGATGATGTAACTTGGAAAATTTGGATCTATATGTTGAAGATAAAGAGACAAGTATTTTTAAGTTTTTCGAAAATTTCATGCCATGATAGAAAAGGAAATAGAGAAAAAGTTAAAGTTTCTTAGAATAGACAATGGAAGAGAATACACCTATAAGGAGTCTTAAAATTATTGCGTGGGGCATGATATGAGACACAAAAAAATGAAACTCAGCACTCTACAATGTAATAATGTTGTTAAGAGAATGAACAGAAAAATTATGAAGGTTCAATATATATTTATAATGTCTAAGGTTTCAAAGATTTTTGGGGTAAAGCGGTCAAAATGGTTGTTTACTTGACTAATTGAGCACAATCAGTCCTTTGGGGCTCAACGTTCTGGAGAGAATATAGATAGGAAAAGACCCCTCTTATTTGCATATGAGGGTATTCAAATGTAAAGTGTTTAAACATATATCCAAAGAGTAGGAACTGGAATTTGACTTGAAGATAGTTCCTTGCATATTTGTCAACTATGGTGATAAACAGTTTTGATTTAAAATCTATGATCTAGAAAAGTAGAAAGTTGTTAAAAGTAGAGACGTAGTATTCCATGAACATGGGATGAGTGCTAATCTTATTAAAGAAAGTAAGATTATTCTTAGTAGTTCATCCTGTGGTGCCATTAATTTTTCTCCTATTTTGAATTATATTAAACATCCCACAAGTGAAGGAGATAAAGTATATAAACATGCACATAATGTTAGTGATTATGTACAACTTGATAGTGATAAGTTATATGAGCCACATCCAAATGATGATGTAGACAAGGCTGATGAGAATGATGAGTAGGGGGAGAAATAGGTTCACTAGTGGAAGATGTTCAATTTTGAAGGTTGACTAAAGAGAAAATGCCTTCTACAAAATACCTGAGTACATAATACCTTCTAATTATTACTGAGAGGGAGCCTAAAAATGCAGAAGGGGTAAATGCATATGAAGATAAAGATCTTTGATTCATAGCTAAGCATGAGGAAATGAATTTCGCAAAAAAAATGAAACCTATGAGCTAGTGAAACTTCCAAAGGGTAAAAAGACATTAAAGAATAAATAGATTTTCAAGATAAAAAAGGATGATGACAAGTTGGTGAAGTATAAGGCAAGATTAGTAGTGAAGGGATTCAGTTAAAAGAAGGGCATTAACTTTGATGAAAATTTCTCACCAATGGTTAAGATGTGAAGATTGGATGTAAAAATCGCCTTCTTGTATGAATATTTGGAAGAGGAGATATATATGGAGCAACCAGAATGATTTAAGTTTCAGGGCAAAGAGAATCTAGTGTATAAGTTGAAGAAGAGCTGGTATAAGCTAAAACAGGCCTTAAGACAGTGATATTAGAAGTTTCATTTGTTTATAATAGGAAATGACTATAAACGAACTTTTGTTGATCCTTGTGTGTATTTCAAGAAGTTTACCAATAGAAACTTCATTATTCTTCTTTTATATGTTGATGACATGTTAATTGTGGGACAAGATATTAGGATAATATGTAAACTGAAATAGGACTTGTCCAAATTCTTCAAATTCTTTGACACGAAAGATTTGGGCTCTAAAAAGCATATTTTGGGCATAAAAATAACTTGGGACAATAAAAAAGAAAACTATGGTTGTCACAAGAGACATATATTGAACTAGTGTTAGAAATATTCATGAAGAATGCCAAGCCAACTCGCATGCCACTAAGACCTAACTTTAAGTTGAGTAAGCGTGTCTGCCTTTTAATTAAAAAGGAGAAAGATGATTATCTTCTATTCCATACTTATATTTTATTGGTTCCTTGATGTATGCAATGGTATGTACAAGGTTGGATATAGCACAAGTTATTGGGTTGGTGAGTAGGTGCTTGTCCAATCTAGGTAAAGTTTACTAGGAAGTTATGAAATGAATCTTAAGATACTTCTGGGCCTCTTCGAATAGAGCTTATGTTCTAACGGTAAGGAGCTAATTCTAAAGGGATATATAGATGTAGATATGGTTGGAGATTTTGATAACAAGAAATTCACTTCAGGCAACTTGTTCAAAGTCATATAAGGATCAAGTTTTTGGCAATCCAGGTTGCAAAAGTGTGTAACTTTATCCTTAACTAAAACAGAGTATGTAACTGTTGTGGAAGCAGGTAAAGAGATTCTCTAGTTAAAATGATTACTTCAAGAGTTCTACATGAAGCAAGATGATTATAGTACGTATTTTTTTGATAGTCAAATTACCGTGGTTTGGACAAGAATACTATGTATCATTCTTGCACCAAGTACATCAATGTCAAGTATTATGGGTTAAGATTTGTGATTAAGGAACAACACTTACAGTTGAAGAAAATTCACACAGATAAGAACAATGTTGATATATTAACAAAGGTGGTTCTTGATAGCATGGATAAGCTTTATAGTAAGCTTGCTAAGATGACTCTCGGATAATCATTAAGGTGATTTGAGTCTCCTCCAAAATAGGCTAGAGGGAGAAATTGTTTAGTGTTCAACCCTATTCGGAGACAAAGGTGTATTTCAACAATCTTGGGTATTATTAAGGATCCTTGAAATGACGAATGAGTAAAGTCAAGACAGATAACAGTTGATTTGAAGCCATTTTTTAGAAACACAACGGTGTAAAGCGGGCCCATTTATTTGACTTACATGGTTATGTGTGAAAGTTGTATAAGAGATTGTGGACATGTACAAGATAGATGATGACTTATACGATTGTGTAAGATCAGACACATCTGTGTCCCTATCATATAGGCCATGATAGGCCATGAGTGAAGATGGTGTAGGTAACTGCAAAGGTGTATGAGTAGATGGTATGAGTTGAAGACATACACATCTGCATCCCAAGGATACACAACTATGTAAGTAAGAAGTGTGAATAATTTAGATTGTATATATACGCAATTCCTTGAAATATGGTTTGGACATGGTCACCTACACGACTGTGTAAGTATCCTTGTCTAATTATGAAACCCTATTTTTTTAGTGTAAAAGGAAACAATGATGGAGTTTATCGATATGAGTGAAAATAATACATAAAGGAAAAGAAAGAGAGTAAGAATGAGCTGAGAAGTTCTTGCACTTAAAAAGTTCTCATTCTATAATTGGTAGTTTTTGCAACAAGTGGTCTTTTTGAGTGTTTGTTTTAGGATTAGATTGATAATGTTTTTCATTTAAAGTATCAATTTGTACTCAATACTGAAACTTAATGGAATAACTTGCAACTATTTTGTGGTATAGTTCTGAGTAATGGTCAATAGCTTAGAACCTTTAAACTCTTACAAGTTCCTATTTGAATTAGTGGATTTGTTTGTCAATTTGACTTATAGTTTTTCCCTCTATACTGGAGGCTTTTCTAAGTACATCTACTATTTGATTTATTTTTTGTCATATATATTATTTGGTTGTTTGTTTTTAAGATTGTGTCTTTTAGTTTGATTGTTTTTGATTGATATTGTGGGGGTTATGATTGGAGCCCAACACGAAGTACCTTAATCAATTTTCATATCGGTTTAATGTTTGAGTTCTAAAACAAAACAACTATAGAGTTGAACAATGAACCTGGCCCACTCTTGTTTATGAGAATGGGATATCATAGTGCTAGGAGAAAATTGCAGCCAAGCAATTCAGGTTTTCTTTCTAATCTTTTTTTTTAAAGATTAAAACAAAAAATTATTGCATATTAAGTCGTGTTCAAATGGGCTATGATTAGGCATGCACTAGACATCTTGTCTATCAGCTAGCTATGCCCAGAAATCAAATTTACAGTGAGCAGGAAAGAGAAAAAGAGAAGAAAGCAACTCCATTCCCTATGTAACTTGAATGGCTTGGAACCATATGGAATCAACTTCGAGCTGAAACTATGGAATCTAGAGTTTAACATCAGGAGAAGCTGTACTCCGGAGTTGGACTTGTGGAAGTGGAAGCACATTGTTGAATGAAACCAAGTTACTGATCAACTGTAAGTTGAAGCAATCAATCTATATCATTATCATGCTTTTTCCGGGGCCCACCATTAACAAGAACACAATAATGAAAGCTCCTGCATATCAGACGGTTCTGAGTGAGTTATCATGACATGGAAGAAACTTCAAAACAAGATTTGACCTTTTTCTTTTCCAGCATCAAGTTATGAATCTGGATTGAGATCCTCTGCAAAAACTTGGAGTACTAATTCTTTTCTAGTTTAATAGATAGGCGTTTAATTTGGGAATTAGTGTAGTACATTGAGAAAAGGATGCAAAGAGAAATAACCAAGTTGGCAAATAGTCGTGACATTCTTAAGGGTTTCATTTACCTTCAATATTGGTAATCAGTTTTAGGAGGTTTTGCATAAGATTTGGTGGAAGTTAAAGGACTCTATATCTCAATTGCGAGGCTTTTTTGATGAATGAAGTAGCTGCTGAATTTACCAAACTTTGTAACGGTCACAGTAGCTAGAAGCCATACACCTTAGTGCATTGACAGTGACATGCTACAATACTCAGGAGGAAGGAATCGAAAGAACAATAGAATTCAGAAGATGCACTGCAGTCAGATTATAATGGAATAACTTGACCAGAACAAGTCCCTTAAAACAAGGTGGGCAGTTGACTTTTAAACACTACCAACCAACTAAACCCGAGCAGCAAACTCTAAAGAAGCCGTCTTGCAGTGAACCTGGTCCTCGTCATAGATCTCAATATCATGGAAACTGATCAAGACTTGAAATGATGTACAAGGATAAGTCATCTTCCGACTTGACACCACTACTAGTTAAATTGACGAAGACTTGGAAGATAGGGAAAAGAAACAAAAAGGCTTGTTATTTCATCAAGCAGCATGCACTTTACTACTGTGTGCAACAATCAGAATCAGAGCATCTGGTTGATTTGTTCATCACGATATCAACTGTTATTGACTTATGAGCAAGTGAAGAGGATGCAACTGCTGTAATTTTTATTTTTGATAATAGTTTAATGATACTAATTTTGATCATTTTTATGTCAAATGTAGATGTCATATGGCTGTGATTTGTTAAAAAATTAAAAAGAAAAGGGCATCTGGCTCCAAATAACATGCAGGGAAGCTGTTTTCTATATATTGTGATGCTTGTAATGTCAACTAATTAAGCACCCACGTTCCTCTACGAAGCTGCTGTAGCTAACTGCTAGTGCGCTTCAACTGATGGGGTTAATGGAGGCAACTATAACTAGAAGTCAACAACTTAATTTGGTATCAGAACACATAATTAGAAAATTGGTTTTCGAGCATACACGAAGGTCTTAACTAGGGATGGCAACGACATCGTTTTGAATTTTTTCCTTTAAAAATAAATAGACGGGTCAGGTCGGCCTGACTCGCCCTTGGCCCATCGGGCCATAGCCCGGGTCACGGGTTAGGCTGGCCCATTAACATGTCTATTTTTAACCCGATCTTGATGACCATTTACTCTATCAATTCTCAACAATAGCAGGCTGGCCCATTAACATGTCTATTTTTAACCCCATCATGATGACCATTTACTCTATCAATTCTCAACAATAGCAGCTGCCTCCAAATTACTAATGTGTGTAGTGTCGGGAAAATAATTTTTACATAATGACTTTCCAAAGACAAGGAATTTGGAAGGATACATGACATTGAGAATTCAAATTTTTCCGGATTTTTCTTTCACCAAGTTCTATTTCCTTTTCTTAATTGTTTCCTAAGGGATGGACAATGAATCGATTATAGAATCTTAACCAAACTGCAACTCAGGTTTTCTCTGCTATTTAGACAAGCATAAAAGGACAGGTAGTTCAATAAGCATATTCTGGATACTGAATTTATCAGTTATGCTTTCCCCCCATTTCTCCATGCCTTACCATTAAGACCAAGATATAAGAAGGAAAAAAAAAGAGAAAAAGAAAGAGAACTCAATGGTGTACAATAGGAGTGGCAAGAGTACAAACTTGGCTTGATCTGAATCAAAATTAACAGATTCAATTTTAGTTGATTGAACTTTAAATTGAACTAGATTTTTTATTGATCACTTCGAGATTCTAACTTGAGGTTTGATTTCATATATAAAACAAGGCCGTACCCTTCTCGACTACTCTCTTCGTCTTTCATCTCTTCTTGCTTAACTAGTTGCATGCATCTCTCTTTCCGCTTACCACTTGTTGCTATGCTTTTTATATCATTGACTAGTTTTCTCACTATTAATCTTAGTAAAATTTCAATTTAACATCTTTTTGTGAAGGATTAACTTGTTTAAATTTCAGTTATCAAGAACCATCGACTCCATCAATTTTTTGTGATTCTTATGCCTAAATTGTCTTCACATATATAATGTCACGATTCAATCAAATTCCCAGGCCAATACAATCAAACCAAAGCTCAACATAACGAAAAACCACATCCATCAACACACGCACCTAACAAAAAATAGAGAATCTAGTCCATAGTTACATTCCAATATACAAAAATAGAAGTTTGTTACAAAAGGTATAGAAGCCATTTCCTTGATTTCTATTTTTTCCTTTATTTTATTTCCAGGTTGTTCCAAAGTTCGTTATTTTAGATTCCAAAAAGTTTCCGGTTGTTAAGCCTGTAATAGAAAGGGGAGAGAAGTATTAATCCAACGAAAAATGTAAAAAGACCAAGTTTTGGAAATAGAAAATATACTTCCTTTTCTCTTCATTTTTCTCTCTGCATCTCGTCCCTTTATTCTTCTTCTTCTTTGTTACTTTTTCTATATTTCTTCTCTGTTTCTTTTCATCTTTCTTCCTTCAATATTTCCAGAGACAGCAAGGTAGTTTTCTATCCTCAGCCACTCAGGTTTAAATGTAGCAAGTGCTGATCTAGTGAGCCTCATCATTGTGGCCTCCTTAGGTGGCCAGAAAAGTACTTATCAACTTGGTTAAGATGTAGGGTTACAATTGAGAAGGAACAACACAATAGAGGAGAAGGCAAGGTGGCCAAGTGATGATTGCTTGGGAAACCATTTATTTTTGTAGAGTGTTCAGAGTGAAAAGACGATTGAGGATACTAAATCACCCATCTCAGTCATTAACAACTTAGACTTCCAAAAATACCCCTAATTTTCCTTCAACCAAGAACACTAATTCAACTTTCACAAATTTTCTATTTCCTACAAAATTCCTAAACTACCCCTCCTCTAAACCTTGGCTTAACATTTGATATTAGAGTACTTTCTTGGGAGTGTGAGACAAATTGGTGAGTACTAGATCGCAATCTATCATATAGAAAAACTTAGAATAGAGGCTGCAAGAATTGGAACAAAAGTTTAAAACAATGAATGATGATTTTTATATTTAATTGAAAGGAGTTCAACAATGATTAGAAGGTTTGCACCACTCAATTAAACAAAAAATGGATCAATTGCTATCGACAGTTCAGCAGCTAACTAACAGCAAAGGATCCAATAAAGTAAAATGGGGTTTAACCTCAACTGCCACTTTCAAATGTTTATTGCCAACCCTTGGAAATGGGCCATCACAGGCCAATCCTAACCCTACCACTCTAATGAACCAATGAAGACAAGCTGTTAACCGCATCATGGAGCCAACAGATCTAAATCATCAATAGCCCAAAATTAAGTTAAACCATTTTGATGGAACAAATGCAAGGTTGTGGATTAGGAAATGCGGAAGGTATTTCCAATTTTATTAGATTCTAGAAGAGAAAAGGTAGAAGTTGTTGTGCTTTATTTTGAAGGCAAAGTTGTGTGGTGGTTTGAGAGCTACATTGATGGGAGAGAGTTTATCATGTGGGAGGAATTATCTACTGCCATCCTAAAGAAGTTTGAAAAACAGAACCTAGGGAGTCTCATTGCTTCCTTCAATAGTTTGAAACATTCAGGAAGTGTGTCAGAGTACACAAAGGCCTTTGATGAACTAAGAGCTTGTTTAGTGGAGCTTAAGCCACAAATGGATGAAGAGCATTTTATCCATAACTTTATTAGAGGCCTAAAAGATGAAATAAAACACTCTTTAATTATTGTAAATCTAAATTGCTTGGATGATGCCTATCACATTGTAAAACATGAAGACGTAAAGATGGAAGCCACATTTAAAAAGATTAAGATCAACTATAGTAGAACCCAATGTGTAGTGCAGAGGGTTCCTATGGTTAAAAAGTTCGAGAAGTCAATAAATAATAGGCCAGAAGAATTTAAGAAGGGGTAGTTCTAGATGTGGTGACAAGTTTTACCTTGGGCATCAATGTAAACCAAAAACCTTACATGTTATTGAAGGTGATGAAACAGAAGATACAGAGGTGGTAGAAGAAGAGGAAAAGGAAATAGAACCAGAAGTTGAATTACAGGCAGAGGCGACTTTGTATACAATTTTGGGCCTTGCCACCCCTAGAACCTTAAGAATCAAGAGATCCAACCAAAGTAAGGCTCTAATCATCTTAATTGATACTGAAAGTACCCATAGCTTTATGAACCATAGGGTAATAGAAGGAACACAACTGAAACCCATGCCAACCATTCCCTTAGCTACAATGATGGCAAATGGGGCTAGAGTTGTAATCAGGGAGCATTATTAGGGATTTATTTGAAAAATGCAAGGGCATGAATTTGAATTCAATCTTAGAGTGTTTAAATTGGGAGGTTGTGATACACTGTTAAGTGTAGATTGGCTTAAAATAGTGAATCTAGTGACCTTTGATTATGAAGCTAATATGCTTAGATTGGAATTGAAGGGTGAAACAACCGAGTCAAAGGGGATTAAAGGAGTGACAACTCTCAAACTGATGGAAAAGACTATGGTGAAGATGTTGGGGAAATAAGAGGCAAAATGGGTAACCCATATTTACTCACTACAATCTAAACCTTTGCTCACAAACATTATAATGAAGATACAAGGATTGTTGAATAACTACAATGACTTTTTATTAAACTAAAAACACTACCCCCATAAAAAAACATGACCAAATAATTTCACTAAAACTTAGAAGTCAACCTATTAACTTAAGACCTTACAAATACCCATACTACCAAAAATTGAGATTAAGAGACAAGTGAAGGAGATGTTACAAAATTTGATAGTCCAACCTAGCCGTAGCCCCTTTGCTTCACCAACTCTCCTAGTCAAAAAGAAGGATGACATTATGAGGATGTTCAAAGACTACATAAGGTTGAATAATATGACGGTAAAAAATAAATTTATCATCCCTGTGATTTACGATTTGTTAAATGAATTATTTTGGGCATTAATGTTTTTAAACTAGATCTTAGATCAGGTTAGCATCAAATCAGAATGTATCCTGAACGCATCGCGAAAATAGCCTTTAAGACTCACCAAGGCAATTACGAGTTCCTAGTCATGCCTTTTGGCTTGACTAATGCCCCAGCCACGTTTCAGGCACTAATGAATTATGTCTTTACACTTTATCTAAGGGACCTTGTTCTTGTGTTTTTTTATGACATACTAATCTATAGTAGAAGTTCGAAAGATCACTTATTTCACTTACAAACCGTAATAGAGAAATTAAGACATATCAATTGTACATAAAGGCATTTAAGTACTTTTTTGGGAAACTACAAGTGGAGTACTTATGGCATATAATCTCAAAGGAAGTAGTAGTAATAGACCCTGAAAAGATTGAAGTGATGTAAACCTAGCCTATACCAACTACCCTTAAATCACTGAAAGGGTCTTGGTCTTTGGGACTCACAGGCTGCTACCATAAATTTGTAAGGAATTCTGGTTTGATCAGCAAGCCACTGACAAAATTTTTGAAGAAGGATTCCTTCCTTTGGGGAGAAGAAGCTACACAAGCCTTTAATAAACTAAAAAGAGCGATAACTGAAGCACCAGTGTTAGCTATGCCAAATATCACAAAAATTTTCATTCTAGAGACTGATGCATGTGATTCAAGTACTGGGGCAGTGTTAATGTAGAATTCAAGACCTATTGCCTACATAAGCAAGCAGTTAGGACCAAGAAATCAAGGTTGTCCATCTATGAAAAGGAATTCCTAGCTTTATTAATGATAATATCGAAGTGGAGACATTGTTTAGAGCCAAATTATTTTATAATCAAGACTAACTATGAAAGCTTAAAGTACTTGTTGGATCAAAAGATTACTACACCAATATAGAAAAAGGGTGGCCAAGTTATTGGGTCTGAACTATAAGATTCAATACTGGAAAGGAAGAGAGAATAATGTTGCTGATGTTTTATCCAGAAGATGGGAAATAGTAGAAGGAATTTAGCAGGCCTCACTATCATTACCCCAGCTTGGCAGAAAGAAGTCTTAAAGAGCTATCATGGTGATTCAAAAATCTAGAAAGTCATTATTGATATTAGGGCTGACACAACATCAACCCAAAATATACTTTTAATAAAGGAATCCTTAAGTACAAAGGCAAGGTGTTAGTAGGTAGAAATAAAGTGTTAAGTGAGTAGCTAATTATTAATATGCATAGTGATTTAATGGGAGGAGACTCTAGAGAATTGGGAATTTACAAAAAATCATATCATTATTCTACTAGAAGTGAATGAGAAACGATGTAAAAAAAGAAGGTTAGTGAGTTTGACATATGACAAAGGAGTCAACTAGAACATGTGCATTCTCCAGGGTTATTACAACTTGTGCCAATTCCAAGGATTGCTTGGAGAGAAATAAGTATTGATTTCATAAAAGGTTTGCCTACATTAGAAGGGAAAAATGTAATAATGGTGGTAATGGACAGACTCACAAAGAGGGCTTTGGCTCGTCCTATTACTGAACCAATTATTGTTAAAACATTCATTGAGTAGATATATAGGTTGTACGGATTGCCTAAGAGTATAAAATCTGATAGGGACAAGATTTTTACTAACAATTTTTATTAGGGGTTTCACTCAATTTAAGTACTGCTTATCACCATTAGAATGATGGTTAGACTAAAAGGGTCAACCAGTGCCTAGAAACTTATTGAGATGCATGGCTGGAAGTCACCTAGGCAATGGGCACGATGGTTACCCTTAGCAGAATGGTGGTATAATACTAACTATCACTCTCTTTTGGATACCACTCCTTATCAGGCCCTATATAGAACAAAACCCCTATAGTATAGTTTAGAGCAAATTGTTGCAACCCCTAATGAATCTGCTAACCAGTTCATCAAGGATAGAGGCATGGCTATCAAATTCCTACAGGAAAAGCTACAGAGAGCTCAGGAGAGAATGAAAGGATTTACATACCGAAAGAGGACTGAGAGAAATTTTGAGGTAGGTGAACAGATCTATCTTAAACTACAACCCTATATAAGTCAGCTTTTAAATATTTTAGGCCCTACAACAACGTGAAGAAGTTAGGAAATGTGGCCTACAAGTTACAGCTTCTAGAAGGCTCATCAATCCACCTTGTTTTTAATGTTTCACAATTAAAAAAATGAATTGGACCCCAAATTACTCCTATAACTGAACTACCTTTAATCGGAGTAGAGGGTGAGATTCAATTACAATCGATGGCTACATTAGAGAGGAAGATGGTCAAAGAAGGAAATTGAGCAATGACTAAAGTCTTCGTTCAATGGTCAATGAACACATTTGAAGCTACTTGGGAAGATCATTCAGAGCTGATTAAGTGTTATCCTACCTTAAGGACAAGGATAAACTCAATAGGGGAGAATTGTTATGTAACATCCCATTATCCTATGATTAGGGTTAGAACCCTAAGATATTATACATGAAAGATTATTGAGAATTTAGAAGTGCATTTATGCATCATATGTCATTCACATATACATGAAAAATATTGTTACTCATTAAAATAATTGTACATGCATTCATTGACATTTTTCAGGTATAAGTAATTTTTTAATGTGATTAAAATGTGAATTGTGGTTTAACTGTTTTGAAAATTGAATTAGTGTGAATTAGAATTATTTTCACATTTTTGGTGACATTTCGAATATTTTGGAAATTTATAGAAAATTTTGGGGTATTTTAGACTAGGAAAAATGTAGAAATAAGAGATAAATGAAAGTGTGACAATTGGTAACTTAGATGAAGGAACAATGGACTAATTATGGATTGACAAATGGACCTATTAAGGTGTGATAAGTGGACAAATGGCTAAGAGACAAATGGTAGCATAACTAGTGGACAAATGTAGCACATGCAATGGAGACATGTGTCAAGACTCTAATGAGACACCTAAGTTATGTTTTTGGGTAAGGAAGTTCTGCAGCTCCTTTGTTGTTCACCACCGAAAATCACTCACTACCAAAACCCTCTCCTTGTCCATCCATTACCGAAATACCATGCATGTTCACTCTTGTGTTTAGCTTTTGATTGATTCATCAATGATATATCTTGCAAAGTCTTTAGCCATTTGAGGTTTTCAATTGTTTCTCAATTCTTGTCTTTGCTTCATCCACCGAGATCTCTCATTTTTCTCTCCTCAATTTTTGAATTTTTGCTGAAGGATTTGAAGTACAAATCAAGTAAGTTATGCGTTAAGTTTTATGGTAGTGTAAATGAAATTTTGATGAGGTTTCAATGTTTGTAAACGGATGCATGCGTGAGTGGTGTATATTTTTATGCTTGTGGATTGATGTATGCATGAATGGTGTGGATGCATGTGTGGGTGGTAAAGGAAGAAGCAAATTCGGTGATATGATTTACAAGATGAATGATTGTGATGATTGGAGTTAAATGAAGAGTAGGGAAATGCAAAAATTGTAATAAGTAAAAGTATGAATTAGGTTCTATTTTGAGTTGTGATTATTCATGAAATTCTGAATTGTAACTAGAGAATTCTGAACTAAAAAATTAGGTTTCACTGAATCATCAACTTGAGATGATAGAGAAATGGTAGAACTTTGACAATGAATTGTGTTGGAGTATGTTATATGCAGTGTTTTACTGAACATATATCTGTATTTTGGACATAACTTGATCTGTGAATATCTAAATTGGATGAATTTTAATTTAAAGTAAACTAGAAACATATTCCTAAATTTTTCATGAAGGAATCAAATTTTAAATCTATCTCTAAGAGCCTTGAATTTTGGATTGAATTTGAGAATTGTGTTCTATCGAGGTATGAGAACAGTTTGTAGTATTTTGATTATAACTTACATGATTCTGAATGAATTTGATGTCATTAGAAACTTAAGACATAGAAGAAAATTTTATTAAAAGAAGGTGTTGCTTAAAAGCCTCATTTTCTAGGTCATAATGGTCGTATAAAACTGAACTAAAAATCTATCTTGAGAAAAACTAGAAAAACTGCAGGATAAATGGGAGATTAGTTTCTGTCACGATTGTGGAAAGGGATGTCACTATCGTGGGCAGTGATTTTTCATGGAAAAATTTTGATTATTCAAGGGTTGAACCTATTAAGGATGAAGTGTATAATTATGATGCTTTTAGACTTAATTTGGGCTTAAAATGAGGACATACCTAGTGAATAAATTGCTTGATGCTATGAAAGTGATGTTATGGATTTCATGAATGGTATGTGTAGTTGAATATTTTTCATAATTGATTAGAATTTGATAAGGGAATGCAATCATATTGGTATTTGAATGAGTATGAAATGATGTTGTGTTTGTGAGAAAAAAATCCTGGAAAATTTGGAATGGAATTGAGGTTGTATAAGTGTTTAATTCATGTGGATGAAGAAAGAATAATGCAAGGCACGATCATGACCTGGCTAGAAAATGTTTCTATCATGATCATGGCCAGACCTATGGAGAAAAAGAGTTGCCTTTTTAGTGAAGCTTGAACCAACCAATGCTAGGATGTTCCCATGTGAGGTATTAAGGTTTAAATGAGTCCTTAAATGAATTTAGTTAATGTTAAATGAAAGGATTAAGGTAAGTAAAGAGTATATTGGAGTAAAGAAAGCTTGGAAGGTGTTGTAAATTGATTATTAGTGTATTAAAGAAACATACCTGAGAATTTGTCATTGAACATGCATAATACATGACACATAAATTAATGTATTTATGACTGATTATTCTTATGAAAATGCACATGAGTGACATATAAATGTATGTGATTACATATAGAGCAGCACATTGAGCGACCGTTTCCAGACATTGCCGGGACTTCAAGGCAATAAGCTAAAGGGAACATTTATGAGTCAACCTAAATAATCTTCCTATGATTGATTTATTCTGTTTAACTTCCAATTATTGAAATGTTTGTGATTTGTATGTAAATTCAGGACTTTAATGGTTCGAGGAGTTTGATATTCAGGAATGTATTGGAAGTGTTCTATTTGCATCTGAAATTTGAAGCATAACTGTTTGCAATTAAATTCTGAATTATTTCTTAATACTCAACGAAAGTTGAATGCCGGACTGAGGTCTGATGAATAGAAGATTTTATTTATGCATCATAAGTGAATGCGAGTCATGACATATTCTGTTATTTGATGCATTTCATAAAATGCATGTTCAGATAATGGCGTTGTGATCAGAGTAGCCAGTTTGAAAGAGCTTTAAGCTCATAATTCTGCACGTAGAGCTTTGCTCCGTGATTTCTATATCTGACTAAGCCCAATGGGCCAGTATTTGGATCTGGATCTGTATCTGAAAGGCAATCGGTCACAATAAATAATAACGAATCTGGAGTCTCATATGCATTCGCATTTGTATACTTATGAAATATATGCTTGTGAAACCTTTTCTGAAATTGTGATGTTAAAGTGATATTCCATGATAATGTAATTGATTGGGTTATATATGTTCCGAAAGAATGTATGTGAAATTTATGACATTCATTATGTCTTATTGTGATAGAAAATGTTGTAAAATTGGTTGGTTGTATGATATTGTGTTTTTGACTAGAGTGAGATCATCAATAATGATTCACTCATTGAGTCTGCAAAATCCATCAAAAAGTGCAACGTGGGTTTTCAGGTACGAGACAGGAGACTTAGATTTCTAAGATTCTCAAGAAGCACATTTTGGACTAAGATATAGACCAAAGGTCTTTCAGCTGGCATTTGAGGAGTTTTAGTTGTTCTATGTAGTTTATCTATGTCATGTAGAATTTGTGCATATGGGTTGTAAACTTTTATGAATTAATGAAAGGAAGAGTTGAGGTTTTTAAGTATTGTGTATTCTTTATGATGTCGTTTAAGAGATTATGTTTGCTCTAACATACCATTGTCATAGGATATGTACTTGAATATCCTCTGGATGTTTGGGTATATACTTTATGATTGTGGGATGTTGCATATCTGCTTGTTCTTACAATCCCTTATAAGCTTGATCACTAGAACATAGCTAGCCTCTCCCAAATCCTTTATTGAGAATTGTTCTTTCAGCCATCCCTTGACTATGGATAACATTCCTATATCATTCCCAATAAGCAGAATGTCATCGACATACAGAATTAGGAAAGTAACCTTGCCTTCTTGTATCCTTTTATAGATGCAAGGCTCATCTAGGTTTTGTATGAACCCATAGGTTTTGATAACCTTATCAAACCTAATGTTCTAAAACCCAGTGCTTGCTTAAGTCCATAAATGGACCTTTACAACTTGCATACCTTATGCTCATTACCTGGCTCATCAAATCCTTCTGGTTGGGCCATATAAATGGTCTCCTCATGATCTCCATTAAAAAATGCAGTCTTGACTTCCATTTGCCATATTTCATAATCAAAATAGGATGCTATGGCCAAAAGAATTCTAATAGACTTAAGGATGGCAACTAGAGAAAAAGTCTCCTCATAGTCTATACGCTCCTTTTGAGTATAGCCCTTAGCTACCAATCTAGCTTTAAACGTCTCTACCTTTCCTTCTGATCCTCTCTTCCTTTTGAAGATCCATTTACACGCTATGACTTTTACACCTAGTGGTAGATCTAGAAGGATCCAGACTTCGTTGGCATATATGGAATCTATTTCTGATTTCATTGCCTTGAGCCACTTTTCCACATCAACGTCATTAATAGCCTCAGTATAAGTAATGGGATCCATTACTTCTTGGTATGAGATGGTAATTATGCCTTCTCCTAGACCTAGATACCTTTCTGGTCGTCTCACAACCCTCCCACTACATCGAGGCACTACTTGACGTTTAGGTTGCTGTTCCGATTCAACTGTTGAATCCATTTCGACATCTTATTTTGCTATATCCGACTCAACTCTTGGTTTGGATGAAATAGCTAACTCCTTTAGTACTA
>JANZXP010000195.1:9909131-9931034 GCA_027576715.1 Erythroxylum flavicans | reverse complement strand
TTTTCTGTATAATAGTTGATGCCATGATTAATTTGGATATGTGATTGCTCTAACATGCCATTATTATAGATTATATATTGGAATGTCCATAAGGTGTTCCGATATGTGATTTATGGTGGTGAGGTGTTACATTTTTGGTATCAGAGCATGGTTGACATCCATAGGGACATATAGAAATGTTAAACATGAAATATAGTGAGAAATGCAGATGATAATTAGAGTTATTATTTATGAAAGGTCATCCAACATGGGTGATCAAGAAGGATACTCAGCTGACTTAGGGTCGATAAGAGCCAGTAGAGAGTCTTCTATGCCTCGACCTAAAGGAATGCCTCCAAGAGTTCCCAAGAGAAGGGAGAGGAGGTACGACAAGCTACGAAAGCAAGGGGCTATCGACTTCTACAGAGGTACAGATCCTGTAGAGGCTGAGAGATGGTTAGAGATTTGATTAAGTATTTAATCAGATAGACTGTGAGGATGATATGAGATTTGATTATGCAGTCTTACTACTGTAAAGTACAGCATATCAATGGTGGAAGAAATTAGGGAGACTTTCTAAGGGCCTTCAAGGAAAATTATATACCCAAAATCTACCTAGATAAAAAGATGAAGCAATTTATGAATCTGAAATAGGGTAGAATGTCATTAGCAGATTATGAGATCAGATTTAATGAACTGATGAGTTATGCGATTGCCTTAATTCCTATTGAGGAAGACAAGTGTAGGAGATTTGAAGATGGGTTGAACATGGAGATTCGGACAAGGCTATCTCTTACTAACTTGAGCAGTTTCACTGAGCTCAGAGCAGCCTCGATATAAATAGAACAATTATTGAGGGACAGTCAGTCTGAGCAGAGATCAAAGTCTAGAAAAAAGAGGCCAAATAAATTTCAGGACAGTTCTGGCAGAAAGTTCAGTAAGCACTAAAATAAACCATTTCGACCACCGGTTGGATCAAGATAATCGAGGTTCAGACAGAGGGTTAGTTTTGTACAGTCTAACAATGGAAGAGGTGCAATGTCAAGTCAGATACCCAATTATGAGTACTGTGGGAAGAAGCATAGTGGTGAATGCTGAAGATTGTCTAGAACTTGTCTTAGATGCGGTTCATTTGATCATCAAGTTAAGGATTGTCCTGCTACAATTGGAGCCCAATCTGGTGAGACTACAATTCAGCCTAGTCGAGCTAGTAGGTTGGACAGATAGGGCGAGGCAGAGGCAAAGTGAGTTCTAGAAGTCCTTCTATCAGGATTGAGGTTCGAAGTAACAGACCCCAGTCTCAGGCTCGAGTATATGCTATGACCAGATAGGAGGTTCAGGACTCCCCGGATGTCGTTGCAAGTGCGTTGCTTATCTTTGATTATGAAGCATTTGCATTGCTAGATTCTGGATCTACGTAAAGAAAAAAGATGGAACCCTGAGATTGTGCATCGATTATAGGCAGTTAAATCAGGTCACAATAAAGAACAAGTACCCGTTGCCTAGAATTAATGACTTATTTGATCAATTGCAACGAGCTAAGGTGTTTAGCAAGTTAGATTTGATATCTAGGTACTATCAGTTGAAGATAGCAGAAGCTGATGTACCGAAGAGTGCATTCAGGAAAAGGTATAGGCATTTCGAGTTTTTAGTAATGCCGTTCGGGTTAACTAATGCCCCAGTTGCATTTATCGCCTTGATGAATAAGGTGTTTCAGCCCTATCTGGGTAGATTTGTAACTGTGTTCATTGATGACGTACTTATGTATTCAAAGAGCAGAGAAGAACATGATGAGCATCTGAGAGTGATTTTACAAATTATGAGAGAGAAACAACAGTATGCTAAAATCAGTAAACGTGAATTCTGGCTAGATTTAGTAGTATTTCTGGGTCATATAGTATCTGGACAAGGCATACAAGTAGATCCAATGAAGATAGAGGCAGTAATGAATTGTGAAGCTCTGAGGAATGTATCAAAAATTTGAAGCTTTCTAGGATTAGCTGGAAATTACCGGAGGTTTGTCGAAGGGTTTTCTTTGATTTCAGCCCCTCTGACTAAACTTCTGAGGAAGAATGTAGCATTCAGATAGGATGATGATTGTCAAAGGAGCTTTGAGGAGTTGAAACATTGGTTGACTACTGCACTGGTGTTAGCTATACTATCAAGGATTGGGATGTGTATTGATGTAGAATGGAAAGGTGATAGCCTATGCATTGAGACAACTAAGGTCTCACGAGATTAACTATCCAGTACATGATTTAGAGCTAGCTGTAGTTGTTTTTGCTATAAAAATATGGAGAAATTATCTATATGGAGAGACATTCTAGATATACACAAATCACAAGAGTTTAAGGTATCTGTTAAGTCAGAAAAAACTGAACATGAGATAGAGGAGATGGTTGAGTTATTGAAAGATTATGACTGTATAATTGAATATCATCCGGGAAAAGCCAAGATAGTGGCTGATGCTTTGAGTAGAAAGTCGAATATCAGTGTAGCTCAAATTCAGTTATCGAGGTTACCAAACTTGATTCAATTGAGAGCTTTAAATGTGGAGTTGAATCTTGAGTATAATGAGGCATTAATAGCCACATTGAAACTGAGGCCAATGTTACATGATAGAATAAGAAGGGTTCAAAGCAAGGACCCTAACATGGTGAAACTAATGGAGAAAGTCAAGATGAATCCAGGGTTTGAATTTAAATTGAGGGATGAAATATTATGGTTAAAACAAAGATTATATGTGCCTAATGTTAATGATCTGGGGAAGGAAATCTTAAAGGAAGCTCATATGGCCGTTTATGCTATGCATACTGGTACCACCAAGATGTATAACACACTGAAACAACATTTCTGGTGTCCTGGAATGAAAAAGCAAGTAATGGATTTTGTTTCTAAATGTATAACATGCCAGCAGGTTAAGGCTGAGCATCAGGCTCCAGTTAGGAAGCTATATTTGTTGCCTATTCTGGAGTGGAAATGAGAATGAATCACTATAGATTTTACTATAGGTTTGCCTAAGACTCTGAGGCAAAATGATGCTAAATGGATTGTAGTGGATCGATTAACTACGTCAGCCCATTTCTTACCAGTGAGGGAGAATAACTCACTAGACCAGTTGGCTTGGAGGTATGTGTATGAAGTGGTTAGATTGCATGGGGTTCCAGTGTCCATTGTATCAAACGAGGATCCTAGATTTACTTTGAGTGTTTGGAAGAGTTTACAGTTAACTTTGGGTATAAAATTGAACTTCAGTACTACATTTCATCCTCAAACAGATGGACAGAGTAAGAGAACAATCCAGACTGTTGAGGATATGCTCAGAGCATGTGTATTGAATTTTTTAGGAGCATGGGATCAGTACATAGCATTAATTGAGTTCATATATAATAATCATTATCACAGTAGTATCGGGATGGCAAAGTATGAGGCATTATATTGTAGGAAATGTCAATCACCTCTGTATTGGGATGAAGAGGGTTTGAGAATGATTGAAGGTCTGGAACTAATACAAGACACTTTGGATAAGGTGAAACTGATCAGAAGTTGAATAAAAGCAGCTCAAGATAGACAGAAGAGCTATGTAGATCAACTCAGAAGGGATATGGAATACAATGTGCGAGACAGAGTGTTTCTGAGAGTGTCGCCTTAGCAAAGAGTGCTGAGGTTTGGTCAAAAGGACAAGTTGAGCCCTAGGTACATTGGTCCTTATGAAATCTTTGGCATACAAGTTAGCTTTGCCTAATGAGATGTCTCAGTTGCATAATGTGTTTCATGTGAGCATGTTAAAAAGATACAGATCTGATCCAACACATGTATTACCGGCTTAAGATATTGAGGTTGCTAGTAATCTAAGCTATGTTAAAGAGCCAGTAATGATAGTGGGTTACAAGACAAAGCAGCTGATAATAGGGATGGTATTCCTGGCCCGGTCCATTTTTGTATGAGCCACGTGCTAGCCTGACTTGGCCCGCGGCCTGCCCACTTTTCCCGAAATGGTGTCGTTTTGTTTAAAACGACGTTGTTTTGGTTTTTTTCTTTAAAAAATTCATAGACTGGCCGGGTCAGCCCGTGGCCCAGTGAGCCATAGGGTCGACCATGGGCCGGTCGGCTGGACGGTGTATGGGGCCACGGGACGGCCCATCTTAGCTCTCTTGGGCCATGAGCTAGCCTGTGGCCCACTATGATTGAGCGCGGCCTGGACCCAACCCGGCCCATTGACATCCTTAGCTGAGAAACAGGGTAATTCCATTAGTGAAAGTCCTTTGGAGAAATCACTTGACTGAGGAAGCAACTTAGGAAGCGGAGGATCATATGAGGAAATAATATCCCTACTTATTCGAATCATCAAGTAAGAATTTCGAGTACGAAATTTCTTTTACGAAGGGAGTGTTGTAACATCCTATTACTTAGGATAAGGTTAAAATACTGTTTATAAGAGGTCATTGAGAAATTAGGAAGTATAATTCTTACTTATGGATAATGTGGCATACTCATACATGAGAATATTGATTTTTGCACATTAATATGGTTGTATATGCATTCATTGACATTTTTCGGGTATAAGTGATTTTAAATGTTATTAAACATATGAATTGTGGATTATTTGTCTTGAAAATTCAATTGGTGTGTATTTGAATTAATTTCACATTTTGGGTGACATTTCAGACATTTTGAAATTTTCTAAAAATTTGGTGTATTTTTGGACAAGAAAAAATGCCTAGTGGCAAGACTAATTCAGACATGAAAAATTAGGATGACTAAACTCAAAATTGAGTGACATTTGGCAAAGTCAAATGAGTGACATTTGGATTAGGAATTAATTGACAAATGGACTAATTATGAAGTGACAAATAGAACAATTAGTATGTGACATGTGGACCAATCTTAGAATGACATATGGACTGAGTTAGTAGGGGATAGATGGCAACCTAATATGTGGACTAGTGGCAGCTAATTAATTAGGCAAATGTATTACATGCCTTAAGACATATGGTGAGTTTAAAAGTTGACACCTAGCATGATGATGGAGCAAATTCCAGTAGCAATGTTTTTGCTATTTCCCTCACCTTTCTCCACCAAAATTGCTCCAAATTTTCTTTGTATTTTGTTCTTAACCCTAGCTCAAGTTCTGCATGAAAATCACAGCTAAATCCTTTACCAAATTGCCAAGAAAACTAGCCGATTATGACCTTCATATTGCTGTCCGAAAATCACCTTGCTTTCACCATACATTTGCGTTGATTTTGCTTGCATGGAGACATGGTTCAATCTGAAGTTTTGTGTTGGATTGGAAGCCTAATAGGTAAGCAAAAATCGGAGTCTTATAGCATGTCAAATGATATAAGAATGATGCTTGAATTGGAATGAAATGCATGTGATATTGGTGAAGATATGTGTTGGAAAATGGTACATGAACTAGGAAGTTTTTCTATTTTGTTTTTAGTTTATGAAAACCGTGGGATATAGATTCATTTATGGATGAATTAGGTCTGATTTGAAGTATAATGAAGGTGAATTTATGCCAAAGAAAGATATTAATTTAATGTTCTTGAATTGGGAAAAAACTAGGACTATATGTATAATAATGTAAAAGTTTCTGGTTTGATACTTTGTGAGCTGTTAGGTGAATAATGTTGAACTAGAATAAGAGTTGTTATTGATGAGGAATTGGAATATGATTCAACCCTAATAGAGGTATAATTGATGAACTATAAAGAGGTTGTTTAACCTTGGTATAAAGTGTAAAACATTCTGGAAAAAAAATGAAAGAAGAATTGCTGGAATATATTAGTTGCAGTGTTTTCACTGAACATGCTTCGGTATTTTGATTTTATCTTGATATGTAGATTTCCACATGAGTTGATTCTTAACTCAGATTAAAGTAAATATATATGGCTACAAGTTTCTTGAAGAAGTCGAATTTATTTCTATCTCTAAGAATTTAAAATTTTGATATGAAAGTGAGTCTTGGCTTAGGCTGTAGCACTCACAGGGACAGAAATCATGTCCTGTTGTTAACAAATAAACTGTATTGATTTATACTAAATTAGATAAATGTGTCTTCACAAAAGTTGCAGCTTATTCTCTTAGCTTTTAATTGGTATAAAGTTGTAATTTTTAGATATTGTAATTGAGATATGAGTTGAACAACTGGACAGCATGATCATTCACTAGCTAAATTTCAAATGTACTTAATCTATAGTATTTTGAGCATAACTCATACAATACTAATCCAACTTGAATGATCTTGGAGTCATTAGAAACTTAAGCATAGGGGAACAATTTTCTAGAAGAAAGTGTTATAGAAATACACCATTTTCCTAATGATAATAATCATGCAAAGTGGACCCAAAAGTGTTTTTAGACAAATCTGGACTGATCAATTAAGTATTGATATATGAATTAATATTGTGACTAGAATAATGATAAGGAACCCAGAATCATCATGAACATGAATTGTATATATTTCATATACATATACGTGCATAATTGAATACTTATACCATTATGCAAAATTGTGATATGTGTAAATCTGTTTTGCATGATATAGAGGAGCATTTTGAGTGCCATCATCCAGACATTGCCAGAACTTTGAGGCAATAGCTTTCTGGAGCGATTTATGCGTAACCTAGATGTTCTCACTTAATATTTGTTTGCTACAGATTATGTACTGAATGTGGAATGAACTGTTTGTAATGATTCCAGACATGAAGGTCCGAAAATTCTAATTGATGAATGTGATATTGAAGTGTTCCTTGAATGTGAATTTGGTGAAATATGTGTTACTCAACATGTTCTCTTTGAATGCTGAACTAAGGCCCGGTGATATATGTATATGGGCCGATGATATATGTATATGGGACTAAAAATGTGATTGTATGGGAATAATTGAAAATATAATTGATTGAATATGAATGAGATGCATTTCATACATGAATGCATGATCAGATAATGATATTTGTGACATGAGAAGCCACCGAAAATGAGCTTAAAACTCTAAAATGTGCTATAGAGCCAAAGGCTCGATATATACAATGAGTCCCGTATCCGCAACAGGTAAGGGACAATATCAATAAGCTTGGTATCCACAACGAATATGGGACAATTTAGGCACTCAGTCACAACAACGTAATAATTAAAAGTGGGTCACATGAACATTGCATATACACTTATTAAGTGTAATGGACTGATTGAATTGTAATGTGAATATGTAATTAAATGAGATTGGGATATGTGCATTCTATGATATGTGGTGAAAATTGTTAAATGGAAAGTTGTAAATTAGGTGCTTATATGATTTGATATGTGGTATGAATTGGGTGAACCATCGAGATGGTTACATCATTGAGTTCGCAAAACTCACCAAAATTGCAACGTTAATATTTCAGGTCCGAGAGATGACATTAGAGATATATAGACTCTAAAAGAAGAATAATTATTGTACTTTTGTCAAAAAATGGCTCAAAGGTCAGTCAGCTGAGACTGAAGGATTAGTTAGTAGTTTATGTGCAATTCTTCTGTCAAGCAGTGTGTTATATATAGGGATTTGACATTGTTTATATTCGGATGGTTTTGTAAAGCTACAATGTAAGTTTGGTTTTTTATGAAATGAAATGAGGAATGTAGTTGGTTTTAAAATTTGGAGACTTTTCTATATAATAGTTGATGACATGATTAATTTGGATATGTATTTGCTCTAACATGCCATTATTATAGATTATAAATTGGAATGTCCACAAGGTGTTCCAATATGTAATTTATGGTAGTGGGGTGTTACAACAACACCTTATCTTAGTTAATTTATTCTTTCTCCTTTTTTTGGAAAATGAATTATATTATTGGAACTCAAAGGGATTAAGAAAAGTTATAAAATAGTATATCTAAAGCATTTGTCACACAATACGAATGATGCTTGACCTTTATTAAAACAAAGGAGCTAAAGGAGTTTACATCTTGATAAAAAATTAAGAACTTTTTTTCAATCTAGGTGCTAATTCATTATCAAATTTATGGTGTTTATTTAGGGATGACATGCTTGTGCCTAACTAATTTTTTCCATAGGTTAACTGGTGAGGGGAGAGTTCAAAGTGAGAATGGTCAGTGAATTTCTTAGAATTGGGTCCTAGCCATATACTTAAGTAATAGATATCTTGGTTTAGGTTATAAGTAGGCATTATGCTCATGATTGGCAAGAATCTTCATTATTTTCAAGTGTGCTAGTTCTTAAGCTTCTGAGATCATGAATCTAGTACAAAGGTCCTAGATCGTGCCAATTATCATATCAAAACCAAGTTTATTTGGCATTACCAATTTTTTGAATTGATGTTGTTGCTAATGTGCTCCTTTAAAGTACTAATCCATTTTAGTGTACAAGTTGTTTGATATTTAGGCTTGATCTTCCATATTCACTCTCTTTAAGTAGGTAAATGTTCATCCACTTGACTTAAAAATATTTTTAATCTATTGAAAGCCTTAGTAGTGTTTTTGGCTAGTAAAATTTTATTAATAGCTTTAATGGATTTGATTCCTAAACCTTCTTCAGCTCTTAGAGGCGTACATTCAAGTTAACAAGAAAATACAAATGAGGAGACTAATATATATGCATATTATTTAAGACAATTATGATTAGTTTTACTTTTCCAGTATAGCTCAGGAACTTGTTCTGCCAATCCCATAATCTCTTATTAATTATATCTAAGAGTGGTTGGTAGTTAGTGTACGTTATTCTCTTCGTGGTGGTTGGTATGCCCAAGTATTTAAAAGGAAGTTGATCTTGCTTAAAGCTAGTTAAAGAATATATTTGTTCACTTATCATAAATGGGTCTATAGATAAGAAGAAACTACTTTTAGTTGGATTGACAATGAGGCTTAAGTAACTTCTTAACTCAATCAATGACTTAGTTATGACTTTAATAAATTAGGATTCGCAATACAAACCAATAGAAAATCATCAATAAAAGAAAGTTCAAAGATTCTTTTCTTGTCAAACTCATTATGGTACTTAAATTAGTTTTTCTTATTGATACTGATTACGGTGATTCTTGTAAGAGCTTTTATGAAAATGGTGAAAAGATAAGGTGATAAAGGATCACCTTGTCTTAACCCTTTAACTCTTTTTAATTTCTTAGTTAGTTCCTCATTGATTAGGATATTATAGGAGGGAGTAGTAACACATTGCTTTATCCATATTATGTATTCAATAGGAAATCCATAAGCTTCTAAGATGCTAAAGAAAATTTCCTAGCTAATTGTGTTAAACGCTTTATGGAAACTAACCTTTAGACCATAACCTCTAATTCATTTTCTCCTATGATAATTCTTGAAAATCTCTAAGGTATTAAAAATGTTGTATGCTATGCTTCTTTCTAGATAGAAATCACTCTAGCATGGGTTTATAATCTCTTTGAAAACTTTTTGAAGTTTTGAGGCTAGAAGCTTATATATTATATTATAAATCACATCATAATATGATATTGGTCTAAATTTAGATAAGCTTAAAGCATTATAGATTTTGGGAATTAGGAAAATTAGGACTTGTTATTCCTTTAAAGCATTCTACCCTTATTGAAGAACTCCATAGCTACCTATATGATAGTGTCTCCTATTAGGTTCCATGTTTTATGAAAAACAAATTACATTAAAATCCGTTAGAACTTGATGCTTTATTGGCTTTTAGACTGAAGCAAGTATTCTTATATTCTAATCGTATAAAGCTTTGATGCCTGATCATTAGAGATAGGTTGGGGAAAAATATTCTTCATATTTTGTATTAAAAAAAACATTATTGTTAACAATGCCTAACATTCCTTTAAAGGAGTTATATGTTAAATCCTTCATCACCTAGGGGTTTGTGATTGAGACATTATCTAAATTTTGATGGAAGTCAATTATGTTTATATTTCCCCTTGCAAAAATGGAATTACAAAAATATTTTAAGTTCCTATCACCTTTTGGTAACCGTTGATTTCTTGATTTTGCATTATGAGGGAGATATAAGATGTCCAACAGTTGAGACAGTTGGAGAAAGCTTCCATTTTAAGCATTTTATCTCTATTATTATAATAAAGTCAATCATATATGGATAAGAGATAAGTTAGGGCTTCATTCTTGGTAAGTTTTGTATTGTTGTGAATGTTTTTGTTCAGATCCTTGAGTTCCTCTTTAATAGCTTTAGTCTCTCTATACATTTATAATATTCATAGTCTCTTACTTTAAATTTTTGGAGCCCTAATAATGTATTTTTCAAATCTAAGGACATCAAACAAAAAATTATTAAAATTAAAAGGGGTCATTTATTTTAGTAAAGGGGTTTGCCAAGTTCAAATCTATAGGAGAGTGGACAGAAGAGAGGGGCAAATTGAAATGTGCCCAGTTATTTGGGAAGATGGTATGCTGGCTTGTATTTAGTAAAGTTCTATCTATTTTTGCTAAAAAACCATTTACCTAATCGGCTATTAGACCAAATACAAAATATTGATCTGTAAATTAGAGATCAGAAATCCCCATGTTCAAGGTACATTTTCTGAATTCGTTGTATGGTTTCATTCTTATTATTTTTCCTTTAGATTCTTAAACAAGAAGGGTACAACTTAAATCTCCAATGATTAATCAAGGATTATTGCACCTAGTTGTAGGGAGTTTAGATCTATCCATAATTTTTTATTGGGATTTTAAGTTTGCTGCATAAACCAATGTGATATTTAATATGGTCATTGAACATAAAAAGAGTTACTTAGAAATGGATAAAATAATATAAAAAGTTGCTTTAAAGAATCTCAATTTTGTTTGTATAAAATGAAACTATAATTATGCCATTGTAATAGGCTTCTTATTTACTTATTAAGCTTTATCTCTTAATAAAAAATAAGAGAACCTCTTGAAATCTCAAGGCTTTTATTTTTAGTGTCAATGAGTCCCATAAATATCCATTTTGTGGTAAGCATATAATCTTAAAGTTTGTCAGAAGGGGAAAGATAGGAACAATCTCACTAAAGTTTGACAGCCGAATATAGAAAATCAACTACATTTTGATTTAGAAAAAGAAACAAAAGTTAAATGGTATAAAGAAAGCAAAGAAATTTCTCACTCATCTCTCAATATGAAAGATTAATATACTCAATCTCCCAAAGTTTGAAAGTTTAACTTTGAGGACCAATAAAAGAAATTTCATACTTAATTTAAATAAGAATTAATCATATCTTATCCTTATTCCAAGATATGGTTATTTAAAATGAAACTAATTAAAGATTAAAATCAATGTTTTTAGAAACTATCTAGGATTTCAAATTTTGACTTAGACAAAGCTTTTGGCAAGGTATATGCTATCTACAAAACGGTGTTACTAATATCTACTGCCTTATGTTTATCTCAAATGAACTTAAGTTATGAATAATGAAGTAAATATATAGCCAGTTAATAATAATATATTAAAATTATCATCTTTATTAATTTGAAATTCTCTCTTCTTCTAAAGAATTGAATTTGAGTTTAAAGTTTAAATTAATGTAAAAATTAAAAATATAATTTAAAAAACTTAGTCATTTACATTTCATTTTAAATTAAAATTTTATTTAAATAAATTATTTGGGAAATATTTATTTTTATTAAATATTGTATGTAGAAAAATATTATTCTCATGTATAAATTTTATTGTGTAAATTGATGAGATATTCATTATTTACGATCACTTGGATCCTAATAAGTAAAAAGGATAAATGATATTTACAAATATACAATAAGAAAGTACCATATGACATGAGTAATGAGGGCTTGTTACATTGATTAATAAAAACCTGTTTGTCAGACATCAGGTGTTCCAAACATTATTCTTTAATTTATTATAAGAGTTAGGGGAAGCCAAAAAAGAAAGTTGAAATAAAATTTTAAGAACATAATTTAGTAGAGGAAATTTTTTATTAATTTTTAATTGAATTAAGTTTATATTATTATTATTTTCAAATTGTTTTCTCCTTAGTTCCAATGGTGGAGTATACCTAGCTCTGCCTATAACTGAAGGATGAGTTAAAATGAATAATATAAGGGCCTTTGGTATTTTTTATTTTTTGCCAAATAGACTACGACAATTTTGCTTCAGAAATTTAAGATAATATTTGGCAATGATTGAGATCAGTTAAAAACAACAAATGGTCCTGGAGGTCAATTGCATGTTGGAATGAAAGGCTAAAGCAACTGAATCAGAAACTTTATCAAAAGTAGAAGCCTAGCCTAGATAAGGCACATGACTCTCACACTTTCCTCCTGTGACAAACTTTTGTTAAAACGACTTCTTTAGCAAATTAAATCACTTGTTTCTTATTTGCTGTTTCAACTCTATTCTCACTCATTTCATCTATATATTGGCTCATAACGTTAAAAGCCGTCATGATTGCTTGAAATGACCCGAAAAAGAAAAAAGGAGTGAGAGCATTGATCTTTTGGTAGGGGTTTCAAAGCACATCTCAACCTCAACCACCGAACATGTAGGTCAACGTCATTTCTTGCAAAAAGCTAATCCATGTATCAATTTAAAATATAATATTTACCTATTTACAAATAATTATGTTATTAAATATTCCCATTATATTACTAGGACTTCTTGTTGTAATGTCTATCTAATTTGTGTTACTTCATGCTTTGAATTCCTATGGCGAATCGACCGCTCACATAGAAACAATTATTAAACAGTAAATAGTTTCATCATTTTCTTTTGTGTCACTTGGATACATTCACGAAGAGGAATGAATAAGGTAAGATGTATGACGTCACACATGACGTGAGGGTGACATAATAAAATTGACCTTGAAATGTTTAAATTTAATGCAAAACAAAAAAAAAAGTTGGAGCTTGAAAAGGGTCAAGAAAAAAATAGTAACATGGTGGGCCTCACTTGGTTGAATTTAGAGAATCGAAAAAAATTTAAAAACTTAAACAGGTCGGTGGCTGTCCTGTTTTGTGGGTTAAAGAAAGCCGAAGCGTCGACTGGGCCACAGTAGCAGTAGAGTCCAAAAACTTTTTCAGTGATCGTTCCATTTTGGAACAAGTAATAATAAAAAGTCATAGTGTTTGCTCGTCTCGCTCTTGTTTTCATCTTCCTTATCCTTATCTGGGAATTAGATTCTTTGTACTATTTAATCTATTCTAACTATATTTTTGCCTCAAAATAACGTCTTTTTAAATCTAAAATAACATAATTTTGGAATAGAAAAAAATTAAAATTGATTAAGTAGTACAGAGAATTTAAATCTTTTCGCTAAATATTCGACAATCTTGACTTTTTCCCCTTTTCTTTTCACCATCTATCGCCCACTCTCTTCAATTTTCCCCTTTGTCAACTTTCAATCAGCTTCTGTTGGAATAGTTTTAAACATCCAAATAAAAAGTTAAGAATTCAATAAAATTTAAACTTTTTATACAAGTTTTTCAAAAATTGTAGAAAGACAAATATATTACTTTTAATATTAGGGAAGTTTTGATATAAGTGATTTAATCTTTCTAAATAATGAATATATTGAATTTTTTTTTACCTTTTCTTAACTAATTAAGTACTAACACGCGAGATATTGGATCAAGTAGGAAGTTGTTTGTTCCTATAGCATTTGAATTTCCAGGAGATAAAAAGACTTAATTAATTTGGGGTATGAATGGCTTCCCTAAATCATGTCGTTGAGGACTTTTATCCCCATGAGAGCAAACTAATTCCATAACGAATATCAAGTAGTTTGATTGTAATGAGATTTATTTATTTATTAATAGTTAATAAAATATAACGTAATGATCTTTCTTGAGACTAATAATGGATCATTAGAAGTTGAAATAATGTGAAGAAGCTTGTCAACCCTCTAATACCAAAAATGGAAAAAGAAAAAAAAAGCAACAAAGCAATAGATAAAAAGATTTCACGAAAATGATGATGGGAAAAATGGAATTTATAAAGAGACAACACATGAAAATATTATTCCAAAAAATGATGTCCCTAAAGAAATAGAATTGACTCACTCATCCATTATTTCCCGAATGCTCTCATTAGTTGGCAACTATATATATATGTCAACATTGACTATGGTAAGCTATGTTGTTCTCTCCGCGAAATTAATTTAAGTCGACACAAGAATGCAATTTTCCACATTAAATTGACCTTATTTTCTTATATCAGTTGCCACGAAAAACATAACAAGAAAGGGTACTTCGCAAAATTGGAGGCGGAGCTACTTTTGTTTGATGTTAGTGGAAAACTACTCAATATATAAACAAGTTTGGTTGGCTTGGGATATGCTTTCTCAAAACATAGTATTTGAAAATTTGAAGTATATATCGTTTATGATTATAATCATTTTCATCTAAGAAAGAAGTTGTTTGTATTGTGGCGAAAGGACTATACATTCTCTCTCTTTTGACACATGTACCCTAACAAAAGTTAGCATAAAAATGATTACTCTTAATTTATGTATGGTGGAAGAAAACAGCAGCAAGTGGCTAATATTTTTAATGGTTTGGTGTGTAAGAAGACAAAAGATTAAGGTGTAGTGTGGAAAAACCATGTTGTGTGGAGGTACTGGGATCAGTCATCAGTGATCAAGTTGGATGATTTAGCGAGAAAAGGAAATCTTATTATTTATATCTTTTGAGAATGACAGTAGGATTTGTTTATCATCTACTGAGATATGGTAGCTTTCACGTCTATATTGAGCTCATTCCTTTATAACATTTTTTAATAATTCTGTCACTTCGCTAGTACTTTGCTTATGCCAATGAAACATGTGGTCACGTTATGAGTAATGAAAACCGCATATTACTACTAAATCAATCCATTAAATGGGGGTAAATCCATGATTAGGAGGCTGAGAATCAGAATTCAAGCTTTGGTTTGGTCATTTTGGGATTCAGGAAATTTACTTATTCACCAATTACTGTTTGAAGTAATTATAATTTATACTGCCAGAACATTTAAAATTGAATCTAATTCAATTCACATCAAACTAAATAGACCTTTGTGCTTAATTTACACCATACAAAACATTTTAGAAAAACTATAAAACTTAAAAATAGACTGTAGTGCAACTAACCCTTAAATAAAATTTATTTTATAATTTATTTTTATCAGCAAAAGTAATTTAATTCTTATTAAATGACATATAAGATTATATTGTATATTAATTTTAGTACACAGCAGATGTAAATTAAAAAGATACGAATGTTGCACATGATTTGAATTTGGGACTTCCATTATTAAAACTCAATTATATTGCATAAATTTTAAAAATTTTAAACCATGGTAGAAAATTTAGATATTGATTAGTGAATTGGCCTAGTGTTGGTATATAAGTCTAGTCTCTAATAGGAATCTACGCTGATCTCATGTCGCATTATCATAGTTTTCTAATCTAATTCAGTGCATAATTATTACCTACTTGTAGGTTGGTAAAAAATCGGTTTCAAACCAAACCAGTTTTGGATAAAGATAAAAATTTCATGATCCTAAACTAGTTTAAAACTATTTTTTTTTACCAAGTTGACCCGGAACCGAACCGGATTAGAAAACACCCAATCTGATTCAGAACTGGTTTGTCCAATTTTAACTAATAACAAAAGGCCATTAAATTGCACCATCTTCCTCACATCTTTTTTCTCTGTAAAACCAATAAAAAAGCTATAGCAAAAAAAGCTAAATAATAGCTGTCTAGTTAAAGTTCAAACCAAACAAATGGTAAATCTACAACTAAATTCGAAAAAGCAAAAATAGAACCACCAAATTCAAAATCTCCAACAAAATTATAGTAAGAAGTCACAAAGGCACAAACAGTATACCAAATCCAAAACCAATAAACCACATTGTTCATACTACAAATTCAAACCAAATAAAAATATGCAATAAATAACAAATCCTTCTTTATTAAACTGTGAATATCCCATTCTTCATGTCCCAAAGACTCCATGTTTTGAGGAAAAAAATAAAAATTGCAAAGCAGACTTTTCAGTGCTCTCCAGCTACCACAAAGAAATAAGGCAAAAAAGAAAAAAGCGTACTTCAAATTAAAATTTAAAATTACGTAAATTTTTCTTTGCCAAATTTTGAAACAATGATTTTTTGCCTTTTTTAAATTCGGATCTGACAATTTTAATCGGTTTTAAATATTCGGTGCTGATCAATTTTAAAAATTCGAACATTTTGTTCGATTAGGTCATTCCGGATCCAGATTTGATTTTAATTCGAACAAAAATCGGTCAACCTGATTTAAATTTGGTCAAAAAAATTCTAACATATATCTAATTTTTTCTATACCAGATAGAATTAGATTAGCGATTCGTACAAAATTTTGCCAGGCCTACCTGCTTGTGTCTTTATATTTATATTTGTGGTGTTTTTCATATCTTTTAAATATTTTTATTTCAATGTTAAAGTTTCCTACTCACCAGTCTCAATAGTATCTTTCAAGTATCAAAAGAAGGATTGAGATATATATTTTTAAAAAAAAATCCAGATTCGTTATACAAATTAAAAGGAAAAGTTATATCTAGTAGACTACGTATTGAAATTGCTGATGTACTCCACGCCTCTGCGGAATATGGGTTATAATACTTTGCAAATACTACTTAATTCTTTTATGATCGTTTAAATTTCGGCCTTCTTATACGATGCAAAAGTTAATTTATTTTATAATGCTTATTATTTGTAGTGAATAATATTTGAGACCTTTTAGTTGAAAAAATAAATAAACTTTGCTCGTACTAAAAGGCCAGAATGACTAATTTGAAGATCATTTACAAGCATTAAGAAAAAAAAAAGTTCATTCGAAATAGGTTAAATTGAATGCGTGTTAGTTTATGCCCTACAACCAATCGCTTTGATTGTAGTTTAGTGACAAATTATTTAAAGATAATATTTATCTTGTACATGTTTAGATGTATATGATAAAGTCCATGGAATAACTGTACATTGCAAATGAAATTATAATGAGATTATAATTATGAGATTCATATTGCATTTATGTATTATTCTCAAATATTCCTAGTCATTGTTCTATTAAGATTGGACATTAATAGAACGTAAAAAGATTGGCATACATTTTGTTTTTCCTTATAAAGGAAGTAGTCGATCTCATAGGCTAAAGTATAGAGAACAAGTTCATTGAACAGACCCGACATGAGAAATCTATTTGGAATATTACTTGTATGTCTATGGAATTCTCATTGTGATGATTATATAAATGATCATTTGATTTGAGGTCACCAAAGTTATCTTGTATAGGGATTGCTATATTTTGATACTATTTATGACTTATTTAATCATAGGTCAGTTAAACGGTAGTAATTGGATGTAACATGAATTATATGGAGATAGTTTATGTGATCAAGATGAGATTCATCATCCTAAAGTAATTAGGGAGAATATTTTGTTGTTTTCTATTAATATTGATTCGGGAAATCCTTGGCCAAGGTGGAATGACATTTTGTAAATAGTTTACAAATATTATTAATTAAATCAATAGCTAATGGCAGAGAAGTAATATGATTGGACTCAAAATAGGGTAAACAATTCCAAGCTATATGTTTAATCAAAGCATTAGTTGATAAAAGGATTGAATTATACGAAAAAATCATGCACGAAAAGGTTAGTTAAAACCACTTTGGCATTCCTAAATATTGGGTGGTAATGATGCGTTGCTAGACGCTAATCTTGATCTATAATTATAAATTATTTAATTAAAGATAAATTAAAAGGAGTTTTAATTTATCTAATTCTAACTACAAATTAGAATTAGAATTTATAATCATTGCCAACATATTTGGGAATCTAATGAGTCTCACATAATTTAATCAAGTTAGACTTGATTATAAAATTTGAGAAATTTTATGATTAAATATGTAATATTTAATAAATAAGGATCAATATCTCATATTGAATCTTACTTGGGCATAATTGGTTTTTAATAAGAATTATTTATAATTCTAATTAAAGTTTAATTGAAATTAGGATTTAATTTCAATGAAATTACCAAAATGTCCAGAACCTATTATAAATAGGCTTAAGCTTTATGGAGTTAGTACTTCTTGCTTCACTTGTTGTGTAAGAGTTATATGATTCTCTTAACTTGCTTTGTGGATACCGTTAGAGGACGAACACTTATGCGGCTACAGTGGTTGAGATGGATCGATTTTAGAAACGATTCGAGGGATACAACAAGATAAAGATCAAGCTTTAGAATAAGGTACGAATTAAGGTTTCGCTTTATTATGATTTGTTTTAATTATTTTATAGAATTAAAGATATCTTGTTTTTCAAGAAATCAAAGGTTACAAAACGTTTCGTAAATATTTCGTTACAATCAAAATCAAATACCCGATTTTCCAACAGTGGTTTCAGAGCCACCTTTAATTATATGGTTTGATTTAGTTGTTTGAT
This sequence comes from Erythroxylum flavicans, assembly GCA_027576715.1. Taxonomy (NCBI): domain Eukaryota; kingdom Viridiplantae; phylum Streptophyta; class Magnoliopsida; order Malpighiales; family Erythroxylaceae; genus Erythroxylum; species Erythroxylum flavicans. The sequence goes on along the minus strand of JANZXP010000195.1, from coordinate 9,912,652 downwards.
TGTTATCGATAGAAATTTGGAATTGAAGAATCAAATCTGATATGATCTTTAAAAGGAATTGCTTTTTGTTCTTTGGTTACTTTCTAATTGCATTTTCTGGAGGTGATTTGTTTTCTAGAAAACAATAGTTGTTGTGATTAATTCTATGCATGAAATAAAACATAGATCGGTTTGATATTATGCTATTGTGTGAATCTGGAAGTTTTATTGAGTTTTGAACTCAAAAAATTAAAAATTCGAACCTAGAAGTCCCAAAAACTCAATCCGGAATAATCGTATGATTATTGTTGGGTATTGAGTTTTTCCTTATGAATAATCTAAACCCAGAACATAGAGAAACTGAATGGGTGTTGGTTTTGTTGTTGTTTGTATTTTGGAAAAACTACCTATATGTGTATTTGGTTATTTTTGGCAACCGTTAGGTGGTTAGTTTTTTGACAGGTTGTTTTGAACCTTAGAGAAGGCTTGATGGGTTGCATTTTTGTATTATGTGAATATTTGGAAATTTCATTTAGCTTTAAACCTAGACTTGTTCTGGAATTAGACTGGGTTTATACTTGTTTGTGTAGTTGTTTTTGTACATGGTTGGATTTCTGGGTATTGATTTTCGGAAACGGTCTTTTGAAAATTTTTATACCGCATCACTTTGTCCTTACTTTTGATAATTGGTTCTATTCTGAAAATTGAATCTTCATAAGCTTTTGGGTTTTGGAAACCCATAAACAAGAAAACCACCGAAATCGAGAATTGTTCTGGTATCTTTTGAAAATTGAGGCGACTTGAAATAATTTTGTTTTTGGTTGTATAAATTTGCGTTGTTGCCTTTGGTTTTGGTGTTATATTATGGGAATATATTTTTGGGTTTTGAATGTTGGAATAAGCTGCTGAAAAACATTGTATTATACGAATTCTGGAATTGTCTTTGAGTTTTGTATTCATTTTGAATAAGATTCTAAAAAATAAGAAGGAAAACATGAAAAATATTATGGTTATCGTGTTTCTGGAAAACTTGGGTTGTGCTTTGTGTACTGTGTATTGGTTGTATTATGGCCGGATTTTTGAAAAATCACTAGAGGCAGTCTGGAGGATGGGCGTTAATAACATCCATACGCAGAAGCAGCAAAAACAAGTTTGTCGGAGAGGATGCCACGCGCCAAACACCCACAATTTTTTCTTCTTTTAAAAATATTCTAAGCCTTTTTAATTAAATGTTTAATTAAAAGATGTTTCTTAATTAAGTTTATTTATTTCAATAGGATTGAGATAAATTAATTTTTAGAGAATTATTATTCATTTAATTTAGAAATTGTTTCTTTGTTTATGAATGATAGGTTTCTTGATTGTTAGAAAAGTATTTTTCTTAATTAAATTTTGAAAAATGTTTTCATTTATTAATTAAGAAAATTGTGCTTTCTTCAATTTTTTTGAAAATAGTTTTTAGTTTATTAAAGAAAGATTTTCTAATTAATTAAGAAATCAATCTCTAAATAAATAAAACAATAGAATTTCTTAATTAAATTTGAAACGTGTTTTATTTACTTTTGAAAGTAATTTCGTTTTAATATTAGAAAATAGTTTTTTAATTAAGGAAAAGAAATTTGTAATGATATTAGAAATAGCAATTACTAATTAGATTAGAAATATTTTTAATCGAATTAGAAAATGTTCCTTATATAATTTTGGAAAAGGAGTTTTTCTAAATTATAATAAGTAAGAAGAATAATTTATTGAAAATTGTTTTCAATTAAATTTTGTTAACAGAGTCAAGATAAATTGGAAATAGATTCCAATTAGATTTGAAATTTTGTTTATAAATCAAATTAAATTTCTATTTAGAATAGGAATTTAATTTAGTTAGGAATCTATGGTTTTATTCTAATTTAATTTTTCCAAGGAGTTAGAAATATTATTTTAGATTATAAAGATTAATAACTAGAATTAAACTAAGTTTGATGTTTTCTTGCATATAATCTGATTATGAGTGCATAAGATGCATACTATATATATATATATACATGCAATTTTATGTTTAATGAGACGAATAAAATTAAATCCCTCGTTAAAATATTAAGTACATGTTGAGAACGTGATTGTTGCCTTCCATTGTTATAAAAATAAACTAGATTTTGTTTATAGTTGCCTTATTAAGCAAACTCAACGTCGCTTTAACCCGAACATGTTTAGTCTTATGGCAGTGGGTTCTACTTAACTAAATTTGTGCGATTTAGATGAGCAAACTCATGATCTCATAAATTTAGATGTAGGGTTAGGAACAACATATTAGATATGTTTTGGAAAGAGTCGTTACCTAACGGATCTAGGAGTCATATGAGATGTGATTGATAAAGTTGTTTTCTACCTAATTTTGGTCTAATTGGTTTGTTGAGCAAACTCAAGATCAACTATATTTGAATGGGATCCTAGCCCACTAGAAACATTAAAGTAATCTTTCTGAATAATAATGAGGGTTATTATTTCAAATAAAATAGTGGGAGTAATGATTGTGTCAATTGAGCTTTAAAATTTATAAGCTCTCAAATACCACAAGTACACGGATCGGGACTGTAGCATAAGAGGTGTCAATCCCACAAGGAAGGTACTGGGCTAATCATAAGTCATCTAAGGCTTAGAGAAAAGAATAAAAAGAAATAAAAAACTGCATGAGCAAACACGGAAAGTAAATACGAGAATTTGATTCAAGAATTGTAAAGCGAAAGTTTCAACAAAATAGAATTGAATTGAGCAGTCACACAGGTCATAATGAAAATTCGTCACAAGAGTTAATCAAGTCATGAAAGAGGGCATTTTACCTATCATTAATGCTAATATAGCCATTTATATGTTCACGAGGTGTCAATTCTAGATGGTCGTAGGGTTAATTACTCTCTCTCGAGTTATAACCATTAAACCCTAAATTGTAAACCCTAATCGAATTATGGAACTTTCAATCTCTCAATTCACAAATTATCCACAATTCTAATTAGCTATAAAGCTCTCTAAATAATCGGGTCTCATACGAGATCTCTCTCTATAAAATTATCGACTAGATTGATTAAGTTGTCAATTAGATTGCCTAACTATTATTAATCTAATCTAATCATTTTTATCCGACTCACCCTCTCGGTTTGTTACCAAAACATGTAATTATATTAATCAATCACAACACCCAAAACAATAAACACAAAAATAACTAAATCGACATTAACTCAAAGTAAAATCGTGAAGGAGATTTCAGGACATTATCAATAACCCATAATCCAATTCTATACAATCCATCTCAACTTTATAAATTTAAATGAAAAAGGAAATAAAGAGAAAATGGAACTTAGGTTAGACAAATCGAGAAGGCATCGACATCAGAATACCACCTAATTCGGGGACCAACAACGTCAGGATCCACTTCTTCTTCCTCCTTCTTCATCGTCTTCTTCTCTCTCTCTCTTCTTTTCTCTCCCTTTAGGGTTTCCAAGAGTGGCTGAATGTAAAGCTCCTTCTTTCTGTTCTTGTTGTTCTATTTATGT
>JANZXP010000195.1:9896359-9909031 GCA_027576715.1 Erythroxylum flavicans | reverse complement strand
TTATTAGATAATTAATAATAATATTTTTATATAATTAATAATAAATTGTATATAATTAATAATAAAATAATAAACCTCTTGCAGTAATCATTTTAATATAAGGGTATAATAGTCATTTACTATACATTACATTACATTACATTCCATCCATCTTCCAAACAACATTTCACTACATTACATTATGAACCTTTCCATCCTTTCCAAACAACGTTTCACTGTATTACATTCCATTCTATTATAAACCGTTTCGTTCTATTCTATTCTATTAATTAATATTCAACCAAACAAGCCCTTAATCTCATCAATAGATAGCTACCAGAATTTCAGAAAGCAGGAAAGTTTTTGTTGCTCGATGTGAGTGCTTTTTTTTGTGTTAATTCAAAGTTTGATAGACTTGATCTTGGTATTAAGACTTTACTTGGTTTAATTTTTTGAAATTAAATTCTCTTTTATAGTCTAGCATGATCTAATCTTGATTTACAAAGGGATATTTCCAAATCAAATATACACATTTATGGTAAGTCTTTTTTTAACTCCAATTAGGCTCTATAAAATAACTATAAGAAAACAAATTACGTTATATTATAATGGTTTCATTTATAGAACCTCATATAAATTCGTTCTTATGATTGACTTTTATTAGTTTGAAATTCATAATAATCTACTAAATTAAATTTAGATAATACAACTATATAAAATCATTTATTATTCTTAATTAATGAATTAACCTATGATTATTAGACAATTTTGGACAAATATAGATTGTTCATTCTAGTCTAGTTAATGTATTTGAAAAGTAAATCTTATGCACTATGAAATCTGCAGATCAACAATTTTTTTTCAATTTTAATTTTCATTTTCATTTTCCTTTCCACTAACATTATATACTAGCATACCCTAAAAATTATGAATCAGGACAAAAATTAAACACGTTGCACATAACATCAAAGAATGGTACACTAAAAGGTTATTATATCAAAGCCAATTTGATTGCTTATATTTATTTTATATTTTAAAAATTAATTTATTAATCAATGGGAATTGCCACCACCTTTTGTGTCCCACTTTGAGATAAAGCAAAAGCAGAGAAAAAAAGCAAGAAAGAAAAAAGGAACAGGAAAAAGAAGGATGGACTGAGAGGAGGAAACAAGACAAAATGTTCTCAAACCTTCTGATTTAAATTCTTACACCACAAGGACTTTGTTTCTCTCATTTGCTCAATCCTACATAAGACGACTTGCTCAAACTTTCCTCCAAGACTTGTCTAAGAGCTTAAAAAGCCGATAAGCTTAAAGAACAAAAAGGGGAAGATAGCATTAGACCTGAGTGAAAAAGTGAAGAATAAGGAAGCTGGGAAAGTTCATCAAGGTTTTGTTCAGAAAGCAATGAATAGAGGTATTCTGCAGAGCTCGCCGGTGCAGCAAATGATGACAGGAAACCCTAACTGGTGGAGCATCAATAACATGAGACCACCACCATCCCACCACCACCAACAAACCTCTCCTTTCTTGCCTCCTTCTGTTCTCTTCCCTCAATTCATTCCTTACTCTTCGTCTTTGCCTTCTTCACTTTCAGTCCCTGCTTGGCATGAAAACCAGGATCAGCTTCCGGCGTCATGGAGCCAACTACTCTTGTACTCTCTTTCTCTCTCATGTCTCCTTAATCATTGATGCTCTTTCTTTCTCTCTCTTTTCTTTCTTTTTTTAATAAATTCCTAAATATGATATTGATTTTTGTAGGGGTGGATTTGTGGGCGATGAAGATAAGGGCAGTATAGATCACTTTCAAGGAAGGAAGGTGGAGAATTGGGAGGATCAAATATTACACAATGCTTCAAGTGTTGCATCAGTAGTTGATGTAAATCCTGTAAATTCTGTAAGCAGCTATGTTTATGGACATGCAAACGAAGACTTCCAGGCTGCACCTAAACCTACTTGGTCACAACTGATGCCTGTTTCATCACCCAAGTCCTGTGTTACAACTTTCAGTAGTAACATGTTGGATTTCTCTACCAAGGGAGAAGGGAGACATCCACCGCCAGATCGATCTCCTGAGGTATGACACTGAGAGATGGATAAATTTTGAAGCCACAAATCTCCATAGTATGACGTTCTGCAAACTTGTCGATTTATAGCAATTTCATTTGTTCCTTAATTATTTTCAGATCTATTAATCAAACTACATAACCAAATTAATTCCATCATTTCAAGAATACTTTTAGTTGTTCATCAAGTATATAAACTTGTGTAGTATTAAACCATTGGCTAACCATGAATGGTTTGAGCAAATTAAGCTGATATAATTATTTATATTGATGCTTTATCAGAACTCTTTTTGGTACTATTTTCGTAGTGTAACAGCAGTGCTACTGGTGGGGCACTTAAAAAAGCTAGGGTTCAGCCATCTTCTTCAAACCAATCTACATTTAAGGTAATCTACTGTTGTTCAATACAAATCCTTTCATCTCACACAACATACACATGCGCAACAGAAGCAAACAAATACAAACATCTGTGGGCTTGTGAACTATTGTCTTTCTTGAATGACCATTTCTTGAGGCATTACGATTCTTTTGCCGTCTATTTATGTCCACAAAAAGGTGGAGATTTACTTTCCAATCAAACTACTATGAAATTCTCCAATTTTCATCTTTGATTTTAGCAGGTGAGAAAGGAGAAATTAGGTGATAGAATCACTGCCCTTCACCAACTAGTCTCTCCATTTGGGAAGGTAAATAAGCTCCAAACAAACAGTCAGTAATTAATCTAGATCTTGATAATGACACTAGGTAGTTTAAAAGCTGAAGTTATTAACTATATGAGGCCCATACCTTTGGTCATGCAGATATCTAATCCAAAAAAAAAAAAGAAAAGAAAGAAGAAGAAATTCCCCCCGCGAATAAAGCTCTAACATTATTCTCCAATTTCTTATTATTTAAATTATCCTGTGGAACTAGGATTTTTTATGTCTATTTTTATTTTTCATGTACGCTATAAAGAAGACGCAGGAATGACTTTGGAAGTTTGTGGTGTGATGTTTCTTCTTTATGCAGACTGACACAGCATCTGTCTTGTTAGAAGCTATAGGATACATCAGATTCCTTCAGAGCCAAATTGAGGTGACGTTTCTTAGCATCTTTCATTTTTGCAAACAACCATGTTTTTTTCTTCTTCTTTTTCTTTATTTATTTCGCAATGTTCCTTTAACATTCTTTTAGTGATTGCAAGTCCTTACAATTCCCACCTTCTGTTATTCCTTACGTGGAAGAAAACAGGCTCTCAGTTTACCCTACTTGGGCAGTGGATCCTCAAACACGAGACATCAACAATCTGTAAGGAACTACATATATTCTATCCCATAATTCCCAATTCCCAAAATATGTATTCAATTTTTCTGTCCTCTCTCTCTCTCTCTTTCAGAGGCACAAACACACGTTGATCAGATGTGGACGTATACGTGCATTGGGCATTAAGTGATTAATGATTGTTATTTTTTGGTAGGTTCAAGGAGAAAGGAATTGTATATTCCCAGAGGACCCTGGTCAGGTATGCTTTTCTTGGATCCATTGACTCTTTAAAGTTGTATGCCTGGGGAGAAAATAAAGTTCGATTTTTGAAAAGAAAAAGAAAAAGCGCTAGCTTGTTAAAAGAAGGTGGTTTTCAGCTTTATCAACGATTAAAAGCTGTCTTAGAACATTGGAGTTCAAATTAATGACGTTTGCGAAATGTTAATTGGTTTTTCTCTCATATATTTTTAATTTACCAGCTTTTGAACGATAACCGCTTGAAGAGGAAAGCAAATTCTGAACCGGTACACTTCTACCGTAAATTTTCTTCTCCTTAAAGTTCATCTTTCTCTCGTCTCATTTCCTGTAGATTTTCATACCTAACACTTCATTAATACCATTTGAAATATCAATATTTTAGGGCAGTCAAGAAGAACCCCTGCAGGACTTGCGAAGTAGAGGGTTGTGTCTGGTTCCTGTATCTTGCACACTTCACGTTGGCAGTGACAATGGAGCAGACTACTGGGCTCCTGCTCTGGGAGGAGCGTATCGATAGAAGTGAGATCCCAAGCAGACCAATGCACACATGCAATAGCCTCTGATATAACGATATAACATCATGAGCAGTCACTCTGCTAACATATATGTATGTATATGAAAGGCTGATTGCTCATGATGCTATACAAATGTCGCCTTGCATATATGTGTGCGTTAATTAATGTGCCAGGTCTTTGATTTACAACTTCTTAAAATTATCATTGTTATGTTATCGCTTTAATTAGGTGCCAGTAATGAAGATGGCCAATTATTTGCTTTCCATGTACATGCAGTTGTATCATGATTAGCCATTTTAATGCTGCACATATAAGAGGCAGCATTCCTGGACCACAATCATCTCTAAAACACTTATTATTGCTTTGCATTTTTTCTTTTTATTTTCTTTCTAATGCCATGAGACAGACAGGAACAGATCATCTGTTTCACTTCTCCGTGTCAATTTGTTTCATTCATTTTCATCCATATATATTACTAATTTATTACAATTTGGTATTAAGTATGAAATTGATTGCAAAGAAAAAATCTCAAATTTGAGTTTATTATTTGGTCTATGGTTTTAAGCTGAGGAAATACCCTCTGCTCGAATCCAATGACTAGAAAAAGGCTTCAGTGTGTGCCAGAAGATGCAACTTTACCTTTTTTGATGTCCTCTTCGGACCCCTTCAATGTCCCAAGAATCTAAGGGGTTGCTTTTTCTCATAATCCTTAGCTTGGTTCCTTAAAGGAGTGACATGGTGATCGATCCGGTTGAAAATAAATTCAAACGTCTTTTGTTTAAATAGCACCTTGGGCACCCATTATCAGTTTTTTTTTTTCTCTTTTCTGATAGGAGAAAATTATAGGCAACCGTTGGTTAATGTAGGGGCCATCTTTCTATGATTCTCTTTCCTTTGTTTTTCTCCTTACGAAAATTTTCACGATTATTTAATGATAGCTATAATTGCTTATCGGTTTTTGTTTAGGTACATTTGCGCTTGTAACTTTGAATGCCTATCCAGATACATATTTAAGGACCTTTGTTTTTGAAAAATAATCTATTTCCACCTCCTCAAACTTCTCTATAATCGAAAGAAAGTCATTTTTTTCATATAACTTGCTTTATTTGTTGTCATAAAATTTTTTATCTCCATTTTCATATTTTTGTATGAAGATTTCCTACATAGTTATAAATTATATTATTTACATAATAATAACTTTTCATTTCATTGTTAGTTAATAGCGAAATAAAATTTTTTATAAAAAATATATAACTATCAGTTTTTATAAAATATTTTGTTTTAAATTTAAAATTTAAAAATTAAAATATTTCAAAATATTTTTTATTAACTATTTTTAAAATAGTATTTTTACACGGTAATACTCTTGAATCGACTTTAAGTTACAAGCAAAAGGGTAATCATCATTTGTACCACAATCTAATTCTAACCACCGACCATTATACCTTAATCTTGAAATTTTAAGTTTTTAGTGGTATTTGCACCAGGGATTGATGGTAAAGGACAAATGAAAACCCTAACTGAAATACTAGAGAGGATAAACACTGCAACTTCACTTTTATGGACAACGATTTCTATTCTCCATTGTTTCAATTAGAGTTTGCATTTGCCTTTGCCATCAATCCTCAATTTAAATCTCTGCAATTCTCCTCTGTTTTATGTGATATCGTGAGGAATGAAAAAAGACATTACATGAGCTAGATGTTAAACCCTTAAATCCTAATTGCAGAATTGTGTGAGCATTGGAAAGCTTTGGCCAATGTTTGACAATCGACAAAGACTTGCGAGTAGTCAAAGAAAACAACAATGTCGATGAGTTGGCATGCATTGGTGCTCATTGGCAAAAAACTTCGATGAGATACAAGATTCGAATGTAAGACTAAAAGATAGATTTAGATAGACCTTAAGTTAAAGATTAGCTGGATCACATGTATGAAGGAGACATGCGAGAGCTCTAAAAACTTAATGTGTGTTTAAATAGACTAACTATGTGTGCTATGAAAGACTTTAGGCTTGAATGACTCATCATTAATGGATAGAGATCAAGGAGAGATCTTGAATGATGTGAAAGACAAGATTACAGTAGATATACATCAGCTCTAAAAGATAGAGAACATGTGAGATGATCATCTGAAGATAGTAGAGCTTTTCATGGATGGATTTATCTTTCCTAATTAAATGTAATCTATTATCTTATTAGTTGTCATATAGATCTTATCAGATAGAGTCATATTTAGATGGGAATATTATCTTATTGATTAATGTGATATAATTTCATAAAGATAAGATGTGATCAAGTTAGTTCAGTTCAATTAGGATTCTGAATTGTAAAACCAGATGTGTCTATAAATAGCTTATTTGAGCATTGTGCTTAGGAGAGGAGAGAGATAGTAGGGAACGAAACACATTGAGAGAGAGCATTCCTTTGTATACTTTTAGGAAAGTAATAAAGGTTAGCATTGTTTACATAGCATTCTTGTAAGAGTCTGAGAGTTAAATACTACAAGGGTCGTGAGTCGTTTGAAAATAAGTTAGTTAGTCATGATCACGTGAGAAGACTAAATCTTGCTTAAATGGACCTAAGTGAGATTACCGTGTAAAGGACTAGACACAACTTTAGTGTATTTTGGTGTCTAGGAAAACCTTTGTAACACTAGACATAATATGGATAAAATAACACATATGATGTTGTAGTGGCATTTATAATGTTACATTACAAATTTGTTTCTGCATTTGAAGGTTTTTAACGCACATTGACAATAGAGAGGACAAACATTACAAAAAAAAATCATAGAGGACTATTGATAGTTTTAAAAGTTAGTGGAACTTTGATAATTTGCAAAACTTCATAAATTCATTACATTTAACTCATTTATTTATACAAAATAGGTACTTTTTTTAGCATATAAATGAAAAGACTACTAAAAATTAGGAAAAACCTCTTAATTCTTAGGTAATCATTTTTTCCATCAAACAAATATAGCCTCTTCAATCAAAAGAAAAATGAACATATGAAAACTTTGGTTTTCCAAAATTAATTCAAATTATTGGTTGCTTTTGCATAAAGATAGGTATATATTAAATTCAATTAGATCCCTCGTTTTAACATTTCATTATTGACTTTTCAACCATTATCAACTTGCCATTCAGTTTTATAGATCATGGTTAAATAACTAAAAAATGCTATAATGAAAAGTCCCTTGAAGAATTTTATGCTCGATAGTAGGTATGAAAATAGGCCAAGTTGATACAATTCGACTTGGCCATCCCATAAGGCAATTCAAGGTTAGTTTAAATTTAGGTTAGATTCAAGTTGCACAATTTGAGCACAAGTTTGAGCCCATTTGAGTTATCTAAAATAATGTCACTTTTAAAAAACTTATCAAAAAAATGTCATTTTGGAGGGGAAGGATTAGTTTGAGGCAAAATTATCATCTCTACTTATCAAGTAAACAGTGATGTGTTCATATATACATATATACCATTTTCATAGCATTGAAGAGTTAGTTTGTCATGTACTAAGCAAAGTCCTATTTCCCAATTTTAATGATAATAAAATATATTATTAACAATAAATTAATTTTGTGATATTAGTAACTTTGTTATGAAAGAATTAAGTAATGTGTAAAAGATTAAACTTAGTAAAACGATAAAGCGAACAAGGGAGTCAATTGAATAAACCAAATAACCAAAGGATGAAGAAAATAAGCAAAATAAAATAGACATAAAATTTAAGAAAGGTTCAAGGCAATTTAAGTAGAGTACACACGAATACAAAAGAATGAAGTCATTTTATGTGTAACAACCAATATAATCTTGCTTGTAGATTTATCTTAGTTATTTTAATGAATTATGGATTTAATCATTACATAATTATTTACATGTAAGGAATATTTTCAGTCAAATTTTTATCAAATTCATGTATTTTATCTTTGAAAATAACTAAACGTTGAAGTTTCCAACTTGATTTTTATAGGGTACATTTAGCCTAAGGATTCAAATAGACTAGCCAGTGAAAATGTTAAAAAGAAATATAATCAGCAGTTTATAACTTAGTAGACCATCAATTAGGTGATGAATTAGCAGGTGAACCACTAGTTAGATAAAGTATTTAAGTTTATATATATGTTACATAATATATATTAAGTCTTAATTCATTGTTGTGAGCAAGAAACCTAAATTTTAAAGAGTATACAATAATACAATTGTTACAATTAAGAGAAGTGTTGGGGGTACATATTGTGAGATTCCTTTTGACTTTAATCAAGATTTGTGAAAATTATTCTTCTTTCATTGTAAAATAAGAAGATTGTAAAAATTCTTCATCAGTGAGACAAAACAAATGTTATATGAAACATTTCCAACCATTAAAAAAAGAATATGGTAAATTATCTAGTAGAATTTAGAAGTAGATGTCGGCTAGCACTCCTGCTTAATTCCTCTTAAAGAGTTGAGAAGTTGTTCTGTAGATACTATTAGAGGCTGAATAAGTGAACAACTCGTTGTTGACACATCAAAAATCTTTCAAAGGATTTCAATAGAAAAATCAAATCATATATGATTTTTTTTTATGATTCATGTTTTTATTATTCAAGTTATTAATATCAAGATCCAAACAGAAACTGGAAAAATTTTATTTTTCCGCTACGCCTGTGATTCGATCACAGTTGATTTCTAACATAAAGTTCATGTAAGCATCACCAATATTGAGGTTTCTAAAGATAATATGAGAAAAATAAAGAAATTAAGGAGGAAGGTTTGTAACTTGGGTATTGTAGTGCCAAATTTCTTTAAACAAAGACATTTTCATGAGTCTCCAAATAGTGTGGCTAATCTAGCTTTCCCTACATACATAAAAGTCTCAGCTTCCAAGTTATTATTTTCCGACAATTCATCTGAAAATTATAGGCATTTATGTTTGCAAGCATGCATTTTATTTTCTCGTTGGCCTACATTGACGTTTTCGGGTTACTATCATCTATCATGTTACAGGGATATTCTTGTTTCCCCATTTGGTTTGCGTCTCAAAAGCTGACATATCATATGCTTCTTTCTTCACGGAATTGCTAAATCAAAGTAGTTGCATCCTTTAGAACAATATTTAAGGTGAAAAACTAGGTTGCTAAATTGTGATAATTAGAAGTTATTCACCAAATAGTTTCATTCCAACGAAGCACGAAATATGTTCATGAACCTTAATTCAGCAACCATTCTTATATCTCTTTCGTATTATTTTAAGGGAAAACAACAATTTTCAATTGTATAGGAATAAACAATTATTGTTTATTTGAGGATAGTATTTAAGCTCAAAATGTTAGCAAATCGGGGTGGAAATCGATCCTGTACGCAGTGGAATAATTACAAAATTTGTTCATTTTAATTTTCTGAAAGTGAAGATCACTTTAATTTCTATAAAATTATTAACACAAAAATCATAATAAATTATTAACTCATAATTTGTATCTTATTATGAAGCTTAATCTTTTATTTGTCGTATTTCTCAAACTGTTTCTAAAATTAGCTCATCTTAACCATTATAGCGACACAAGTATTCGACCTTTAACGGTATTTACAAAACTAGTTGAGAGAACTTTATAGCTATTACAAAGAAGGTTAGACAGAAAGTCCTAGCTCCGTTAGATGTTAAAGCCTGTTTATAATAGATATTGAACCTTTTAATATTTTAATTGAAATTTAATTCTAATTTAAATTAAAATTTAATTAGAATTACAAATAAGTCTAATTAAATACTAATTATGTCTAACTGAAATTCAATATCTCATATTAATCATTATTTATTGAATATTTCATATTTAATCACAAGTTTCTCAAATTTTACAATTAAGTCCAACTTGATTAAAATATCTTTTCTCTCTTTAACCATTTTTTGTGTATGACTCATTAGGTGTTCAAATATGTTATCAATTGATACAAATTATAACATTAAATTATATTTAGGATTAGATAAATTAAACTACTTTAATCTATCTTTGATTCTCTATTAAACAATTTATATTCATAGTTCAAGATTGACAATCAACAACATATTATGACCAACCAAATATCTAGGAATGTTAAAGTAGTTTTGAATATGCTTTTCATGCATGATTTTTTTGTATAATTTAATCCTTTTATCATATAATGCTCCAATTAGACAGAGAGCATGAAATTAATGTCTACTTTATTTGAATATAATTAGGTTAGTTCTCCACCATTAGTAACTGAATATATTAATAATATTTCTAAACTATTTACAAAGCGTCATTTCACCTTGACCAAGGATTTCCCAAATTAATTCTAATTAAGAACAATAAAATATTCTTCCTAATTACTTTAGGATGATGAATCCTATATTGATCACTCAACTGCCTTCATATAGTTCACGCTATATCCAATGACTACCGACAAAGTTACCCTTGACTAGAATAGGTCATAAGTAGTATCAAAACTTAGAAATTCTTATACAAGATAACATTAGAGATCTCAAGTCAAATGATCATTTATACAATTATTACAATGAGAATTTTCATAGACATATAAGTGTTCCAAATGGATTTCTTATATGGGGTTAGTTTAGCGAACTTGTTCTCTAATAAGCACTCACAATTTTGTTTAAGTATCTCCATACTTTAGCATATGAGATCAACCATTTCTTTCATAAGGAAAAACATAACATGTACTAGTCTTTTTACGTTCTACTAATATCCAATCCGTTAAGTCAAAAGGACTTTTCGATGATAATCAAATAATAATAATGTAAGAACAAATGGATGTCTTTGACAAAAGTGTTAAGTGTTCAGATGTAAAGATTATGTATATATAGACGCAGATGCAGACGCAGACGCAAAGATTACATAGACGTAGACGCAGAAGCAAAGACTATATAGACGCAGACGTAAAGACTATATAGACGCAGACGCAGACGTAAAGACTATACAAACAGAGAAGCAGACGCAGATACAGACGCAAGGACTATACAAACACAGACGCAGACGCAGACGCAGAGGCAACACAGACACAAAGAAGATATAAACGAAACCACGAAGATACACTAGCGCATCAGACAATTATTTAGTCAGAGTTAGTTATAGAACTCAACTAAATGACGGTTACCTAAAAGCGGTTATCAAGAATCAAGAAGCCGTTATCAAGAACAAAGAAGCAGTTAGAGACGAAGGCTACAAATATTAGTCGAAATCGAAGATGCTAGAAAGTTAGAAAAAAATGAGAAAGCTAAAAAATCTGAGAGAAAAGTCTTACTGTGCTTACTTAGAATAGAGCTAACATTGCTGTAACAAAAGCTCACAATCTTTTTCTATTGATAGAAAGAAAAGGCTGATAGCCTGGAGAGGCTAAGATAGTGAAAGAATACTTTGTAAGAGAGGCTTTGGAAAGGAAGAAAGAATACTTGTAATCGTTTGAAGAATAATGGAACACTCAAATGAACTCTGATGACTGGACATAGCCTACGGTTTAGGGTGAATCAGTATAAAAATCGCATTTTCTATTCTCTACTCTTTACTTTAGTTTACTTTGTTGTTAAAACTCATAGAGAAGCAATTTACGATTTAACTACGTAATAAGTTGTGATATTCTTCTAATAAGAAAGAGAAGTTCTTTTCGAGATTTTATATTCAAAAAGGAGGATACACCATTCAACCCCCCTTCTTGTGTATCTAGTTTCTTGAACGTAAAGTCTTTACTAACGTGTGATTTACTTCACCATTCTGTACAGTGCTCTAGATATAGGAGCAGTTCTAGGCATAACTTCAATAGATAACTCTAAATCCCTTTCAGGAGGGAGTCCAGGCAATTCCTCCGAAAACACATCTAGAAACTCATTCACCACCGAAATATCTAGCAATTTACCAACCTCCTTATTAGAATCAAACACAAAAGCCAGATATGCTTCACATCTTTTCCTGAGAAGCTTTCGAGCTTGCATAGTTGATACCATATTAGTTAAGGAACTAGTGTGGATGCCATGCAATACTATTATAGGCTGATTAAACCCCTTAAACATAACTGTCTTGGCATTACAATCAACTACTGCCTAATGCTTAGATAACCAATCCATACCCAGAATCAAATCAAATTCATGAAAAGGTAATCTAATCAAATCTGCTACATATTCATTTCCTTGAATCATAATAAGACAATTTCTAATCACCTAATTAACCAACACACTACTACCCAGAGGATTGGTTACAAGAATATCATATTCTAACTGATCTATAGACATCTCCTTGTCAGACATTTCTCCAACATAGATGTCAGAATGAGAAGATCCAGGATCAATTAATGCATGCATTTCAGAATTGAAAAGAGAAACAATATCAGCAATGACTTTAAATGCTTCCTGCTCCTCACGAGCTTTCAGTGCATAAGCTTGAGCTGAAGCAGAAGGCACAGTTGGTCGATTTATAGTTTCTGAGTGGGAGCTCAGATTAGTCCTGTTCTAATTATATCCTCCTCGACCTCTACCTCATCCTCTACTCCCAGCAGATAGATGGGAGACCTCTCTACTGGCTTGTGGTATCTCAGACTGTCTCAGAGGACAATTTGCTATCATATGCTCAGTACTGACACAGCGGAAATATGCATCTGTAGCTC
>JANZXP010000195.1:9866212-9879727 GCA_027576715.1 Erythroxylum flavicans | reverse complement strand
ACAATCGTATGAATATGCCAAAACAATATGTAAGTCACAAATAACTTATGTCTAACGTGCATTTATCTTAAGTCACAAAATGTTTCATAAATAACTATTCTAGCCGTATAGGTAACAGTATGTTACACACACTTTATAAACTGACACACTATAAGGAAGGTAAAGGTTGGATATCTAAAAAAGCACATAACATTTATGTACGTATAAAAATTTGTTTAAATTTTAAGTTTATTTATTTAGTAATACTAACTAATAATATTAAAATTGAATATTGATTTTCTTTTTTAAATTTTAGAATAAAATGTAAGAGTTGTTGTAAACATCAATATTTGACGGAAATGAGCCAAATATAGGTGACATTTGTAACAAGGTACTCGGTACATGATCTGGATATCAAAGAGCTGAGGTTTGGCCCTAAGCTAACTGCTTCATCCTCATCAAGAATTCAACGTCTTGAAAAGGAAAACGTCCCTTAAAAAAAAGGTGGCCAAGTATGAAAAATACCTAAGAAAATTATTTAGCCCAAATTATGTAAGCAGTGAAGATAAAGATAGGTATAAGTGACAAATTTAATATTTGTATTTTTTATTTTGCATACAAATATTTTTGAAGTTGTAATTAAAATTTTGTATATGATCTAATTTAATAACAATTTATTTTTAATATACAATGCTTCTAATTTTTAATTATTTTTGTATTATATTTTTATATAATAAATTAACAAAAAAATCAAATATTATATACAACAATATGGATTTAAAAGGTCATAAATAATTATAATTAATATGGTATAATATTTAGTTAAATATATATTAAAATTTTGACTACATTTTCAAAAATGTAAATAAAATTTTTTGACTACATTTTAGAAAACATATTTAAAGTTTTCTGTTATGTTATAAAAAACATCGCTAATACTTTTTGGCTACATTTATAGAACATAGCTAAAAACTTTTTAACTACGTTTTAGAAAACGTAGCAAATAATCTTTCCTTGCAAAAGTATTTTGTAGATAAAATATATTGGCGACAATTTCTCAAATCGTCGCTAATATTTTTCAACTACGAAAATGAAAAGTAAGCAAAATCTTTTAGTGACAAATATGAAAAAACTTCACCTATAATTTTTAGCTACGAAAATTTGCTAACATTTTTAACGATAAATTTGAATCATCGTGAATTATTATTTTTAAATTTTTAGCGACGATCCATTATGTTGTAGAGCCTTGATTTGTCGTAAGTTAACTTCATATAATAATTAGTCAATATGTTGATATAATAAAATAATTCTATAGCACGAGAAGTACAACATTTATATCATCGAAAATCAATTAGATGTGATGGCCGAATCAAGTCAATCAACCCATCAAGGTGCAAAATATACGCAAATGTCATTCCAAAATCACTAAAAGAGGATAAACCATTACAATGTCAATCTCATACAGATCTCTTTAATGCATACATAATGTAACAAGATACATCATAATAAGTCAACAAAATTGCACACATTTAAGACAGAATAGTGATCTTTAAGACATAAAAGATGTTGGCCTACCTAGCATCACATGTCTGAAAAATCTTAAAACGACAGAAAATCTCTAGAGGACAAATGGAAGAACCAAAGTCCCTATTTTTGTCAATTATGTTTTGGAATTTGCAGTGAACCGACACCAGCTGCCACTGCTCCAACCGGCTGGCCGGCGATATGGGTCCCGTCACCTTTTACTATTTCAATTTCCACACCCCACCCGCCTGAATTCAGACCTACACAAACTACCTGAATGCCCTTGTCTTGCTTCCTCATTGAAATCTTCTTCTCTTCGTCCAACTCCACTAAGTATAAGGATGTAAATTGTATGCTAAAGTCATGAAAGTAATAGTTTCTCACCATTTGTGATTTATCAATATTGAATATATATAGTAAACGCATGTTTTGATTTATGTAGAAAGTCATGACATGTATCAAACATTTATCATGAAATGCAAATATGATAACAATATTTAAAGCATTTAATCAATTTTTGTAAATGTTGCAACTTTTATTGGATAAATGGTTAATAAAATTTATTTAATTTTGATGATGTTACACACATTTTTTAAGGTTAAAGATATTTGTTTTTTAGTTATTAACGATTAATTGAGTGTTAATTGAATACTAAAAGTGATATGATGTATAAGAGTAAATATTTAATTCCTTTTTCAATGATTTATCGTACTTATTTTTAATATATCGAAATGAAAAAGAGGTGAATTAATACCTATTTCAATGTGTTAGCAAATGGGAAGACTGGGATAGACAAATAGAAAAGCTACAAAATAATAAAGTGATAGTATTGTATAGTGACACCTATTGAGTAAGTTAAAAGTTGAAGTGGCTTTTGAGGTCGTATCAGTCATTTACTTTTGCCAGCAAAATCCAAAATACATCAAACCAGAAAAATCATCATACAGAACAATCAACTTAATCATTCCTATCCTATGTTAAGTCTCTTCCTGCTCTTCACCAACCAGCAGCATCTCAACTAACACGACCACGAGACCCACGACCATGGAACCATCCTTCGCCGCCACAACCACCCATATCCTCCAGCACACCACCGCTTTCCTCTCCCAGGCCATCTCTCAGTCCGACTTCCGCCACCAACTTTTGTCCATTCTCCGCGGCAAGTTGACTTCCTCCATGCAAACCTCCACCCTCAAACCCCTAAACCTCGCCTTTGAAACAGTCGAAAAGTCCATATCAACCACTAACCCTTCCGTTCAGTTCTCTTCGCTTCGCCTCGCTGAAAAACTTCTCCTTTCTTGCCCTAAATCGTCCTTCACGTCATTTCTTCTCTCTCTCATTTACGCACTCACATATCAACACACTAGTGCTGCAATCAGTGTGCTCAACATCTTCCAGCTAGACCCTTCCCTAGCTCGGTCAGAAATAGCTCCGGTTCTTTTTGAGGAGCTGTTTCTGTCACATATTTTACCAGTTCTTCAATGGTTCAACGAGAAGAGAACAAAGATACTGTCATCTTTTTCAATGAATATGGACTACGAGGGTGACGATAATTCAATATGTGATGTATCGGTAGCTGTTCCGGGCTCGAAATTGTTGACGAACATTTGTGGGGTTCAAGCTTTGGAGTTGAAGGAGTTAGAGAGCGCTTATGAAAAGGTTCTTGACAAAAATTGCAAAGTCTTTGCTAGCTACTTTAAGGAGGTTTTAGAGACCAGCGATGAGAACATTTCGATTAAGCCACCACCAGTGATTGTGGAAGAGATAGGAGAAGCTGAAGATAACATCAAAACGGATGGAGTAGGATTGAAGAACGTCCGGTATAATGTAATGCTAAATCCATATTCTCGACCTTTTACTTTGTCAATTGCCTTGCAATACTGAATCCATATTCTCAACCTTTTACTTTGTCAATTGCCTTGCAAATTCATTATAATTTTTATCAAGTAATTCTAATTTTGCTTTAAGTTTAATACTAAGCAAGTGTATAAATGCTTACGTTAATATAATAAGAGCTTCTCTTACTGTTTAATCAATTTTTTTTTTCATGTTGTCCTCCTTTCACCTTAGTTTATCTAGTCTGAAATTGAGTTTTGACAATTTAGTTTATCAAACAGTTGGCAAAAGTCTTAGGAAACCTGTCACTCTTTGTTTATGTTTTGATCCTTGATGTATTGCAACTTTCAATGTGTCAAAGCAGAACTAGAGGACATATTCCTCAATTTTCTGTTACCACATTGCCAAAATAGAATTCAAAACGGTATAACAAAATTTCCAATTTCTCAATAATAAACAATTGATTACATGAAGATAATTACTTGTTGGTGTTATTGGATGAAGTGAAATGTTGAACGACAATTGTGTTTGTGTATCAAGTTTGTGGATATAGCATGCCTGAAACAAAATTGCTTCAATTTGAGAACTCTAATTCCAATTTCAGGCTCAGCAGAATATTAGGATTTCAGTTGCCATGAAATCTGTCCAGGCTGTGGGTTTCTATCGAACTACGAAAATGTTAAAGGACTAATAGTGATGGTTGATCATGGGGGATGAGTAAATGGTGGTTAAATGTTGGTAGTCGTTATTTGTCATTTGGACGGTGGTTTTGCTTTCAAAAAAAAAAATTTGGACGGTGGTTTTTATGATTAGAATGGTGGCATAGTTGATGGTGAGGTCCAGGTGGTAGTTCTGACGGGGATAGAGTGGCGGATGTGCAAGCAGGTGATGGTGAATGTGGAAAACGAGAACAAAAGTCTTACTCTTAGTTTTCCAAATGCATATATAATAGCAGAGAATTTCTATATTGTTGTTACTTAAATGACTACATGCACTGTTGGGCTTAGCTCATTTACTGTGCTACATGTACGGTCTAAACTAAACGGCCTCCTGGAATTAAGGTGAAAAGTGCACGCACCATTCTTTGCTTATCTGACCACGAAAACTCAAAATTCATAGGACTGGTACATGCCAGGAGGCCAAGTTGACAGAAAAATTTCAACACCAAACTTAAAGATGCCTTCTTTTTTCATAATTCAAGTGTTTTTTAATGATTGACTGATCAAGTTTGTTTCTTTATCCTGCGTTCTTAAATGGTTCCGTTAATAGACCACAAAAAAATACGAGAGAGGTACTGTCCTTTAAGGTTTATAACATGTTTTTTCACGTGTTACAGCCAATATGGCGTGAAGAAGAAAAATCGCTAGAACTGTACAGCAATGGCGTATGTACTTCTGCTACACTATCTTATCCTCAGAGAGTCTCCCCAGAAGATCTCAGAAGTAAGAGCAGTAGGAAGTTGACGGTATCGCCAGGTTCAGATTCAGAGTCCGAAGCTGAATCGTCCTTGGATGATAATTTGGTTGATTGTTTTTCATTGGAATCCGAAGTCGAGGTAGAGTCATAAACAAGAAAAGAGGTCGCAATTATCTGGACTGATCTACCTAGGCGATTATTCTAGTACTGAAATGCTGTTGCCTTTGTCTCGTAGGAAAACAACAGACAAAGAACATCGTTTGAGCCATCAGAAAGCCGAACCCGAAAACACAAGCAACTTACAGTTGCAGATTCCATTAGGTATGGTCTCATGAACGGCCTCTATCATTTATCATTTTACGCTTTCTCCTCTGAAGTTCTAATATTTGGACTCTTTCTGTCACCCATAGTTCTTCAGATCATCCCCATAGTTCTTCAGATCATCCCATGGCGGATGCCGATAACTCCCCAGGTGGTGGGAAACATACTCCGCCAAAAGACTTTGTCTGCCCGATAACAAGCCATCTTTTTGATGATCCGGTGACTCTAGAAACAGGCCAGACTTATGAACGCAGAGCAATTCAAGAGTGGCTGGACAGGGGGAACTCAACATGCCCAATCACGCGCCAGAAGTTGCAAAGTACACAACTACCTAAGACAAATTACGTACTCAAAAGGCTTATAGCTAGTTGGAAAGAGCAGCACCCCGTTTCCACCTCAAACCAATTAGGAAGCCCGCGTCAGAAGGCTGATGCAAGCTTCAAATCTTCAGGAACACCTCCTACTGCTTCTCCTAATAGTGTCATTAGCCAAACCACCATTGACGGCACAATTAGTGAGCTCAGACAGGCCATTAACAATCTTTGTATGTCAGAAATTTTGCACGAGTCTGAAGTGGCTGTTCTTCGAATAGAGAGATTCTGGAAGGAAGCAAATATGGAATTTGATATACAGAGCTTGCTTTCAAGACCTCCAGTTGTTAACGGATTTGTGGAGATACTATTCAATTCTGTCGATCCAAAAGTGTTAAAAGCTACGGTTCTTCTCCTCTCTGAGTTGGGATCAAGAGACAAAGGGGTGATCCAGACACTGACGAGAGTTGATTCTGATGTGGAATGCATTGTGGCACTTTTTAAGAACGGTTTATTGGAGGCCGTTGCGTTGATATATCTGTTAACGCCCACCACAATGAGCCTCCTGGAGATGGATCTAGTAGAATCGCTACTAACAGTCATTAAGAAGGAAGACAAGGATATGTTGAATATGTGTGTGAAACCAAAAACAGCTGCAGTTCTATTACTGGGTCAGATTCTCAGTAGCAGTGAAGAAAGCATTGTTTCCTCCATTGCCAATGCCATTATTTCAACAAAAGTGATTGAGAAAGTTGTTCGCAGCTTGGAAGCTCAGTGGGCAGAAGAGAGAATTGCAGCAGTTGGGATCTTACTCAGGTGCATCCAGGAAGATGGGAAATGTAGAAATACCATTGCTGACCAAGCTGAGCTTGCTCCTGTTTTGGAGAGCTTCTGCACTGCAAGTGATTCAGAACAATTTGAGATCGTTCATTTCTTATCAGAATTAGTCAAATTAAATAGGTAACTTCTCTCGAGATCAAAACTTTGACCCATTCTTTTGGTTTCTCTTGAATTTGGAATACCTTCCCCCAGCAATTTAATTTTCAATAAAATTCTTAGGAGGACATTCAATGAACAAGTCCTTCACATCATTAAAGATGAAGGTTCTTACAGTACAATGCATACCCTGCTGAACTTCTTACAGACAGCTCCACAAGAGCAATGCCCAGTAGTGGCTGGTCTTTTACTCCAACTTGATCTTCTGGTATGGACATCTCTCCTCTTTTTCAATTACCTCAAGTTACAAAGTTTAAAAAATTAAGATGCTTTATTGTTTCTTTTTACTTTAACATCAGTATTGCCATTATTTTTTGTTCGAAAAGCACTTAAAAGGTTTAATGACAGAATGTAGTTACTGTAAGCTAATGAATACTGTATTGGTCGATAGGCTGAGCCGAGAAAGATGAGTATTTACCGTGAAGAGGCAATAGATACCCTCATATCATGCCTCAGAGAAATTGAATTTCCTGCTGTTCAAATAGCTGCGGCAAAAACAATAGTATCTTTGCAGGGGAGGTTTACAGCCTCTGGGAAGTCTCTTACCAGAGCCATGCTTCTGAAGCGTGCTGGACTGGACAAAAGTTACAAAAATCTTATAAAAATGGAACAAGTTGGAAGCTTTTCTGAAGTAGTAGAAGGAACCTTGGTCAGACTGAATTTTTCTGAATAAAATCTTGTCCTCTGACATTTTTGTATATGAAAATACAAATTAATTTTCTGTGTTGCATTGGGAACAGCAAGAGGAAGAGAGAGCAGCTGAAGATTGGGAAAGAAAAGTGGGGTTTGCTTTAGTAACTCATGAGTTCGGTTTGTTGTTCGAAGCTCTATCAGAGGGCCTGAAGAGCAGATATGCAGAGTTCTGTTCAGCATGCTTTGTCTCAGCAACGTGGCTTGCACATATGCTTAATGTTCTTCCAGACACAGGGATACGAGGAGCGGCCAGAGTCTGCTTGCTCAACCGCTTTGTTGCAATATTCAGGTCCGCAAAGGATATTGAGGACAAAGTCCTTTCATTGCTTGTGTTGAAAAGCTTCATAGATGATGCTGGTAAGTAGCAATCTTGGTCAGTGTTACTCCAGCTGCCAAACTGAGATTCAGAAAGACACCTGCACAAGCCGTAGAAACATATTGGAAAGATTTCTAATTTCACATTTAGAGACTGCAAGATTAATAAATCTAATTTGGTTTAAGGCATCTCTATCATAACTTTGCTACTGTAATTTTCAGATGGCTTGCGGGATATTACTTTCTATATGAAGGATATCAAGAAAGGTCTGAGGGAGCTGAGAAAGTCATCTCGATTAGCATTTGAGATCATGAAAATCCTGAGTGAGGGACAAGACTCTAGCGCTGTAAGTTAATAATAAAAGTGTTTTTAATGCAAGTTGCTATACATTTATTTATCGTTTTAGTTCTCAGTCAATAAAATAATGAAAATAAAATTGTTTTCGAGCACCAGGACTTGTGGAGTCATAAAGAATTAGCTCTAATAGATTGCAGTGAGAACGGAGAGGTGCTTTCAATTGCTTGTTTCAATGACAAGATTTTTTCTGGCCATTCGGATGGAACCATCAAGGTAATTCTCTCAAATTTTATTGCAACCGAACCAAGCACTTCATCTGGCTAGATCATTGAATGAGGGATGAGCACCTAGCTTCCTAGAAAAGTTCTATTTCACATTGTTAAGTAATCCACACGATTAATTCATACCGTAAATGGCTACCCTCTTGCTTGAAATGACTCAAGTTTGGCGAATACAAGTTAGATGATATTCTTTTGCTCAATTTCTGTAGGTTTGGACAGCGAGGAGTAGCATTCTTCAACTCATCCAAATAATTCGTGAACACACCAAGGCTGTCACTAGCTTAACAATCTTGCAATCAGGCGAAAAATTGTACAGTGGTTCAGCAGACAAAACATCGAGGGTATGTGTGCTCTTTCCACTCTTTTGTTTTTATTGGTAGAAAAACATTAGTTCTCTATGTAACCCAATTATCTCTCGGTTAAAAGACCGCATAAAGTTTCTGGACTCGGGAAGCCCGGCAGGAAAAGGTAGCTTAAGAACAGATGAAACTGAACTAATTATTTATCAAAAAAAAACTGAACTAATTAGCTGCATAGATGACCACTAACTCAAGAGACATACGACAGATTTACTAATCAACCTGCCTTCAAAACTGAGAGCAGTTTAATCAGACAACTCTCTTTATTGCTTCAATGCCAAAGCCTCGTTCACAATTTTATCTAAATACTAATTCATGTTACAATGACCTGGAAGCACCTTCTCGGCATCATTTTTGAGATTTATCCATCTACATGTTCAGTTTAACAGAGGACGAATATCTGATTTTCTGATCTGTATTGCTGAACAAATGTTTAACAAAGAATGCTACTGTATTGTATTGTGATGAATAGGTCTGGTCTTTTAGTGGTGAAACATTGCGCTGCGTACAAGTGCATGATATGAAGGATCCAGTTCATAATCTAGTTGTTGCCAATAGCATGTCATGTTTTATTCCACAAGGAGCCGGTGTCAAGGTATCATAGAAACCTCCTTTTCTGTTTCTACATTAGGAGTCAAAAATACAGTGCATTTCTTGTTCACATGTGTAACTAATGATTGGCGTTTATTACCTCTCAGGTTCACTCCTGGAACGGAGGATCCAAATTGGTAAATCAAGGCAAGTACGTAAAATGCTTGTGTCTTGTACAAGGAAAACTATACAGTGGATGCCACGACAGTAGCATTCAGGTATTGCAACTGAAGCAGCATGTTTTATCTACATTGATCAGCAACTTGAGTTTATATAAAGCAATCTGTTATTCAGGAAATAGACCTGGCAACTGGAACAGTAGCCATTATTCAAAGTGGATCCAGGAAATTACTAGGAAAAGCAAATTCTGTAAATGCTCTGCAAATTCGTGACGGGCAGATACATTCGGCCAGTTCTTCAGTAGATGGATCAGTGGTGAAGGTATGTCCTCCTATCCTAGTGGCTATTTTCTGCGTGGTTTTTAATTAGTCACTAACTTAGCGTCCAAAAATTGATGACAGATATGGAGTTGTGAAAACTTTGATTTGGTAGGCACACTGTCCACAACATCGGAAGTGAGGACAATGGCAATTAGTGCAGACCTAATATACTTGGGGTCCAAAGGAGGCATTGTTGAGATTTGGGACCGAAAGAAGCAGACCAAGATAGAAGTCCTCCAAACTGCTACAAATGCTAAGGTTCTCTGCATGGCACTTGACCTCACAGAAGAAGTACTTGTCATCGGAACCTCAGACAGCAGGATACAGGTAACTAATAATCAACTTTTATTCTTACTTCACGACGGCTGGTTCATTCTTAAACCAAAGTCAATCTATCTTCTCATTTAGCAACTTCTTTAATGCAGGCATGGGAATTGAGCTAGAAGAAGTGGTGGATGCTGTAAATTTCTAACAATAAACTATTTATTCTTTCCAATTTATAAATAATTGTCATATATTCTTATATTCTTCACAATGTATATATATATAAAGTAGAAACTAATAGGGAATGAATTATTTTATACATTGTTGTATCTTATAATGAAAAAGATACACTTATTTCTACATAAAAGTATTAGAATATAAGAAAGGAACTTATATAAGGAAGAACCTAATTAGTGCCTAAATATAAGATATGAGTTTACTAGACACTATTTACAATGATTACAATATATATTATCATCTCCCCTCAAAATTAAGATGAAAGTGAATTGATAGCTTAAGTTTGTAAACAAGATTGTGAAATTAAGGAGCATAGTGATAAATATATCAGCAATCTAATCTTGAAAAAAGACATAAATAAGATCGATCATATTATAACAAAAATGATGATGCACAAGCGACAATCAATCTCAATTTATTTATGCGTTCATGAAAGACATGATTATGAGCAATCTGCATAACACTTCAATTATTGCAATGAAGATGAATAGCAGATGCAGACGAAATGTTCATACTTTAAAATAATTAACGAAGCCATAGAAGTTCATAAGTAGAATCAATAAAAGTTTGATATTAAATTTCAGTACTAGAATGAGAGAAAACTACTTACTTCTTACTGTGTCAATAGATAAATCAATCACCAAGTAAGAAGAAGTAACTAGTAGTATACTGATGGTCTATAAGATCACCAACCCAATCAACATTTGAAAAACCTCACAACTGAAGAGAAAAGTGAATTAGAGTAATGAAGACTATGAAACAGGATACCCTTGATGTAACCAAGAATACAAAAAATAACCATACAATGAGTGGTGCGATAAGTTATCATAAACTAACTAACTAATAATATGAACAACGTAAGCAATGGTAGGACAAGTGACAATAAGATAAACTATCAATAAGCTGATGATACAAAGTAAAGTCAGGAAGAGGAGAGCTATTAGAAGTAGAAAAATGAACATTAGTTTTAATATAAGCATTAACAATTTTATCATCAGTAAGTCTTGCAAGAGAGATAAGATTAGTAACATACTTGACCTGAGATAAATAATACCCTATAAAATCAGAAGTAACACACAAGAAATAGCTCAAAATTTTAAGATCTTTCATCTCGAATTAGTGGCAAAGAAAGTATTTAAGATCATGAGTACCTTATGTATAATCACCAGTAATGATCATTTCATCAACATCTAATAATAACATAATAATATCGTGGTTTTTATTATAAAGAAATAATGCATGAGTGTGAGGAATGGACTAGAAACCAAATTGATAGATAGTGGAACTAAATTTAGGAAACCAAGTACAAGGAGCTTGTTTAAGTCCAAACAAAGGTAGTCGAAGGAGACAAACTCTATCTGGATGAAGATTATAGCTAAGAATAGGTTACATATAAACCTTTTAGTGGGATCTCCATTTAAGAAGGCATTCTTGACATCTATATGAAATAAAGTCTAATTCTTAACAACAGTAATGGTAATAAGAGCACGATAATAAGTGATACATTCTATAGGAGCAAAAATTTCCTCATAATCAATCTCATATTTTGGAGTGAAACCTTTACTTACATGTTGAGCCTTATATTGTTCTACTAAACCAACAATCATGTTCTTGATTTTATAGACATATTTACATCCAACCATAGATTTGTCCATAGGTAAATCAACTAAATCCCACATATAACTAGAAGTACGTGCATTGAGTTCTTCTTCCATTGCTTTTTGCCATACTAACCTTATGATAATGTAAGGTGTATGAAGAGAGATAAGAGCAAAATAACAATGATAATCATGAAAAGTGACATTGAGTTAAATAAGGAAGATATAAGATAAAGTGATTCTAAAAGTGGATAATAAAGAAAACATCATATGTTCCTAAAAAATTATATGGCAGGAAATTTGAAGACGATAAGAAAGAGAATCCTAACACTAATAACCCTTATGGGTTCTAATTTGGTGTATTCCTGTGACTAAAAATATACAAAACTAGTATATTTAAAACCTTGAAGACAATGATAATCATTAAAGACGTTCATAGGGAAAATATTATTAATGACAATAGAAGGGATACGTTTAATTGTGTAAATTATTGTAAGAGCCATTTCACCGTAAAAAGATTTAGGATAAGAAGATGACATAAGGAGAGATCAAATAGTGTCTTAAATATGCATGTATTTATGTTTTACACAAATATTTTATTGCGAGGTTCTAAGATAGGAACATTGTATAATAGTACCATGAGTAGCAAAAAATTGATGAAGGTTAGTATCTCAATATTTCAAAGCATTAACTATATAAAAAATTTTGATATTGCAAGAAAAATAAGTTTTAATCATATTACCAAATTGAATATAAATTTGAGGTAACTCAAAATGATTTTCATAAGATAAATTCAAGTATGTCGAGAATAATCATTAATAAAAATAATAAAATATCAAGAACTACTAATGGCAATATTAGGAGTATGACCTCAAAAATCATAATGAATAAAGATTAAATGGTACGGAAGAAATAAAGTCACAATATTAAATGGCAAAGCATGATATTTTGAAAGTTTACATGAAACATAATCAAGTTAATCATTTTGAACATATCCTAAACATCTACTAAAAAAAAGGTCTTAGTCTAAAAGAGGAAACATAACCAAAATGTGAGTGTCAAATATTGGAAGTGGTGACAAAAATAATAGCTATGGATGGAAACTAGTGAGAAATAAGTTTAAATAGACAATCAACCTTATGCCTTGTTCCTAAGTACCTTATTTGTCTGTGAATCTTGTACTTTACAACCATGACTTTAAAGAGTTATATTAACACCATGTTCACATAACTTACTAACAAAAATAAGATTAAAAGATGGTTTAGGAATATAAAAGGCATTGGATAAGGGTAAGTGAGATTCAAAAATATTGTCTACATATTGAATGTGTTGGCCCCAGCTCTCGGTCCTTATTTTGTAGCGACAAGGGGCCAAAATTAGGAGACTTTTAAAATAAAATAAATAAATTAAACTACGATAAAGATAAAAAGAATTCATAGTGAGAGTAAAAACAAATACACAAACAATTAAAATAAAATAGAAAAAAATAAAATAAATATAAAAATACATTGAATTGGGAGTTGAACAATTAAACAAACAAATGAATAAAGGAAATAAAAAGAATAAGAAGAAGTGAAAAAGTCACGGTCGTAAGAAGGGGGTGTCGCGATCGTGCTTATGCACGATCATGACTTTTAATGAATAGCAGCGGATTGTCATGGTTATGCTTGTGCACGATCACGACATCCATGAAATTTCGGGTTCGTCGCAATCGTGCAACTGCATACTCCCACTTCAATACCTCATAATCTTCTACTCTGAACTCTAAAAATTATACTTCATGTCGTTGGAAAGCTAAAAGAATAATGTACAACTTTCATGAAGACAATTTTGTCTAATTCTACCTAGATCAATACAGTTTATTCATTGAAGTTTCAGAACACATTTTCATCCCCTTTTTCCCTTATTTTCTCTCATCTATCAATATGTATAACTACTAACTATAACGAAAGACCCGAATCCAACAACATAAACCATATATACAAAACTCCCATTAAAAACAATTGCTTCAGAAAAATCTATTCAAAAGTCCTCAACAACTATCAATTTTATTTCC
>JANZXP010000195.1:9847260-9859556 GCA_027576715.1 Erythroxylum flavicans | reverse complement strand
TTAAAAACACTTTCAATAACTCTAACCCGATCCAAAAGGACCAAAATGCCCTTCCCATAAGTGAGGGGATGTTACAAAAAGAGGAATGACGAACGTGGTGCGTTACGATTAGATGAACGACTAATGCAAGGCATCAACATCGTACGTATCAGTAGTGTGTCTCTAAAACATGCGACACATGTGTGAGTGAACAAGAATGGAGCAACTTTTCGTAGTGCGTGTGGACACGTCAAAGCTCCAATGAAGATTTGGTCACCAGTATTGAAAGTGTTTTATGAGAAGAATCTTTTGATATGCTTAAATTAAAGAAAATGAGTAACAAATCTTTATGCACTGTGAAAATCAATGAAGCCCAAAGAAGAAGAATCAATTAAAAAATTATCTAAAAAGGAAAAATAAAGTACAAGAACACCTTAAAAGGACCAGAAAATTTTTTTAACTGAAAGTGAAAACTAACTTTTATAATACCAAGTAGAAACTAACTAATAGGTGCTCACAATGCAAATGCACAATGAGATCTTCAAAACGATAATGCCCAGCTGAACTAAAATATGCTACATAGAATTTGCTTGGATAATATCTATAGGTTGTTTCTTATATGTTTGTAGTATATTGGACACATGTGGAAGTATATTTAAGTAAAGGGGTAAGATAAATAGTAAAAAATTGAGGAGGAAAAAGGAAAAGGCAAATCATTAGAGAAAGATACGAAAAAAGAAAATAATAGGTCAAGAAGTTATTTATAAGTTTGTAGTTTACCTTATGAGGTAATAGCGTTAATTAATCAGTAGCAAAAGTTACATGTTTAGGTTGTCTTAGATATGGTGAAAATTTCTAATTCTAAAAATCTTTCTCTCACTCTCTTTCTATTTCTCTTTCTCTTTCTCTTTCTCTTCCTTTTCTTTACTTCTCTATTCGTATTTTACAAAAAAAAATTATAACAAACCACGCATTGATTATAAGTTGTAGAAAATTCCTTGATAAAAACCAGATCCTTGTCCATTTCAAATAGCCTACTAATTCCTTTGTAATGGGAAATATAGGAACAATATCCACTGAATTCTTATTGGTTTTCTAGAGCAATATATGAAGAATTTAATGCACCAACATGCATGTTCATTTTACTGAAGACATTTCTTAAAAGTTACTTGAAAATGCTAATAAAGTAGCCTGAACAACGAAGTAATTTTCCTCAAGCATTTAAATGCATGTACAGCTTATACCTAGACGTTCTATAATTTCCTCATAGCAAGTTTTAATGGTTATGTCGTTTTACAGTATTTTTCATTAAGAAAATTTACAGGTGCTTTTTCTTCCTTTACTTGTGTGGTAAGTACCTCCCTACTTAGGCTTTCAACTGCCCCTTTAATTTGTGAAGTCAAAATAAAGTTATGGCATCATCATTTAGTTAAAAGTACTTACAAAAGATGGAATTTGGGTCAAGTATATACCTTTTGAAAATTAACAGAAAATATCTTGCAAGGAAGTGAGAATAACGAAATGAATAGCAGATAGTAAATGAGAAGTAATTATATTCAACATAGTATGATTGCAAAAATGACTATACAGTTTTCCATTAACAAACCCTAAGTAATATTTGATAAGGAACTGAAAGTTGAGGGATGTAAGTGACTACATTCAAAGGATAAATGAAATGAGATCGAACAAAACGAAAAATGATACAGCTAACCTTTCTCATGTTAGAGCTTTTAGGCTTTCTTCATCTAGGATTTCCAATAAAAGATTCAATTATTAAAGAGTCAGTTGAAATGATACAAAATTCAAAATAATTACCAGCAAAATGCACATCTAGTATTGGATCAGATTTCAAATTAACATGCTAAAAACCTCCTAGATTAGAATTAGTTACTAACAAAGTACAATTAATAAATCATATATTCAATCAAATCGCTACTTTTCCATCTAAACTCGACATTTCAAACCTATTTTAAGCACTTATTGAATGCAAACTGATAAGGTTAAAATTTTTCAAGATTGATAATAAATTTTAACAACAAATGAAATGAAAAGGCAGAAAAGATGACCGGTTTAAGGTAGAAGTCTAAAAAATATAATATCAACGACAACAAGACCATTTAAAAAGAAAAGAACAAGTCATAGTTTATATGGAAGTAGAACATCAAGAAGAGTTGATGCCTTATGAAGCGATAGCATTAATTAATCTTTAACAAAAGTTACATGCTTATGTTGTCTTAGATACTATGAAAAAAGTTCATAACAATCTAGGCTTTTTGTTGCGATCTTCAACAGGAACATCTGAGGTCGACGTTGGTTTTGGTTCAGTTTTTTAAAATCTTTTGTCAAGACACTGTCTAACTTTTGAAGAAGAAACAAGAATATCTTCTGAAAATAAAAAAGCAAATTATAATAGTGACATAGTATAAAAGTGAAGATCACCTTGTTTATAAGAATGCTAAACGAATAAATAATAACAACAAAGATTTTAATGTACTTAAAATTGTTTGAAAATAGTTAATATTAAATAACAGTTGACGTGGCAATCTATTGATAGTGAATGAGTGAATAGTTCTTCACGGGCCAACCAATGCGATATGCAGTTTACAAAGGATAGATGTTCATGGGAAAAAACATAATAAATACAATAAGTGATAGACAGTAATATAAGTCATGCGTAGGAACTCATAAGACATAAAGGTGATCACAAAGATGGATTGGTGTATGTTAAAATATAGTTATATAAAAACTAGTAAAAGTATCAACAAAAAGTTGAATAGATAAATATGGATTAAAACTCAAATTATAAAATTTAAACATTATGAAGTAGTTTGAAGGGTGAGATGTAAAATGTTAGTAACAATGAATCTTAAACGAAAGGTATATATTTAGATATTCTAAAGTGTGTTTAGAATTCATGATTGTGGTTTTTGGAGCAATCATCACTAAGAAAATTGAAAGTTATCAGCAGTTCTAGATCATTATATATTTTGATGAATAAAAATACGAAAAAAATGTTTGAATAAATATGGATAGGTACTTGAAATAGTTGTAAGTGTCATTTCGACATTGCTATTATCTCCTTTTTTGTTTGAAGTTGAACCTCCCTCTAATTCAGCATCATCAGTTTGGCGGTAATAGATAACGGTGAAATGTTGCCTTCCATCTAATGGCTGCATATGAACAGGTTTGATATAAACGAGAAAGGTTTTTATCTTCAGTTTAGTATGGACCTTATCGAGAGGAAGTTCAATAATCTTTTTACCAAAGAGAAAAGTGTAGATCATTATTCATATAATAAAGATGTCATAAAAATAATCAAATGTATTTTTATTTGTAATAAGTATAAAAATATTATAAAAATATAACCTGATTGGAATATTACACAGCTTCAACTGCACTGAAGTTCAACAGATTTTTGGCAAGTTCACCAAAAATGGATGTTGTGACAATTCCTAAATCAACATTATACTCGCATCTACATTTAGAAAGGAAACTAAATGAGAAAATGTATAGTTGAATAAAAAAAGAATATCAGAAAATTGTATTTAGAATTGATATGAATGATCTTAAACTTAAGTTAACATAGAAGTATTCTAGTATACGTTAAAATTAATTAGGATATGTTTTAAATGGGACATAAAAAGAACTTGATTGTTCATGAAGTGAGGGGTTTGTTCATCCTTTATTTATTTTTTAAAAAGGCAAACAATTGAAAAGGAAAAAGGGAATAAAGAACTTGATTGTTCATGACATGAGGGGCTTGTTCATCCTTTATTTGTTTTTTAAAAAAGCAAATAATTGAAAAGGAAAAAGGGAATAAATGCCTGGGTTCAGCTAGATGTTTCTCTTTGTAAGAATTACATGTAAATGTAACCCTATATGTATCTACAGTCGAGTGAAAACATTTTTTGTAGCTTATATACCAGTATTTTTGCATAATGTGTTGAAAGGAAATATGAGCTTTAATCCATAATGTCTGGAAAGATACAAATAGATGTTAGTTAGGAATATTCAAATTAGATAAATAATAGGTAAGAAAGAAAGTTCATTTTAGGATATAAAATGTATGTACATTGTCGTTGGACTTTAGGAAATTGATCTTTGAAAATTTTTAAGTTGATCCAAAAGATACATCAGGGTCATATTTGAGGTAAGCCTTGTAACACCCCACCTCCACAGAGAACATGCCTAAATATCCTAAGGACATTCAAGAACATACCCTATGAAAATGGCATGTTAGAGCAATCAAATTCACTTATATAGCATCATTACAGAACATAAACAATCAAAAGATCAACTCCTCATTTCATTCACAAAAATATTTACACTATAGCATTTCACTACATAATACATATTTTTACAATATCAAAAACAATTGAGGTTTACTACTCTTTTACAAGATGTTCTACATGAAATGATAACTAAACAAAAGTATTCTATCTAAATTCTTTAGTATCAGCTGACCGGACCTTTAAGCCATTCTTGATTCCTAAAATTAATAGAACTAGCCTTCTACTAGTTTGCCTTAGGAGCTAAGTCATCTTTGATACGTAAAAATCAACATTTGCAATTTTGATGAGTTTTGCGAACTCAGTGAGTGAACCATCCTCGATGTGCTCACTCATATCAAACATAAGGACAATTCACATTTAAATTCACAAACAAAACATATCATCAAATTTTGAATATCATGTCACATATCATCATGATTCATCAGGTACAACATCTGTACAGTATTTCGTATCACAATTTTAGAACACTCCAAATAATTCATTTCAATCATTCATATAATACATATCAAATTATATATGCAAATGCATATGTGACTCCACTTTCATTTTTATTTTATTGCGACTGAGCACCTTTCCCGTATCTATTATAGATATCAGGTTCATTCGTATACTGTCCTGTACCTATTGTGGATACCGAGCTCATTAATAACTGAGCCTGTGGCTCTTTGTGCACATTACTGAGCTTTAAGCTCTTTTTTTTCACTGGTCACTCCGATTACAACTCCTTTATCAGATCATGCATATCGATGTGATGAAATGCATCAATTCTCATTATATGCAATCAATATCTTTCATTCATCGTGCATAGTCATTTTCAAGTATTCATCGAATCTAAATCTGCATTCAATATTTAGTTAAGTACACATATTTTTCCAGATTCACATACAATTCTGAAGCACTCCCAATACAATCTCAATTATCAAACTCCTCAAACTATCAATGTTCAGAATTATCAAAATCATATCAATAACAGTTTAAGAAATGAAATTTAAATAAAAAATCAATTATAGTGAGAAAATATCTAGGCTGACTCACAGTACGCTCCAAATTAGCTATTGCCTTGATGACCTGGCAATGTCTGGATACTGACGTTCTACTTTTGCTTCTTTAATCATGAAATACACACACATTATACACACATTACTAATTTGATCAATCATATACATATTCAATCATGCATATATATATATATATATATATATATACACATATATATATATATATATATATATGTGTGTGTATATATATATATACACATATATATATATATATATGTATGTATGTATGTATGTGTGTCATGTTCAATACATGGTCAGTTGACTTTCCTGGGTATGTATCTTTAAATCACAAGTCATGATCATTCAAACCTTTTAACTTGTATATCTCTAGTTTGTACTTAGGTTTATACCTCAAGTAAACTTAATTATTCTAAATTCATGAATCATACATTTACCAATCCTTTTCTAGTATTATACAATCACACGATATCCAAATTCTCATTCATTCATACCTAATTCACATTTCTCATATTCTTTTGGATCACAATTGTATTCTTAAGAACACCTTTATTCGTTTAATACTCATAAATTTCTAGATTTTAGATACACTTCAAAAATCCATTCCTTAAGTTATGACATCAATTAACAACCTAAACATATCAAACATTTTATCAACTTATTCCTTATCAAACTAGATTCATTTCAAGCCTCAATCAAGTCTAAATGCACTAAAGTAAAGTAACTTATCTTTAATTAGTTCAACAATAACATAAAAGAGAAAAATTCGCGTCTAATGCCTTTCCCACGATCGTGGATTTATCTGAAAATATTTTCATCCCTTTCCTTCAAAATTTTCCTGATTTTAACCGTTACATACTACATCCAACACATGTTCTTTATAGTTCATCATTTATACCTCAATTCCTCATCATTATCACCTCAATTGTAACTCAAGATTATCTATACAACAATATATAAACTATTGCTTATCATTTACACTACACAAAAACAAAACACAAATGTATCCCTTTCTTCATCAACGTTCCAACACTCATCAAACACCATTATCAATATCAATCCATCCCTAAACAATCACCATTTATGTTTCTATTAAAACAAGCCATGAAGAACATTATTATACTTACTTGTTTAACTCAAAAGCTCCTCAAATCATTAAGTAAACATAGCTGTCCAAGTGTAGCACCGCAAACCCATCTGACACGTACATGTATGTCGTTTGGACTTACATGCACATGCCTAATAGTAATGGCATGCTAACTTTATCACTTTCATTATATCGCATGGCATTATAATTAAAATCATAAATAACAGAATGTCTAAAATCTAAAATTTCCTTATTCCATTTCATAAACAATATGTACATTGTAGTTATACAAGTCATCCATATATGTACAATATCAATAACCTATCAGAGTCTACATCTTTGTCCACAAAACATGCTACATATATGAAGAATGATACAAAAATTTTAGTCTAAGTCCTTCAATCGAGTTGACCGACCTTTGAGCCATGTCTCCTATCCCAAAAGTTGTACAAAATCTCTTTTAAGCAGTCTTAGAAGCTAAGTCGTTACTCTCTCAAATCTGAAAATATCACCGTTGCAATTTGGTTGAGTTTTGCAAAATTAGTTAAGTAACCATCCTCGATGGTTCACCCATATCACATAACACATCAATTCAAAATAATCAAATAACTCACATAATTCATATGATTTCATTTACCAATATAAAGCATCATAATACATGTTGTACATAAATTTCACATTTCTCATTCAACATAATTCAATAATACATTGCAATCATTCAAAACATATACACATCATGCGTATATGCAATGTTTATGAGACTCCCATTCATTTATTTCATTGTTGCGATCGAGTTCCTTTTTCACTCTTCCGTATCTTTTGCGAATACCGGGCTCTATCATACTGTCCTTATCCATTGGGGATATAGGGCTCTTTATACATTAAGCCTTAGGCTCTTACCACAAATGTCTGAGCTTTAAACTCTTTTTTACTGGCAACTCAAGTCACAACTGCCTTTATCTTTCATATATTCATGTACCGGTGTGCACCACATATATTCAATCAATAATGCTCATTCAGTCACATTCATGTTATCTTTCTTATTTAAATTTTTCATTGGGTCCGGCGTTCAACATACAAGTTGAGTATCACTTATTTCATCACATTCACATACAATGAGCACTTCCAAATATGGTAATCTTGTATCAAATGCCTCAGACATTCAAGGTCCGAATATTCATTATATAATTAAATAAACAAACATTCATAGTGAGACCATCTTAGGTCACTCATAGTTTGCTCCAAATAACTTATTGCCTTGAAGTCTTGGTAATATCTGGAAGCGGTCGCTCCAAATGCTCCTTTATATCATAGAAACACATACATTTACACATTACTACTTTGCATATTCATATGAATACTTGATCATAAGCACATGTATATGTCATGTATAATGTATGTTCAATGACAAATTCCCGGGTATATTTCCTTAATACAAATATTATAATTAATTAACAACACCTTTTAATCATTCTTTAATCTCTAATACTCTTTATCCACTTTAATCACCTCATTCAATATCAACTAGGTTCATTCAAGAACTCATTTAAGCCTAAATACCTTATATAGGAACACCATAGCATTAATTGATTCATACTTTACTCAAAAGGCAACTTTTTTTCTTTATAGGATTGGCCACGATCGTGGTGTCCCTACCACGATCATGACATAAACCTTTCTGTCAGGCCACGATCATAGGGTGAGGGCCATGATCGTGCCCTGCATTTTCTTCATTCTTTTCTGCACGAATTTAACACATCTCCTCATATAAATTTCACACCAAAATTTTCCGAATTCACCTTTTATAATATGATCTCATTTCATACTAATTCAACTACCATATTGATTACATTAACTCTATAAAATTCAACTCATTTGATTCATCATTTACAACTCAATTTCATCATTCATGAAATCTTATCTCTTTCTATAGTATATTTCATTCATAATGCATCAAACAATTCATTCATTATGTTATTTCCTCATTTAACACTCTTAACATTTCACATTTAGATGCACTGACATCAAACATCCTTTTCCTTAAATTATAACATCAAAATCAATCAAAACTTATCACACATTTAACCAACCTTTCCAACATCAAAATTTTATTCCTTTTAAGCCCGAATTAAGTCCAAAAGCATCATAGATATATACCTCATCCTTAGTTGGTTCAACCATTACATAATCAAAACATTTCCATAAAAAATCACTGCCCACAATCGTGGCATCCCCTACTACGATAGTTACAGAAATAATTTTCCCACTTCTCCTGCAGTTTTCCAGTTTTTCTCAGAATAGATCTTTAGGTTAGTTTTCTATAACCATTATGACCTAATAAATGAGGTTTTTAGGCAACAAATTCTTCTAATCAAATGTTTCTCTATGTCTTAGGTTTCTAATGACATCAAATTCATGCATTGTGGTTCAGTATCATGCACGTTATAATCAAAATACTGCAGACTATTCTCATTCCTCGATAAAACACAATCCTCAACTTCAAGCCACATTTCAAGACTCTTAAGGACATATTTCAAATTCGATTCCTTCATAAAAAATGTAGCCAATTGTTTCTAGTTTACTCTAAATAAAAATCCATCTGATTTGGATATCTAAAGATCAAGATATAGCCAAAATACAGATGCATGTTCAGTGAAGTACTCCATCTAACATATTTCGCCGCACCTTTAACTTCATTTTCAACTCTATCTTATCTCCAAACTATCATTTCAAGACCTAAATTCTTCTCATTTCAAGACAATGCACTAACCTTTTCTTTGGCTTTAAACTCATGAATTATCATTCATCTTAACACAAAGTAAGACCTAACTCTATTTATTTCTTCATCCACACACACACATCATCATACTTCAACTTCCTTCTTGATTCATTATCATAATTGATTCATTCACCAAACATTTCATGAATAACATTAACTCACTACAATTTAGAGCATGATATCTTGATCACTACACTACATCCATGTTAAAACACATATATAAAAACTCATAATCAATCATCAAATTTCTCATCATACATGTTCCATTTAACAATACCCATGAAGATTAAAACATAACTTACTTGATTAATTTCAAACTCTTCAAGATCTCTCTTAACCCTAGCTCTCCATACAACCCATGTACATTATCCTTCAAGCTGGTTGGGGTTGGGTTTTTAGTAAAAAATGAAAGAGAGAGCAAGATGATGGTAATAAATGGAGAGGAAAAATCGTGAAAGTGAAGCAAAAATCGTGAAAGTGAGAAGAATAAAGAAGATGAGAAGAAGAGTTTCATAGAGAAGAAGAAGAATGAAGGCAAAACAATTAAATGGGTCTTTCAACCTGAGGGAGTCGTGAGTTAAAGACTCACTTGCCACATGTCAAATTTCTAGTGGTTGGAGTTAGGTTCTTTTATTAACTAGTCCAATCAACTCCAATTTCTAGTCCAATTGTCTCCAAATTTCAATAACATAGGTCATTAACTCCAATTGTCATTTATAAAAATTTTCCACTGCCATTTGACTCTTAATTCTACTTCCATTTATCAAATGTCTTGCCACTTGTCATTTTTCCTAGTTCAAAATTTACCAAAAAATTGAGGAATTTTCTAAATTTCACCAAAATTTCTAAATCAATACCTATACACACCAATTTAATTTTTAATACATAAAAATCACAATTCATATCAAAAATCACATTTATAACTCAATTATGCCTGAAAAATGTCAGTTAATGTATGTACAGTCATTTTAAATGTGCAAACATTAATATTCTCATATATGTATGTCATATTATGCATGAACATGAAATGCACTTTCTAACTTCTCATTAATTTCTCATGTATCGTATTTTAGGGTCCTAACCCTTAACATGGGATAACGGGATGTTACACCAAGCTTACATGATCATCAACATATTCAAGAACAAGATGGGAATAGAAATAATTTTCATCAATAAGGAGAAAACAACGAAATATTTGGATGGTAAAGTGCAAAATCTTGACAACTCAAAGTTGTGAGTGTGAGGGTGAATTGTCGTCAATGAGAGAAGAAAGAAGAATAAGAAAAGAGCATGTAGCAAAAGTAAAAATGAAAAAAGGTCTTAAATGTGTGTATGTATCGTAAGATAGGTGTGTGGCAAGTGTTGTGACACTTGTCACTTGCCACATGTCTTCTTCTTATGATTCCAAATGTCTTTTAATAACTAGTTAATTTGTCTCTCAATCTCCATGCCATTTGTCACCCAATTATCTAAGCCATTTGTTACTAAATTCTAATGCCAAGTGTCACTTATTTCTACTGCCATGTTTCAATTTGTCTTATCACTTGGCATTTTTTCTCGTCCAAAAATACATATTAATTCATAAATCTCCCAATTGTAACAATTAATTCCAAATTAATAAATAAAAACCATCAGATCAAAATTATAGACATAATAATTCACAATTCACATTAACATCATTGTAAATCTTTCATACCCCGGAATATGTCAATTGAGTGCACATATAGTCTTTAAAATGTGTACAAGATCAAAATTCATGTGTATAGCAAAAGTAAAAATTAATGGTCCACGGTCCTAACCCTTAGTATGGAAAATGAGTTATTACAATTCTCCCCCTTAAGAAATTTCGTCCTCAAAATCCTTACCTGATTGATCAAACAAATGGAGGTATTGTTTCCTCACGTACTCCTCAGTTTCCCACATGGCTTCTTCTCTCGAATGATTCCTCTAAAAGACTTTAACTAGTGGGATTATTCGTTTTCTCAATTGTTTAGTCTAATAATCCTCTATCTTAATCGATTCTTTAACATAACTCAAGTTAATTGCAACTTCAACCTCTTAAGCTGGCAATATATGTGTCGGATATAACCGATATCTCCTAAGTATACTAACGTTAAACATATTGTGAAGCTGAGACATCTCCGCTAGGGATGACAATAGACTAGGCCAGGCCGGACCGGGGCTGCCCCTGGTCTGTTATTTATTTTTTAAAACAAAAACTTCTAAAACGATGTCGATTTGGAAGTAATGACCAGGCCACGGGCTAGGTCGGGCCGACCCATGGCTCACCTTTGATCTGGTTAACCCAGGCCCGTGGCCCATCTGTGGCCTAGTCAACTAGGGCCAAAAGTGAGCTGGGCTGGACCGATTTTGACATTCCTAATCTCCGCTAGTAATGCTAACTAATCCAGGGTATTATTCTCCCTTATATGTATTCTTTCTTCCTTCTAGAGCCTCTTTAGGTCTCTTACACCAAGTAGTCTTTCAGCTATCTTAGCCTCTCCAGGCTCTTAGCCTTTTCTTTCTCTCACTAGAAAGATATCGTAAGCTATTGTTACAGTAAGTTTAGCTCTCTAGTATCGCACTATAGAATTTCTCTTTTCTAAGTATACACTTGAATGATCAAAAATTGTAGGATCAAAGGTTTCTCGAAAAATTGAAAAGTTGAAAGTTGTTCAATCTTTGACTACGACTAGTATTTATAGTCTAAGTCTCCAAATGCTTCTTGATTCTTGATAACTACTTCTTTGATTCTTGATAACCGCTTCTTGAATATTGATCACCGCTATTTAGTTGAGTTCTGTAACCAACTCTAACTAACTAACTGCTCGACATACTATTATTTCTTCTGCTTTGTATCGTCTGTGTGTTGTTTCTTCTGTGTTTCCACTTCGTCTGTGTTTTCTTCTGTATCTCCAGTTCGTCTGTGTTTTCTTCTGTATCTCCACTTCGTCTGTGTTTTCTTCTGTATCCCTACTTCGTCTATGTTTTCTTCTGTACTCCACTTCGTCTGTGTTTTCTCCTGTATCTCCACTTCGTCTGTGTTTTCTTCTGTATCTCCTCTTTTTCTGTGTTTTGTTTCTTCTGCACACTTAACACACTCATCAAACTAGTTCATTTATTTCTAACATTATTATTATTTG
>JANZXP010000195.1:9825828-9838071 GCA_027576715.1 Erythroxylum flavicans | reverse complement strand
AAGAGGATTTGAGAATGAAGGTGATTGAAGATATGGTACTTGTTAGAAGCAGAAGTTCAATTCTTATAAGAGAACTTGTGAAAAGGTTAGTCTAGGTACAAGTTGAACCAATACTGATCAATACATCTTCTAAATCATGAAGAAAGCATATTATATGGTATTTTAAGAGATGAAAAGTCAAAACCATATCCATTCAAGATGTCTAAGGATCGATATACTATTTACCCAGTCACAAATAGAACATTAATTAAGATTGTACCAGATATACAACCGAGAGCTTCAAACATTGTACGCAATGAAAACAAAGGGAAACAGAAGATGTACCCTGAAGGAAGTACAGGTGATCTAACAAAAGATTAGATACAAGCAACTGTGAGAAATATAGATGAGGCATGCAATGCAGATTAATCAAGAGGAATCTATGTTTCACATCACATTTCAAAACCATCAGGAAGTCATTGTGGACGCTTCACCACATATGCAACTTTTCAGGTAGTTGGAAGAGTGACAAAAGGACAGTACAGAACTATCAGGGTTGAAGGTATTAGTTTCAAATTAGAGACTCTTATGCAAACTATGATGCTATGATCTATACACCACAACATGAAAAAGTTCTTTCGTCAAATACTTGTTGGTTTCTGTTTTATCAAACACAATTTTGACATATGAACTTGTGCATCAACAAATGTTCGTGGCTCCTAATGATGTTGTTGTGTGTGTTATCGAAACACTCTAACCTAGTTAGTTCAGTCCAGTAGGGGTTAACATGAAATCATCATGGTGACCCACTAAAAACTACTCAGGACAACCACAAATTTCATACAAAGTTTCATAATCAAGCCCATAAGGTTGTCCCCATAACCTAAACTGTAATCATCGTGCTGATTTACTATGGACGACTCAGGGAAACCACAAATTTCATATAAAGTTTCATAATCAAGTCTATAAGGTTGTCCCCGTAACATAAACCGCAATTCCTTTGGTTTGTTAGATTCGTACAGAAAGGATGTAAAAAATTAAAGGGAAGTTCTTTGTAAACTGGAATTGAAATTGAATGAACTGACCCTATTTAATTTTTCCATGTGTTGCTTTCAACCTTATCTCGCAATTCTAATATATCTAAAGTTTATAAATGAAAAAACTTTGGAACCATAATTTGTTTATTGCAAAGAGAATGAAAACGGGTACCTTCCTCATCTGAGAAGATCGGGAAAGGTAAGCCGTAATCTACCATCCTATTTCTTTTCCCTCGTCTCGAGAATTGGTTTCACCTGTTGATTGATCGCGCCTTACTATTTGCTTGATACACAACATATTGGCTTGCAAGTCAGTAGAAGTTGGAAGAAATTTAGAAGTTTGAAATTTGGGTAGAGAGAAGTGAGAGTGTTTGGAGGTTTAAAGCTTAGAGAGATAAAGTAAAAATAAAAGTGAGTGAAAAAAGTAAAGTTAGAAATGAATATATATGTGATTGGAGGGTAAAATGGTAAAAATGAAAATGACATTCGCATGCCCCTAATTTTATCTTGCCACAGGCCATGATTTTCCACCATTTTTTTCCTTTTGTTCTTCTTCACTTTTTGAAGCCACTTCTTAATTCTTTGTGGCCTTTTTACCTCTCTTTGTGTACTTCATCGATCATCAAATTTATATGGAAGTCCCATGCCTTCTTGATTTTATTTGTGAATGAACTAACCTAACAACGGAATTCAACTATCTAAAAATAAAAGGGAATAACATCAATTTAATAGTCTAT
Organism: Erythroxylum flavicans; assembly: GCA_027576715.1. Lineage (NCBI taxonomy): Eukaryota > Viridiplantae > Streptophyta > Magnoliopsida > Malpighiales > Erythroxylaceae > Erythroxylum > Erythroxylum flavicans. The sequence goes on along the minus strand of JANZXP010000195.1, from coordinate 9,836,318 downwards.
GGGTTGCCTCCTATGTAGAGCTTCTTTTAACATCGGTAGTTCGATGTTTCATCCTTGGAAACTTAGCCAGGATCAATTATGAGCATCTTACTTCCACTTTTTTCATTAAACATTGATTTTGTAGCCTGTAAGTAAGCTAGAACTTGCAAAATAATCAAAAGGATAGTATTGACAACATTATGAAAACTAATTAAGCTCAATAATGTCCTTTTTTTCAAGTGAACTATCAATATAATAGGGAATAACAAATCTCCCTAAATCTTCTATTGAATCCAACAGTTTGTCTTGTACGAAGGTGAGTTACTCTCTTTATTCCATAATCACCTTTGTCTCCTCTGCTTCTTCCATTTCAAGAACAAAGACTTTCATAGCTTCTTCAAACTCGATGTCTGTTGTTATCTATTTTTTGTCATTTTGTTCTTTAGAAGATTTGAACACAACAACTATCCTGAATGAGCTACTATCCTTTGGATTCTTTAATACATCATTCATGTTGAATGTCACTTGGTCATCATTATTCGGAAGGATAAGGTTCTTTTCATGAACATCTACCTAAGATTTTTCAATGTTCAAATATGGTATATCAAGAATTGGTGAATAAAAAGGAGGGTGGGCATTCTTTTCTTCAATCTCTTCCTTTATCTCTTGGTCTTTAATAAGTTCAGTTTGGTTTTCCACTGGTCTTTCTGGCTCTCCACCATTAGTAGGCGCGATAGCCTCATATTGCTCTCTTTGATGTATTTCCATATTACTTAGAGAGTCTTCCACGCTTTTCTTACAAAATTCATGAAAAAGTTGTCTCACTCGTATCTCTAGGTTGTGTATAGACAAGGCATGATTTTCTGTTACTTGATCAATTTGCTCTTCTAATCTTTTCTGGCCATCTTCTATGTCCATGAGCTTAACTAGGATCTTGTCCAATTTAGAATCTTATAAATTAGACTCATCTTGCTGAAGTCCTAATAGGTCTTGATGGCCTAAATGAGTCCCTACATTATTGGACCAATAGAAATCGAGGTGGTTCTACCACCTCAGAGTGTACATGTTCCAATAAGGATCGTTACCTCCCCAACCATACTGTGCCTCATTGTAATTCGTAAAAGTTCCTTGCTCCCTATAATATCCATCTTCCATCATTGTTCTTTCCATTTCTTCTTGGCATTTAGCTCTTTAGATGTCTCATTTCTCATTCTAAGATGTCTTACTATGTCTTTACTTTATGCCCCAAGCTTCTTTCTCTATTATTTCCTTTAAAAAAACAAAAAAGAGTGAAAAAGTCTTAGACTAAAGAACTAAACTAATCACCTCCCCGACAACGACGCCAAAAACTTAATTGCGGTTTTGTGATATATGTAAGTTTTAATATTTAACCTTGATAATTCACAAGCGTACGAGTTGTTCATGTAGTACCTAAGTTGTCGATCCCACAAAGAGGGTTAATCTAATCCTAAAATATAAGGTCAAAACAATAAGCAATATTCAAAATGTAACGAAACTAATACAAGAATGCAACTCAATCAAGTAATTTAATTCAAGAATCAATCATAAAATTTTAACAAATTAGCAATTGCAATGCATACATTCAAGAATTGACCTAAAGAACTTCCAATTGAGAGAAAGGAAAATTTTTACCTATCTTTAACACTAACCTAATCGATTATGAATTATTGGATCATTGGTCCTAGATGATCCTAAGGTTGATAACTCTCTCTCGAGTTATAATCATTAACCCTAATTTTTAAACCCTAATCAGATTATGGAAAATTGCAATCTCTTAATTAACAATCTATAATTAGATATGAAGTTGTCCAATAAACTATCGGGAACCTATATAAGATCTCTCTTCACACAATTATCGATTTGATTAATTTCTCGTTCTTATTAAATCACATAACTCTCGTTAGCCCAATTTAATTATTTTTCATTCGATTCACCCTCCCAATCTATTATCAAGTTATGCAATCTCAGAACCCAATCACAATGAATCCAAATATCATAAAACAATCAGATTTTTATTAAATTAAATATAAAAACAGCCTAAAGGTGAGTTTAAACATCCTCAACATTTACACAATCCTATCGTCAACGGTTATTCCAATTATATATATTAATAAAATTGAAAATACATCGAAAATAAGATCTGAATGGATTATAGAGGCAGTAATGTCGGGAATCTCCTATTCTAGGAAGTACTTCACGATGGCTTCTCCTCCATGTCTCTCTTCCTTAATCTCTTTCTCAATCTTTTGATGAACTCTCTCTAAGGTTTCTCAATAGTGGTTGATGCAAAAGCTTATCATATTTTTTGTCTTATTCTTTATATACCTTTTGTGTTCTGGGCAGCCTTAGGGTTTTTTAAGGTCTGAAATGTTTAAAAATTCCCTCAAAACTTGACTTTTCTGAGTGTCTTTGCGTCTGCCCGATGCAGGCCACGATTGTGGATTACAAGCCATGATCGTGGGCCACATCTGAGCCTTCAGTCACGATTGTAGCAATTAGGCCACGATTTTGGGATGTGTTCTGGGCTTCTATCACGATCGTGGCATATAGGCCATGATCGTGGGTTGAGTCCAGTGAACATGCCATGATTGTGGGTCGCTATTTTGGCCTGAGTGTCTCCGAAACTTCTCCATTCTTTGATGTTGACCCTGAAATACTAACAAACACTTTAAGGTATCTCAAAGACTTAATAATTAAGCTCAAAGACTTGACTAACCCATACAAAACATTTAAACACAATTAATTAACAAACTAACACAATTCTAACCTAAACACATACTAAACGATTAAGTTTGCACTTAAATACATATCAAACTAAGCCCCAAAACATGATGCAATTCACACTTATCACACTTTGAGTAACATTAACAATTTCCATTAGCACCATTTTCATTTTATCAGCCAAAACTTTTGCAACCATTTTATAAATTATGTTGCAACAAGAAATATGTCTAAACTCCCCTAAGTTCAGAGGATATTTTTTCTTAGAAACCAGAAAAATATATGTGTTGTTGATTTCTTGAAGCATTGTGGTATTAGCAAAGAACTCCATAACTACTTCTAAAAAAGAGTTGACTAGTAATATTCCAAGTGTGTTAAAAAAATAGGAAAAGAAACTACCTAGGCCTGGAGCATTGGAAGGGTGCATATTGAAAATTATCTTCATGATTTCTTATACATTGAAAGGAAAGGTTAGAGTTTCCTTGCTTTCCTGCATTATATAACCTACTAGTATCCTCTTCATTTTGTTCAAAGGTTGCCCAACCAAATCAGGTCCCATTAATTAGGAATAGAAAGATTGAGTCATCCCAAGAAGCACACCCTGTTCAAATTGCAAATTTCCATTACTATCCTACAAACTCATAATTATATTGAAATTTCTTTTAGCCGTAACTGTTGAATGAAAGAATCTAGTATTTGAATCTCTGTCCTTAAGCCAGTTCAGTCTAGCTTTTTGTTTTATAATGGAATTGTGCAACTCCAGGCCTTACTGATACTCTTTAAGCAAGTTCACTTCATTCATCCTTAAGTTTATGTCATGAGGAGAGTTATAACAATCAGCTTGAGCTCGTTTTACTTTAAGCTTGAGCGAAGACAGATTCTATGATTTGCAACGAGTATAGCTTTTAATAGTAATTTTGACTCTCTTTAGTTTCTACATCAATTAGTATGCTCTATACCCCTTCACCTCTTACTTCTAACAGCCAATTATGATATCCAGAAATCCATCCAATTGAGTAACACTATTAAAAATTGAAAAAGAGCTCTAACATGTCTATTTTCAGCAATGTATTGAATGAACATATAGGAATGGTCAAAAATCATATTTTTCGCAAAGTGAACAAAGGAGTGAAGGAATTTGTTGATCCGTTCAGGATTCACAAGGCATCTATCCAACATTTTCTGAATTAGCATAGAGCCCTGCTGGTTATTAAACATGTAAACAATCTACCTGTTAATCATAAATCCAGCAGATCCACACCACTGAGTAGATTAGTTAGCTGTTTAGTGTCAGCTAGATTGAACTTCTTCCTACCTTCTGTCCCTATAGATCTGAGAATGGAATTGAAGTCCCCATCCACTAGCCAAGGATTAACAGAGGAGTTTTGGATTTTGCTCAAGCTCCTCCATAGATTTCTTCTCTAAAAAGAAAAATTAGCATAATAAATCAGAGTTAAATCAAACTTAAGAGACTAACCTCCAAGGTGGTAAGTCAGGTGCAAATGCTAATCATTCTCCTCCTTTATTTGAACTTCCATCAAGTCTGAATTATAAAAGCAGATGATTGTCCCTTTAAAATGGGAGCTATTTTTGGAGATTATCCTCAATTGACCACCTAAAAAATTTCAGTTTTTAAACGAAATGAGGTCTTTTATAGTCTCTAGCAAACCTACCAGAACAAGTTACTTCTCCCTGATTAACTCCCTTACCAAAGACCTTTTCAAGTGGTCATTAAGCCCCCTGGTGTTTCAGACTAAGAAAGACATTTAGGGACAAAGCCCCATTGTTTTTATTCTTCCTTTTTTTTCCTAACAGACCTTCACCTTATTGTTTCAGTTTGGGTATTAAAAACCTCCAATTCATCCTGATAAGCATTAATCTCCACTCACATGTGATGAATTTAGTTAGTAAAATTTTTGCATGTTCTTATACTTGTTTAATAACTTCTACAACTAGCATACTATAAGAGCTCATAGTTATAAATCATATGACTTCTTTATAATTAGATCTCACCATCACAACTAGTAGGACACTCGATGATGGAGGGATGTGATAGTCCAATGGAATCTTAACCTTGTTTTCACTTTTCACTGCAACCTCTCATCATTAGACATTGTGCATCCACACAAGAAATAACAAAGGAGATAGTAGTTAGACCACAAGAAAAGAATAATAATGGAGGAAAAGAAAGCTAACACAAAAGACAAGCAACTAGGCTTTAGGTGTCTTGCACAATGCTGGTGATTTAATGTTTATGACCATCGAGTTGAATTCGTTTATCTCACCTCCGCATCAAGCCTAAACATGAACTCATCTATACAAGTGTTCTAGGCTGTGGTCTCATTGCATAATCTAGTCAAAGATAGAGAATCATTAGAGAAGATTGGGTATTGTATGGGTTGTTTTATTTTTTTATTTTTAAGAATCATAAGTGGTTTTGTAATGTTGATATTTTTTCCAAAAATGATGATTTCATAAATGTTGAAGTGTTTATGGGTGTCCGAATGTTTAGATTTTGAATATCTATATGATGTTGCCAAGTGTCTTAGGGTTGTCCAATAATATGTTTCATAAATTCTAGGTTTGTGTTTCTAGTGATGATTCCTAATGTGTTTTTCCCTTTTGTTTACTATTTTTATAGAATTAAAGTAAAAAATGGAGATATAATCATAATGTGCAGATTGAACATCAATCTTTATCTTAGCATTTATCTAAAGATAATTTTGGTCAAAAGAGACTAACTCTTTTCAACCATTATTTAAATAAGGAGCTAACCCATTTATTGTAAAAGTTTATCACAATTATTACTACATAATAAACAACAAAAATCCTTTTAAAGATTTCAAAGATGTTAATAATAATATAATGTCACATTTATATAATACATATGATAAAGAATGACTGAAAATTATAATTAAAATGTAAATCAACAATCTACATAACCCATATCATAAAGTCATTAAAGTTAGTTATCGTCTTAATTTGAATTCAACTAGACACAATTTTAATTTTACCAAGACAAGGTTCATGATTAATGTACATATGAAACATGCTTATTATAAGAATTATATTCAATGTTTTAATAAACCGAACCTGAAGTTAAACTGGTAAGATAAGAGTTTTAGGTTTAAAAGATTCAATCGATATTAGACTGTTATAAAACTAGCTAAAGATTAAATAAAATTAGAAATGTTGAAATATGATTGAAAAAAATTGTCCTTACTTATCGAAAAATTTGAAATTTAATTAAAAATATATTGTTAAATGAAAATTAATTGATTTATTTTGATTTATAATCCAATTAATTAATATATTGATTAGTTTTAAAAGCTGAACCGAAAAGTTAGACAATTTAAGGTTTTTATGGTTGAACAACCAACTGGTTGAATTTTTTAATCATTGATTATATCTAATCACATATAATCCATACCATAAATGCATTAAAAATATTTATTATCGTAATTTGAACTCAAATAAAAATAATTTCAATTTTACCGAGATAAGGTTCATAATTAAGATACATATGAAATATGCTTTATAGAAATTATATCTAACACTTAGATATGTACAAAATCTTTCAATTCAATTCATATGCATTATGAATCAAACTAATTTGATTATATTCGACACTCATAATGAAATTAATTTGTGGCAATGGTGTGCCTGCTCTGCTGATTAAGGACTATAAAAGTAGAATAATGTTTTCCATCTTAAGTACTAATAATGTACTACATTTATTTATCTAGGACTCGGTAGGCCTATATATTAGAACGTACAATGATTGAGTTAGGGTCTTAGGTAAGCAACAAACAGGTGGTCACTGCACAAATACGCAGTGAGATCTTCAAAACGATAATGCACAGCTAAACTAAAATGTGCTAAATAGAATTTACTTGGATAATATCTATAAGTTGTTTCTTATATATTTGTAGTATATCAGAGACATGTGGAAGTATATATAAGTAAAGAGGTAAGATAAATAATAAAAAAAGCAGGAGAAAAGAAACAAAGGCAAATCATTAGAGAAGGATATGAAAAAAAAGCAAATAATAGGTCAAGAAGTTATTTATAAGTTTGTAGTTTACGTTATGAGGCACCAGTGTTAATTAATCACTAGCAAAAGTTACATGTTTAGTTGTCTTAGATATGGTGAAAAGTTCTGATTCTAAAAATCTCACTCTCACTCTCTTTCTCTTTCTCTTCCTTTCTTCTCTATTCGTATTTTACAGACAAAATCATAATAAACCACACGTTTATTATATGTCATAGAAAATTTCACAATAGAAATCAGATCATTGTCCATTTCAAATAGCATAGCTAAGAGAGTTAATATTGTATAAACAAACAATATGGCGATTCACTGGATACTGCTAAGCAAATTTAGGCTGCTAATTCCTTTTTTGTGGGAAATATATGAACAATATCCACTGAATTCTTGTTGATTTTCTCGATCAAGTTACCAAGAATTCAATCCACCAACATGCATGTTTATTTTAGCGAAGACAATTTTTAAAAGTTACTTGAAATTGTTGATAAAGTTGCATAAAAAAGTTAGAAAATTTTTTGTTTTTTCTCTAGTATTTTTCTACAGAAAGAAAATTTTTTCTCTAACATTTCTCTAGTATTTTTTCTCTTATTTTTTTTTGGCATTTCATCATACTTTTTACACCTTTTGGCATTTCTATTCATCTCTAAAAGTAGATAAACCTAGAACAAAGGGAGAAACAACTAACAACTATACACGCTAAAAAGATCTTGCAGAAATGAAGAAAAAATAAAGCCATAAATTAATATAATAAGAAAAAATTATCACCATGTAACTATTGTTCTTCATTGTATAAGTATTTAATAAATTTTTTATATAGGCATACAATTTAATTCTATATTAAATAATTATATTTTGCAAATAAATTTAAGTTGTTAATGATAATTTAGGTTTAAATAAATTTATACCATGTTGGTAAATTTTAATATATAACGTAAATTTATGTAAATTAGTTATTGGAATGAATATAAATTTTCAGTTCAAAAGGAATTAATGATTATGAAACAAAAATATCATATATACATCACTTTTTATAAGTTTATATTACTTTAATTTATCAAATCTCTCACGATACAATTTAAGAAGTCATTGAAAATAACTATTTATAATTAATTTTTGACAATAATGTAATTAAATTATTTAATAATTATCAAATTATAAATATAATATAAAATCATAACAATAATTAAAAATTTTAACTTTTTAAATAAAAATCAAACTTTTCACTTTTTTTAAATAGATGTTAATTTCTTGACTTTTATATGACATTTTAATTGTTATAGAAAAGTTTCATTTGACATTTAAACTTAAAATCATTTTTAAAAAGCATACATTTTGAGAATTGTTTGTAATAGCTTTATTATAAAATAATATATTTACTAAAAATGACTAATTTCTTGTATATTTAAAAGACATTATATGTTAATTTAATTTTTGTGAAAATTTTAATTTTTAATAAAATAATAGATTATTTCATAATGTATCGCGCATCACTCTAAATTTTAAAAAAATTTACATGATAAGTTTTTAAGATTCTTAAAAATATATATGTGTATATAATATTGTCTATATATATTTTAGGCTCAAAAAATGTATTATGATCATATTGAATGAATAAAAACAAATATATTTATTTTAAATTGAATATAGATTAGCATTTTAAAAATAATTTTATATATTTGGTATTTAGTCATTTTAGTAAAATTAATAAATACTTGTATATTGTATATGTAACCATATTCAAAGTTTACAATTAATTCAAAATGTTGTTGGAATGATTTTAAAGATTTTGTCAGCTAGATAATGTGATAGTGTGATTAAAGTCATATGTTTGGGGCTAAAATACGAATCTCTAATGACCAGATGAATAATTAACGCAAAAGTTTGGATTTTTCTAATTTTAATAAGTTGAAATTAACGTTGCACGACTACAGGGTAGGTTCCACACTAATTGAAAAATTTTAAATCTAATAAACTATTACAGTATTTAAAAATGATAACTTAAAAAATTAAGAATCGTTATATATATATATATATATATATCAGATATAAAGTCATGTTTAATTTACCTCTTCTTTTCTATTCTTAGCTTCTGCCCAATAACTTTAGTATTGGTAAGTTTCTTAATTATATTTTCTAGTGTGAATTGACAAAATAATAATAGTAGTAACATTAGCTAGAAAATTTGACATATTAGAAAATAGTTGTAAATACCACCCAAATATATGAGAAGAAAATAGCTAATTTAGTGAAACAATAAAAAATTCATATGCATGGGCTGAATGTGCTTAAAGACATTTAGAAGAATTATAGAAAAAATTAACATACCAAAACTTTATCCCAGAATATCGAGGCACCAAGCAAATAGAGAAAAGTAAAAACATACCTCAAAAGTACAAAACAAATGCAAATCCGGACAACAACACCTAAAAAAAAAGGCAATTTGAAAAAGACATAAACCAAATAAAAGTAAGAAACTACTAACATGCAAAAATATATTTGTGTTTTCTTCATTATTCATTTACTTATATCCCACATTCCAAAGGATTTTATTCTGCGATTCTTCAATTTTAGGATTTGCTAAGGATAGGATTGTTCTAATATGCATTCGGAGGTAAGTTAAAGATATGCTTAAAAGTCCAGATAAAAAAAATTACATTTATTACTATAGAGTGATGTGTTAAGAAAAACAATGCAAAACAAGTTGTTGACATTATTTACGCAACATAATGAAAATGAACGAAGGATTAACATACGATGGATATATTACTAAATTTGCAGATATAATACGAAGCAAAAGCGAAGAACTTACGACTGTTGGATAAATGAAGCTCAAAACTTTTGTTTATAGAAACTCGAAGGATATGATGAATTCGATGTATGGATGAATATAGTTTGGAGCTCACCAACATGTTTAAATTTAATCCTGTCATTTACTAGTGTTGAATATACGACGATTTTAAATTGACGATGTGTTCTGTTGTATTATTATCAAAGACCCAATATTAATCATCTTTGTTCACCGTTTTCTTTAGCAAGATGATATGTAGTTTCCTTTCCAATGTTGTGCATCTTTCTTGATGTCCATGTAACCTTTAATAAATACTTATCAGTTAAATGCTGGTTCTTTTCTAAATACATGTTCACCAAAGTCCCACTTTTAATAAATAACTATCAGTTAAATTCGACTTGCTGGTTCTTTCTCAATGTATTTATTACCTTGCTTGTAATTTCTTAATGTATTTATTGACTTAGGCTTAGTTTGGGGGAGCGGTGGCGGTTGATAACCTGCTGAAATGGGGTTGCTATTTTGGTAACTGCTCAAAAATGAAAATCGGTGTTTTGGTAACTGTTGAAACTATTTTGGCACCGCAAGTTTCTCCAACCTATGGTTGTCGGCTGCAAATCCAAACATATGACTGCGTTTGAAAACTGCAGTGGATAAGTACTTATTCTCACCACACCACAGATCCAAATGCAGCCTTAGTAAGTGGGGTTTGGTGTTAAGAAACGGGAAGGTAAGGGAGCTGTAACACCCCATTACCCTAGAGTACGCACCGGGACGTCCGTAGGTCATTCCGATACATAACCTAAGATAAGAGAGCGCTACTTGCACTCACTACAGTACTCCACATGGCATCACATATATTTAAATAATTAAAGCTGTAACTGTAAATCACAAGATTTTTAAAACCAAATTCTTCCTCTTTTCATTACTCAAAAA
>JANZXP010000195.1:9801144-9812388 GCA_027576715.1 Erythroxylum flavicans | reverse complement strand
TAATTTAATTATAATTGTGTTATTATTAATTAACTCCATTATTAACTATTAATTATTGTTACTTAATATTAATTTTTATATGTTATTTACATTAAGGATTACAATTATAACTTAATTCACAATATTATTTTCATATGTTAACTATCTAATAAAAATAATTAATAAATTTAAAATAGCAAATAAATATTTAACCTTGCAAAAACTTCAGCCGACTTAGTAATAATTTAAAAATTTTATAATAATAATTAAATATACTTAAGTAAAAAATTAATAATGATAATAATAATTATTAACAATAAGAATAATAAAATTAATAAGAATAATAAATTTAATAATAATAAAGAATGTAATGAATAAAAATAATAAAAATAAAAAATAATAACATGAATAATAAAATTAATAAGAATAATAAATTAATAATATCATTATTTTATTTATTTATTTATTTAATACAATTAATTTATTATACTATTAATGAAATTAAAATTAATTCATTAACTATTATTTAAGTATGTTGAAATAATAGGGTGAAAAGATTTTCACTCATATAAACTATATAATAATTAATGAAAATTATCATCAATTATTAATATAGTAACATATACACCAAATATTAAAATTTAATACTCAATAAAGTAAATATATTTTTTTAAAATAAAATAATTAATTATATAACAATTATTAATAATAATTGAATCAATTAATTATATTCTAATAACTAGTTAGTACTTCAAAATTAATTATATTTAAGTATATTAAAATAATACGAATTAATATAATATAATAACTTTTAATTGTGTCTTACTAATGTACGTGTGACTTGCAAGTATATATATATATATTAAGTAAATAGTTTTTTAAGGCTTTTTTATTGTTAATTAATAAATAAAAATTTTGTTATTAATCCTCTCATAATATAATTTAATTATAATTAAATTGTTAATTTAGTTACAATTAATTAATTACCTGTGTCTTTCTATGTTATATTTAATATAATTAATTTATTATACTATTATTGAAATCAAAATTAATTCATTAAATATGAAATAATAGGATGAAAAAATTTTCAGTCATATAAACTATATAATAATTAAGTATAATTAACAACAATTATTAATACAATAACATGTACACCAAATATTAAAATTGAATACTCAATAAAGTAAATATATTTTTTAAAAATAAAATAATTAATTATATACCAATAACTAATAATAATAATTGAATCAATTAATTATATTCTAACAACTAGTTATTACATCAAAATTAATTATATTTAAGTATATTAAAATAATACTAATTAATATAATATAATAATTTTTAATTGTGTCTTAAGAATGCTAACTGTAGTATCAAAAATATTATATACATTTACTTACAGCTTTCGTGAACAAAAATTTCGATAATTTTGTTTAAGACAAAAAAGCTTAGAGCAATAATAGCAGAGAAAAAATAAAATTTTTTAATGAGATTAGAAATGACAAATGTTCAAATGAAATACATACATACACACATATATATATAATATTGTTAATAAATTTCATGGCGTTTGAAAAATAAATAAATAATTACACATAATTGACAAAGTTTTTTAAAATTACTAAAATAGGTTTATAATTTTGATCGAAGGCCTTATGTGACTTCAAAGAAAAATAGAACTACTTTGCTTTGATCTACATTTTAAAAGAAAATCAGGAAAAAAAGGATAATAAAAAGAAGGGTGTATAAAATCTATCATAAAAATAGAACAATAAAAAAGAGTGTCTAAAAAATATCATAAAAATACCAATAGTAATGCTTTCTCTCCAAAAAAGGCTAGCCTTTAATTTTCTTGCAGCTAACTTAACGTCGATATCGTGAGCTCTAAGGAACCGTTCAATACAATTCTTGGTACAAAATTTCATCTGATAAAGTAGAAAATAATGTTAAATGAAGCAGATATTTTGGACAATATTCATATAACGTTGCTTCTTCCTATCTAAAAATAGGAAATAATAAGAAAAGATGAGTATTTAACCTGGTTTTGTGACAGAACAGTTCCTTCGTCAGATATCGAATAACATATTTAATTTTCTGAACGTGATGAACAATTTCTTTGTGATTCATTTTGAACAAGTAGAGCAAGTGGACGCTAATCGAATTAGAATGGAATTAGAAATTAATGGAATTGTTGCAGAGGATAATTTAAATAAAAAGAAGACCTCTTTACAAAAACTTCAAAACATATTAAATATTTATTAAAGTAACATTAACTATTTGCAGATTTCTTTTCTGACAACCGAATAGACTTCATTTAAAGAGTGCGTATTTGAGTACTTGACCTATAATTGAAAATATTGTCCGGGTCAAACAGCCTTGCGTATGCGTTTTTAAATAACAGTCGCGTCAATTGATTTAGTACTTTAAAATTATTAAAATAATATTTATTATATTTTGAATAAGATGAAAAATGAAATAAAAATAATAAATAAACTAAAATTCATATATTTAATTCTTTTTTAAAAATCATTTTTTAAATTAAGTAATATTTAATGAATCAGAATATAAAATATAATACTACATAAAATAAGTTATTGATGTATATATTAAGAATTCATCAAATTTAATTTAGTGAGAGTTTAAATCATTACTAATATTATTTTGAAATTATTATGTAACTTAATATCATAAATAATAATATAAACTCAATCAAAATTTTGAAAAATATTGTGGTGTAATTTAGTAATTTAACCTTATTTTAGTTATAGAGAAGGAGCTGGATAAACTTAAAAATAATCCGTAAATTATTCTTAACATGTACATTGAACTAGGATTTTGAAGTGATCCTACTGTTGATGGAAAGTCGCAATTGCGACAAAGCATAATTGTGACAATTCGATTTTTTCAAGAAAGTCGCGATCGCGACAAAGTATGATCACGACAGTTCTTATTCTTTTCAGAAAAGTCGCGATCGCGACGAAGTACGATAGCGACTCTCCTTTATCATTTTCAGTCACACCCGTGACTTTTGAAACTCATACCCGTGAGTTTTACCTTGCTTGACCTAAGTTATTTTAAATTGTCACATCTATGACACTGTTCACGCAAGCATATATATTTTTGTATTATCATTATTATTATTTTTTAATTTTTTACTAATTATTATAGTTATTATTATTAATTTTATTAAATAATAATAATAATAATAATAATAATAATAATAATAATAATAATAATAACAACAATAACTAATCATGACTAATCATGTCCTATCTTTTAAATTCAAACTATATAATCCTATCACCTACTAAGTCATTTTTAAATAGACAGCTTATGACCCATAAATTTTTGTTGTATCGTTATCAAAGACCTACCATTAATCATTTTCTTTTTGCTGTTTTTTTAGCACGCGATATGTGGGTCTCTTTTTCCAATGTCGCTTATTTTTCTTTATATCTATCAAGATCTCATGTTTAATAAAAACCTATAAGTAAAATTTTACTTACCAGTTCTTTTTTAATGTATTTGTTGACTTAGTTACATAACTGTGGGTTCATTATTGGCATAAAGAAACAATAAAATGGAATGCTCTCTAATGCTTATTCCTATTAGTTTTAGGAGGGAGGTGGGAGGTAGACTGAGGCCAAAAATTTTAAAGGCTTTGAAAATTGGAGCTCGTGTTTATGTCTTCTAATTGCAACTGAAGTCACCTTCTCATCGGCGTCTATTCGCCAAATTGGTCTGGCTTTCTCGTCTCATGCCGGAAGATGCCAGTCATTTCATGTCATTAAGTCCCTCAAATGAATGATAGTGGAGGCCTCAATTGCGAGGTGTTTGGTGTAGTCATCTAAATAAAGAAAGAATGCATTTATACTCAACTTGAAACTGACGAGAGTCAGAGATTCATCAAGAGTGTTGTTTAAGTGGGGAATTTTGGAGTTTCCTACAAACATAATCTTTTTCTGTTAAAAAAATTAAGTGGCTTTTACATATCTATCTTTGACCTCTCTTTAGTCTTCATTATTGGCGGGTTTCTATCTTGATTTTCTATAACGTTCCACTTCCATTTCTTCTTCCGAAGTTCACTATCCATTTCTCCATAATACTTATAATAAATTCTAAATTCTAAATTCTTAATCAATTATTTAATAAATATATATTAATTTCAAAAACTATGAAATTTTTTACATATATTAAATGACCAAAATTATGTTTATTGAGTTGGAGATATATTCTATTTTTGGAGCTATAGAGGATCCTAAGGCAGACGTAGAATTATGTTTAAGCACCAGAGGTTAGTCACTTTCTTTATCATACCCCAAGTCCTATCGTGCCCATATCTCTAAATGTTATAAAATGTGATTGAAAAAATTAAATCTTTATCATAGAAATGACGATTTTATCTTCTTAGTGAAGTAGATTAAGATGAGATAGAGTAGAATAAAAGAAGGAAAGAATGAAAGAAGAAACAACTGCTCATTTATGTTTCTTTCTTTCTACTTACGGGGTGGGAATAATCATTATGAGATTATGGTCAATTGGTGCTTGCTTATTTGCTTGTTAGACACAAAATGATCTAGGTTCCTATTATTACTGTGCTTATTAATTAGATGAGTGGCCATCCAAATGCACGATGGGAAAGCGAGAGTACATGAGATGCAAGGATTTTCTGAGTTACACGTAATAATATCCTCTTGGAAAGTAGACAGAAACTATGTTGGAAGCCTTTTGCTTTACGCAATAGTTAAAAACATGAGAAATAGAACATATAGTTTAGCAAGTGGACTACAGTACGCCGATGAAACCATTTGGGACTTGATATGATGTCAGGCACCTGTTTGTTGATGTCCCCGAGAGAATAATCATGAATTCTCTTTATAGAAGTGTAGATTCCGGATTGATAGCAAAATCAGAATTTAAGATTTAGTCGGCTGTCTTTTTCAAAAAAAAAAAAGATTTAGTCGGCTGTATCAGGTAATCTAATCTTAACAAATACATAATTATCTATAATGTCCTCACATTTTCCTGTAGAATTGTTAGCCAAGCAAAACTTGGTAAGTGTCCATCTATTCTAATTCTGAACCAGCTTCTTTCCCCAAGTGAAAATGACAGCTACACTGCTGTTACCAAGAACTTGCCATCGAAATCATAAATTTTGCGTGAAAAGATTAGTGTATTTGTAAATTAATAACTTCTGAAACTTTTGACCTGGATGAAATGAACCCTTCAATTTTGACTGATTTGCACATGCCCCCTACTCTCTGATATTTCTCCATTTGCATATCAGAAATAGACAAGGAAAAAAACATACGAGAATCAACACAAAGGCACGTTCAAACAATATGAACATTTCAGAAATTTCCGTTCAACATGTACATAATTGAATATTATATGTCGGTACCTAAGGGCAAGATAATGTCCGCCAAGCTATGACAGCTATGGCCTGAATGTTAAAAAGATGCAACTTTAATGCTGAGACATTAAAAACTTTAAGCTGTACAAGATAGCACAGGACACATTTATCTTCTTAAACATGAGCTCTTCTAGTCTTAAGGATGGGAGTAACATCAGCTTTCTTAAACAGAGTAAGGTACTTGTTATAAATGAATCAACTTCATTTGAGCAGATTTATGTCAGTACTCAGTGCAATTACTATTAGCAGATTTATGTCATTACAATTACTCTCAATTGGGTGTGGCGTATTTTTTGCAGGTGTCTCTCTGTGTTTTTATGCAACTACAGATTTTAGGTTGATAAGTTAAATTGTTCAGTCAATGTCAAGAGAACCAAAATTTATTACTTTGATTTAGTCGGCTTGCTACCCAATTACTCTTTAACGTTTGTGCCATTTGATGTCAAGTTTTGGCGTTCTGCCCTATCTTAAAGAGCTCTGGAAAGGATAAATCCATATATATTTCTCCATTTTCATATCAGAAACGGACAAGGGAAAAAGAACATAAATTAAAGATACCCATTATATATAAGATTAAATCATGGAGAGTTCTATTAAGTTCCATCATAGAGACACACAAAGATCAACTGAGTCATTGTGATTTGCTCATTTGAACTTTACCAAATACCCAACAATATTATTTTTCTAGAGTCTAAGAATCAAAACAAAACTGGTGTTGCTAAAACAAAAGAAAAGACATCAAGAAGCAACAAATCACTTTGAACCATGAGATAATAGCTCACTTCACCATATAAGGAGATAATAGATGCATACATAAAGATTAATACATAGTCTCCTCAAAGCATTCTCGAAACTTCAATCAATTTCCCTTAGATGTGCTTTCAAAGATAAATACATTGTTTGTGATGTTAAAGCACGTTTAAAATTTGGCGTCAAGTTCTATTTGATTTACTGGCAGCTGAGTTCTTAAAAAGAATCTTGGTATTACAAATTAGGAAAGATCACGAATGCACAACTAGTTCGTTCTAGGCTTTCGATCTACAGTGAACTCTTATCAAGTTATAAGTTTATAGAAATTTGAAAAAATTACCTACAGATTAGTCAATAAAAAGTAATATGCTGATCTTTTTGCAAAAGATCCGACTAAATTGTTGATTCACATAGCAAGTAAATGAAACAGTCATACTGAAATCATATATAATGATAGTTCATCCTATTTTTAGAACAAGAGGCTTCCCTACTATATACAGGTGTTGATTATGGTGAAGGAGGTGTTGCGGTAGGTGCTAAAGAAGGTGAGGGGACCAAAGAAGCTGGGGGCGGATGCATCTGCTCGTGTTTTTCCATCATTCCCATCACCAGATTTTCCAAAAAACCTTCGAGCTTTTTCTTTATTTCCTTCTTCTTCTCTGACTTCCAGATTCCTTTTCCCCTTTAATGAATCACCACAGTCATCACCATCTGGTGTTGAACTGCAAAAAGAAATAACAGGAGAGCTAAAAACCTTTACAAAAAACATTCTCTTCTGTTGTTTCAATTTGGAAAATCAACAATTGCTCTATGATTCATGTAACTTATTACCCGACCCAATATACAACCCACTTCAATGAAGAAACCACTAAAATAGAGAAGCCAAAATTCTAGAAAAATCCAAATTCTAAACAATTTTACTTAGCAACTAAACTCCATTATAATAATCCAAACATTATCTTGATATACAAGTTGCATCAATGAAACACTCAAAACTACATCACAAACATGAACATACACTTCATAATTTGCAAAAGGCCACCCTCATAATTTGGGTCAGCCCTATTCGAACCGACTCTGACCAGGCAAATTCTGAACACCCTCTCATAGTTGTCCATACCACCACCATCCCTTTCCATTTCTCCAACCATAATGTCACTGAAAAACCCCTCATTCCCTAATGTGCCGTCATCTAAAATTCCCTGAGCCTCCATAGGCGGCTGAAGAAAAAACGACGGATATTCATACTGAGAGTTGGACATCAACCTTTCACTGCTTCCTCTGATGGGATGGACCTTATGAGGTGAGAGATTGTGATGGTTAACATCAAGGGAGAAAAGCCTAGCTGTTGGAGTGGAGACTAGAAAGGTGGGAAGGAAAACCCAGTCGTTAGAGTGGAGATTAGAAATTAGACTAAATGGTTTGTGATGTTGTCACTGAGCAATAACCTGCGTCAAAAATGGAGAGCATATCAACTTTCAACATATATCTTTGATCTTAAAACCTTGATTTTACACAAATATGAAGATTACCTAAAAGAGAAACACCCACCTGCTACAGCTGAGGTCTTCGTCAGAACCATCACATGTTAGAAAGGTGGGAAGAAAAACCCAGTCGTTGGAGGACTAACTGGTCTGCGATGCTGTCACTGAGCACTGACCTACGTCAAAATGGAGAACATATCAGCTTTCAACATATATCTTTGATCTTAAAACCTTGATTTTACACAAATCCGAACATTATCTAAAAGAGAAATGGTACAGGTGATGATAATAGTGAAGGTGGTGTTGCAGCAGATACTGGGAAAGGTGAGAGTACTGAAGAAGCCGGTGGCAGAGAAGGAGAGGAAGTTGAAGGAGACAAAATGATTACCGAAAATTTGAGAGACAGAGAAAGAGAGGGGGTTTGTGAAAATGACAGAAACTTCGAGAGTCTGGTTCTTGTAGGTGACGTTATTGAGAAGCGTGACAATGAGATGGAAGGTAAAAAATGAGAGCCATCGGACGAAATGGATGAACGGGATGGATTTGGTGATCGTCCACCCCGTTCGTCCTTAGTATAATATACTTAATGAAGTTTCTAGAGATGAAGTTTAATACGGATCTAAAAACTATGGGCACTCTTAGGTTAAGAACTAGAAATATATTAACTTAAGTGGTAATTGATATTTGGGTTTTTATTATTAATTTGGATAATAACTTGTTAAATAAGAAAGTTAGAATAGTTCATTATTTGAATCGATTTAGAACCTAACTATTAATTTTAGTAAGACAATAATCCAATCATTTTCCCTTGATCATGTATAGGAGATTAATTAGTGAAATTAATTCTTAAGAGTTATTCTACTTCGATTAATCTATTTGTCTTTGCTCCCAATTGATTCCGTCTACTTTTCAATTTAATTTCATAATTTTCCTTAAAAGCTTTCACTTAATAATTGGGATAGAATTTCTAAGACTGCATTGTTTTTGTTTTTATTTTTAATTCAAACTTAATTTAAGTTGACCAATTTCACCTCTGTGGGAGACAACCCTGGGTTATCAACTACAACTATCTCGTATACTTGCGAGTAGGATAACCAAAGTCTTTTTAGAACTTTTTGGGTATAACATTAGACCAACTATGCTCTATAGGGCAAAGTGTTGACCTATCAAACAAGTGCATATTCGTAGGCTAATGGTGACAGAGATGAGGATGCTCCGTTGAATGTGTAAGCTTACTAAGAGAGATAAGGTCAAGAATATAATGGTAAGGGACAAATTAAAGGTTGCTAATATTATTGACAAATTAAGAGAGACAAGACTTAGTTGGTTTAGACATGTTAAAAGGAGAAACCTAGATGCTCCAGTAAGAAGATGCAAGAAGATCATACCTAGAGACTATAAGAGGAAAAAATGGAGGCCTAAGAAGAACTGGAGGGAGGTGATCAAGAATAATATGACAATGTTGGAATTAACCAAGGACATGACTTTCAATTGAAAACTTTGACGTATTGGGATTCAAATGAAAGATCTCTTGTAAAGAGATCCTTGTAATTTCTATAAGTCCTTTAACTTTGTCCTCTTGTAGTTTGTCCAAACTTGAAAATAGGCAGTACTTATTTATTAGCGATTTAACCTAAGCCTTTTTTACCTACCTAGCTTGATTTAATAGTTTTATTTTAATTTTAATTTTTATTATTTTTATCATCATCATCTTCTTCTTCTTCATCATCATCATTATTATTATAATTACTATTATTATTATGATCACCCTCATCATTATCATCATCATCATCATCATTATCATCATCCTTATCATCATTATTATTATCATCTTTATCATCATCATCATCATCATCATCATCATCATCTTCTTCTTCTTCTTCTTGTTTTCTATTTATATATTTTTTTCCTCTTCATGTGGGTCATTTGAAAACAACCTCTCTACTAGTTAGGAGAAGATTATATATTATTGGACCTCTGCAGTCCCCGCGTGTAAGTGAAATTTCTATTGGGTGTTATTATTATAGATTTGATGTTTTTTTACCTAAGTTAATTAATAACTAATACAATTAATTATGTTAATTAATTTAGGTTAAGTTAAATTAAATTAAATAATACTAACTTAATAATTTTAAATTTTAATTTTAAATAATTGGGTCCTATTATGCCACGTAAGCATCACATAGCACAATAGGACCCACAATAAAATTAGATTATTATAAAATTTTCCATGTCAATAATGACTCAGTGGAACACTAACAACGTCATATTCCATTATTATTTCTATTAACATAAGGTTCAATTTAAACATTTGTAAAACGATAGGTTTTAATTTAAATCATGTGAAACATTAAGGTTTAACTTGTGAAGAGAAGCAAACATTAGGGTCATTGTTACCATTTTTGTCTTACCTTCTATTATTTAAGAATAAAACCATAGTTATGTTTGTTGTAAGGATTATTGAGCAAACTCAAGGCTGCTTTAACCTAAATATGATTTATCTTAAATTAATAGGTCCTAGTTAAGTAAATTTATATGATTTAGATAAATAAACTCACAATCATATGAATTTATAGGTAAGGTTAAGAATATTATATCAGAAATACTTTGATAAATAGTTTTCACTTAATAGATCTAGGAGTCACATGAAACATGATTAATAAGAACGTTATTTATGTTATTTAAACTTAGTTGGTTTATTGAGCAAACTCACGATCAACTAAATTTGAATAGGATACTAGCCCACTAGAGAATTGTTTGAAAATTTCTTAACTTAATAGTAAAGGTTACTATTTTGTTTAGAAATAATGAAAGTAACCAAATATTTGTTAAAGTCTTGATTTTGTGACATCAAGTAATACTTTCTCTTTTATGTCTTTTTGATTATTAAATAAAATGAGTAGTAATTTGTCCCTAAGAAGCATTATGGATACTAACAAAGCTCACTGGACCTAACTTCTTAGACCAATTTTACAACTTGAGAATTATTATTAGGCAAAAAAAGAAATCAAATGTTCCTGATATTGCAATCTTACCAAACCCTAGTTCAGATGCAACTGAGATGTATAGGAGATCAATGCCATATTGATGATGTTGAACAAGTTCTATGTATAATGTTTATATATCTCATAAGCTTTAAGGGCAGTATAAGAACATTGATGCTCATATTATAATTTTGCATCTTAAGGATGGTGTTTAAAGTAAGTTGAAGAGATATTAGACTTCTAGAGCATTATATCTGTAACAGCCTGGACCACCCGCCTCATATATATTGTCTGCTTTGGGCCTTGGCCCAGGCAAACCCTTACGGTTTTGCTTTTCCCACCCTTGGAAAAATGCATTTATGAGGGAGAGGTTTCCAGAGCCTTACAATACCTACTTCGGTCCCCTCTCTAATAGATATGGGAATCTAACATTCCACCCTCTTAGAAGCCTAGCATCCTCGCTGTCCCACAGGCCTGGATCCACCCCTTAAAGGCCCAGCATCCTTGCTGGCCGACAAGCCTGGATCAACCCCCTTGGAGGCCTAGTGTCTTTGCTGCCATATCGATCCGGGTACTAGTTTTGATACTATTTGTAACAACCCGGACCACCCGCTCACAGATATTGCCCGCTTTA
>JANZXP010000195.1:9788155-9801044 GCA_027576715.1 Erythroxylum flavicans | reverse complement strand
TTAAAAATTCACAATAATTATAAAAGTTGAAATAAATAAAATAACTAATTAAAAAACTTTGAAAAAAAGGGGGGAAAAGAGAGGTAAGAGGGAGGGAGAGAGATTTTAAAAAATTTTGAAATTTTTGCAAAAAAAGTCCCCCAATTTTTAAAAATTTTCGGTACCGGCCAGTATTTGACCGGTATTTTGAATACCGTCGGTACCGACCGATATTTACATTCGGTACCATAATTTAAATTTCGGTACCGGTTTTGGTCTGATACATACCGGTATTCATAACAATGCATTGTTTACAATATATATTATTACATAAATATATAAGTACAACTTAAATTATATTTATAATTCTTGAGTTAATCCATTTCTTCGTAAATGTTAATATAAAACTTAAAAGCAATAGACAAGCGTCATTTTGAGTAATGTACCAGGTTGGAGTGGATCAGGTTTAACTAGCATTTAATTTTTTAAAAATAGAATTCTTAGGCTCACATCCAACCTAACTCATGAAATGAGTATAATTTTCAAGTGTAAATCTAACCAATTATCAAATTTTTAAATTTGAACCCAAACATAAGTATATATCTTATAAAAATTCTAATAATTATATAAAATATAATTATGACATATTAACATTAATTTATATGCATACACAATCATACTAAATTTGATTAAAAAAACTTTTGCATTTTTCAAATAAAAATAATCGTAAACTTGTTGTAAAATAAAAATATAATTTCTTAAAATTCATAATAAAAATAAAATTAAGTAAATAAATATAAACATGTATAATTATGATAAGATCTAAGTAATAAAATATTTATTTGAACATTAACTAAATGAGAGTTCTTTCATATCATCATTGTTAAAAATTCATTTTTCTGTGATAAACAATTAAAATAAAATAGGTAATTAAATATATAAATATTTACTTAAAAATAATTTTATATCTTTTATTCCCCTTTTCAATAGTTATATGAACGAGATATTATTAAATAACAATTATAAGTTAATTCATTTACGATATTTAAAATTAGGATTGTGCCGGCCCATGGAAACCTATCCTAAAGTATGAGCCCAATGTTGTAGCTTGCTAACTGGGCGGCGATAACGTGGACCAATCCACTTAATGCCCGGAGTCAGAAAAATGTTTGATAGTAGCGGACCTCAAATGACTATTAAATACACCAAATAAACCCCCAACCACTGTCTATAAAGAACCGCTGTCTCAGAGTTTTAAGCAGTCTGGTCAATCAATCACCACCGTTCGTCGGTTATCAACCATGGCTCCGATTAAAATTGGCGATGCTTTGCCCGACGGAACCCTCGCTCACTTTGATGAGAATGATCAGCTCCAGCAAGTCTCCATCCACTCTCTCGCCGCCGGCAAGAAGGTCGTCGTCGTTGGTGTTCCCGGCGCCTTCACCCCAACTTGCAGGTTACTGGAAAAGTTCCCGCAGCTCTTTGCTTTTGCCCTTTTTTTTTAACTCTTTAGCAATAAATTACTCATAGTCGGTCTGATTTCGCTGGCGTTCGTGTAGCTTGAAGCATGTGCCCGGATACGTTGAGAAGGCTGAGGAGCTGAAAACGAAGGACGTGGCCGAAATCCTCGTGATTAGCGGTAATGAGTCCCCTAGTTATCTCTGGGATTAGCTTAATAAAGCCTTTTTATGTATAAATTGAACGGACAAAAATATTTCTTGGTTGGGCAGTGAATGATCCGTTCGTTATGAAGGCATGGGCAAAGACATTTCCGGAGAACAAGCACGTGAAGTTCTTAGCAGACGGGTCTGCGGCGTACACCCACAAGCTTGGGCTGGAGCTTGATCTGAACGAGAAAGGGCTTGGGGTTCGCGCGAGGAGGTTTGCTCTCTTGGTGGATGACCTCATTGTGAAGGAGGCTAAACTTGAAGAAGGTGGCGAGTTCACCGTTTCTAGTGTGGATGATATCCTCAAGGCTCTTTGAGAGATAAAATGATAAAAGTAATGTATCTCTGTTTTAATAATACATAATATAATGTGAGAGTGTGTATGTCTGGTAATTAAAATACGAAGAGTTTCTTTCTATGAAATTTTTATAATTTATATTAAGACTATCTCTTACAGTTTTGAGTTTTGAGTTTTGACTTTGACCAAAGTGGGTAACGTAACGTAACGGTAAATTTATGTAGTCTACACTAGTTTAGTCTCTGACCGTAACCCATCCTTGCCTTATATTATAATACATGTTACCGTATTACCGATTAAGCTTGCAGCGAATGAGGGTTTTGATTCCTGATCAAAACATAAAACACGATTGAATCAGCATAATATCCCAGTGTAGAAGAATTCATCATTAATTGATGAAGAACATACGTAATGGGAACCAACTACATTTAATAATATAGGATAGGACAAACTAAACTATAGGAAACTATGTTTACCTCAACACTTATCACCCTAAATTATGGCGGACTGATATTTTGATGTAAATTGTTACATAATTGATGTTTACTGTTTTTTTATTAAATTTATAATGTAGCAATATAATCTATAGTTACCGTTGGTGTGCATCTTACGTAATTACATATTCCAAACCAAATAATGCAAGAAAAGATATGCAAACGGAAGCCAATTTTTGGTATTGAACGGAGATGCGGGCTAGGTGTATTTTAATGGAGAGTTATTTCCATGATACTGTACTTAAAGCAGTCCATAAAAGCCTTAAGGCTCCACCAGATGAATAAAATTGACCACTTCCCTAAATGTAAAAATGCTGAAGAGAAATGACATTTGCTTTTCATGAAAAACAATAACCTAGCTAGCTATAAAAAGAATAACGGCAATGTGCTACATTATTGTTACAGCATATTCATTTGTCTGTGAGACTCGGGTTCAAAATCGTAATAGTCGCCATTTGTTGGCGCACCAAACCCATACATATCCTCGGAAGGTATGTTGACACTTTCTCGTACCTTGAATGGTGAAGCCCACGGTGTTGAAGGATTTGAGCTAGACGCCTCTTGGTTTAAGCTAAAAGTTGGTGGATTCTGAGGAGAATTACCAGCTTGCCTTCTGTTGGAGGAGATGGTTGTTGTCAGAGGTATCGAAGTTGATTGCTGCTGGTTCTTCATTGGTGACTTGGGTCGCAGAGCCTCTATTTCTGGGGTAGTCATGACCAGGTGAGGTGCATCCGGTGGAGGATTTCTTCCCCCTCCTCCTTGCCAAACTTTCCCATCCTTGTCAGCAAAATTCCTCATGTATGCCTGAAATGTTGCCAGGCATCATGTCACAAGTCGTCATCTTCAAACTTAACGAGGTCAAAATACCACAATTAATCCTTTTTTACATGCATATCAAACAAAAGATAAGACTAGATGTTCTTTTCCACTAAAAGATACCTTTCCTTTTCATAAAATCCAAATTTCTCGCAGGTACCAAATCAAATGTATTTTCTTACACCTTACAAGCTAACTTTTAATTTTAATCAACAGATTTTAAGGAACCAAACGACTCATCGCATAGGACTAAATCAAGATCCTTCCATTCAATGCTAACATCCAGAACCTCTATTTTCACTCATGTAGTTGGTCAGTTTCACAAGCAGCTTCAGATTATGGTAGAGACATACAAGTGACTTCATTTCTTAAAGAGAGTGTACCTCTGAATTGAAGTTTGAGGAGGACAGTCCTTTACCAACAGTCAGCCAACCAGATCTAATATTATGATCTTCACCAAAAAGCTCAAGCCTTCGGCGGCCTAGGGAGAAATGCTCAATTATCCTATACATATCCTCAGGTTTTTGAGTTGAACCTGAAATCCGAAGGCATAAAATTTTCCATTCAAGTGTTTGGCATTTTCATTGCAACACAAGGAGTCAAACGGCAGCAATCACGACATGATATGGCCATCAACAAAGGGTATACCATTTTGTGGTTAACAGCAAAACTACATTGAAGACACCTTCAAACCACAACAAAATGACGAATATTTCCCAATATCCATAGAAATTGAAAGAAAACGTGTGAAGTTCCAACTGTTCATGAAATTGTTAACATCAGAAAAGAGTGACATTGCTGCCACTTCGGGGATCTCATGGCCACTTGTCCACAATAATGCATTTCCCGACAAAAGTATACAAAAGAGGAAAGAGCAAAAGCAGTGATCATATAAATTCAGTTAAACTCAGCTCCGATTTGTCAAACTTTAAAAAAGAAACATGACTAACCATAAGGAGGTTCCTCAGCAATAATCACATCAGTGTCAATATTAGCATGGATTATATGACCATCAGTACTGCGGCGAACAGTTCCCTTTATACCCATCAAGCAGTGTTCCTACAATAAATAACAAAAGTAACTAGTTTATGGAAAAACTAAATTTGTTAAAGCAATCTCTAGTTGAAGTGAACAAGGAAAGGTTCATTATCTACAATGCAGCAGA
This sequence comes from Erythroxylum flavicans, assembly GCA_027576715.1. Taxonomy (NCBI): domain Eukaryota; kingdom Viridiplantae; phylum Streptophyta; class Magnoliopsida; order Malpighiales; family Erythroxylaceae; genus Erythroxylum; species Erythroxylum flavicans. Next base: position 9,796,625 of record JANZXP010000195.1, on the reverse strand, counting down.
AATGTTTGAACTGTCGACCTTAGAATGCTGAAACAAAGTATGGGAATCATGCCGCAACCCTGGTGTTGCATTGGTTTTGTTAGTTTTTACCCAGCAAATATCCTCACATCTACGAAATCCCCACTGCAAATAAAGTAAATACATGAAAACCACAATATACAGAGTAAAATGAATTAGATTGAGACCCAAAAAAAAAAAAAGTAACTGCTGGACCTCTTCTTCATTTCAAAGCTGAAAAAGTTACCTTCTTCAGACACTGGCGGCCTTGCTCGAGGCCTACGCCATCTCCTACCCAGAGAAAGATAAAGGAAGGCGTGTCTGCTACTGCCTGCAAGGGAAAAAACAGAGAAAATTGAATAGAATTACTGGTCAGCAAGTTGCTCAAGTAAGAAAAAAGAAATGCAAATTGATCATTTCCCAAAAAGAACAGCTATTATCAGGAAAAGGAGAACTTAAAAGAGGGACTACCTCAATCTTAAGGTTTAATATCTCGTCAAATGTCCAATAGTCCATATGATCACCAATGCCAGGGGCTCGATGAACATACTCCTCCCATGGAGGATCTACCAATATGACATCAAACTTAGTTCCAAAGAATTCTGGAGACAGCTCAAATTCTTTTAGGTTACATTGCAAATACATGGGAGGAGAAGCAGACTTAACCACTATCTCATCCTTTTTCTGTATAAGCTCCCTAAGCTTTGGATAATCCTCTACAACATTGGTCAGTTCTAGCTCTCTGATAAAATTTTGGGGCCGCATACCAGTGTCAACAAAATTTTGCGAGTAATCATTCTGCTCTCCCCGTGAAGGGGCTTTTCCAGGGGGGCCACCATTTCTAGGAGGCACCCAACCGACTGGGTTCTTATCAGGTTGTGCTCCATGTCCAATTGGTCCAGCAGGAATAAAACCAGAGGTAGACATGGTAGGAGCCACTCCCCTTCCCGGCCCTGCTTGATTGAAAAACATAGGGTGATTTGGTGGAGCACCCATGTTAGGAGGAAATCTAGTGGTTGATGGCCCAGGAGGTACAGGAGAAAGAGCAGGTGGAACCCCTAACATATTCATCTCAACACCACGAGCCCCAGCCCACACAACTGGCGGTGAAAATGGTGGAATGAAAACACCAGGGGTAATTGGAGGGCCCCCAGTTGGAGTCATACCAGGACCAAGTGGCTGCATTGCCCCAGGTGGAGGCATCCCTAGAGGCCCAAAAGGTCCTCCCATCATGGGCAATGGAACTCCGACTTGTTGACTGTCTCTTCCAGTAGGTCTACCTCTTCCTCCTCTTCCAATCCTGCTCCCTTTTAACCCATGCATGGGACCTCTGACAGAGGATCCTATCTCTTGGTTACCATATGGAGGCTGTGAACCACCGCCAGAACCGTGGCCACCAATACCACGACCAGACACAGACCCTTTCTGGCCTCTTCCTTTACCTCCCTGATAGTCCATTTCATCCCTCCATGGACTTGGATCCCGCATAGATACCCTATCATCAATATATCTTTCTTTATCTTCAGCAGATGGAGCAGAATTGTATGAATCATGTCTCCTTGCCCTATCATCACGCATATACGCCCAATCTTCAGCATTACTAGCAGCTTTTACATCAGACTGCTTAGCAGTTTCATTTCTTCTAGAAAAGTGGGATGTGGACTCTGCTCTTCCATAATCAAGAGGCTTGGTTTGAATCTCTATCACATCATAATTATCATTTGAAATTCCAAAATTTGATGAGGTTTTTACAGCTTCACCCCTGCTTCGACCATGAGGCCTTTCATTGTCATTCCTATCACGACCATGCCTTGGTTCCCAATCTCTACCACGATCATAAACAAGGTCCCCATCTTTTGAGTCTCTATCATTGGCAGAGGATTGCCTCCTTTTCCAATATTCTTTGGAAGTTTCCTTATCTCTATTTCTGTCACTCCAATCATCTCTGCCTTTTGATCTATCATCCCTGGAGCCATCCTTTTCCATATCTTTTCGTCTAGTATCTGTGCTTCTTTCATACTCCATGTCAGAGTGTTGTGATTCTTGGTGACGTCTAATACTCCTCTCAGGAGTTCTGGACCTGTTAGAACGACCTACCGTACTTTTGTCTCTCATCCTTGTACTTCCATCTTCATCAACATTAGAAGACTTTTCACGGCTTTCAGAAATATCCCTGTTAGTGGGAGTTCTCTGCTGCCTGTGCTTCTCATTTTTCTCTCGACCTGATTTATCTTCATGGGTAATAGGACTACCCTTGTTTTCTTCATCTGCAACTTCGGACCTGCTTTTGGACTTATTCCTTTCCAGATCAACTCTTCTCTCTTCTTTGTAGCTGGTTTTGGTACCCTTATCATTGTATGAATCCGAATTCTTGTTTTTACCATCACTGAATTCACTTCGTGTACGTGTGCTTCTATCTTTATAATTCTCATATGTTGAATCAGAAGCCTTTACATTCTTGGTATCAGTCTTTTCATAATGATTTTCCTCAGGTTTCCTAGGGACGTCAGACTCATCCCATCTTCTTCTAGAGCTTCTACCATGCTCATTAGAACCACGAACCTTCTCTCGGCTGCTTTCTCTCCTTTCTCGATACTTAGAATCTCTATCCTGTGACTTGTCATACTCCGCATCATGGGAGCGGTCTTCTTTGTTCTTACTCCCAATACGAGATCTCTCGTGCTCTGAGATCTTTGATGTCATTTTCTGCTTTTCACTTTCATCCATCCGACCATGCCCTCTACTTACAGATTTTTCTCGACCCTGTCTGTTCTCCAATTCTCCATCCTGGTAGCAACTGCTCAACTTTTCCAGGCTACTTTCCTCTTGTTTTTTCTTCATTTGTTTCAATCGCATCTCTTTCCTTGTATCATAATCATCTTCATCACTATCTGCCCTGCTAGAGCAACCACCTGATCTCTTACGACTCTCATTTCTGTCCCCACCTGAACCTCTTCTTCTCCCCCTGCCCTCCACTCCTTCAGCCTCTTCTCCACTGCTTGGCTTTCTGGACTTGCTCGACCTGTGCCTCCTCTTATCGCTGCTGTCCCATTCTTCATCATCTCCTACCCTATCACTTCTCACATCTGAATTATCATCCATGTCCCGTTTACCATAATTCCGACCATGTTCAGGTGAATCCATTAGAATAAAAAACCCCTCCAATATTAACCGGTCTACACTCTACTCAGTTTCCAGTATACGTTTCAAGAACCTACAAGAAAGATCATTTTAAAACCGCGCAAACCAAGAATAACGAATTACGTCCACATATATGATTCTCTACTGGTGAACTAGTCAAAGTTAAGAAAATTGTAAAAGAAAACGAAAACAATTATGGAATGCTAAACACGTTCATGTATTTCACTCTGAAGAAAAATGTAGCAAAAGTATCAGTGAACAAAATAAGCATAAAATTAAGAATGTAGATTCTTCTCAATATATCAAAAAATTTCAATTTTACTCCATAGAATTGCAAAAACTCAAACTTCAATATCTTATTTCCACCAATACCACGCGACCCAAGAGAAAAACCAAGCTAAAGTAAACCCCACAACCCACATGTACAACTGCAAAAAAAGCTACAAAATTCAGGGATTACAAACACTTCGCTAAGCAAGAAAAACGACATGTTCCAATTAAGACATCAAGGTACTAAAATTCGCAGGCTTTGAATCAGAAGAAAGATGTCGTGATTTGAATTTGTGTTGAGGTTCGTACGCTTGTAGGTTGTACGCAGAGAAAGTAGAGAGAAAAGTACCTGAGATTTTGAGGATAGAGAAACCCTAAACTCTTCCCTGAATAGGGTTTTCAGGTCCTGCAAAGCTCTCCACAAAGACTTGACAACAGAGAAAACCTCCTTCATATTATTTGTTATTTATTTATTTTGCCAACCCAAATCCAAATCAACTGACAATATAATAATAAGACTACGTGATGTCATGTGTTTAATGTTTAATTAGGAATTGGAGTTGCTTAGGCCTTTTTCGTTTCACTTTAGTTTTTATTTTTTTGTTTTTACTTTTAAGTTCAGTAAAAAAAAAATTGTTGTTTAAATTTTTATTTTAGTTTCTTCTATTTTTATAACTTACAAAAATTATAAAAACTAAGTTTCTATTTTTTGTAATTTTAGATTTACCATTAGCTAAATGTATATTATTTAATAATTATTATTAATAATAATTATAATTTATTTAACTGTTATAATTAATGAAAATATTTTAATAAGTACAATTTAAATTTAAAATATCTTTAAATGAATAAATTTCAAATTAAATTAGTTTTATTAATTAAAATATATATTAACAAACAAATATTAATATATAAATAATGAAAAGAACTAATTAAACTATTTATTTTAATCAAAATGTAAGAAATCTTTTACTAATAGTTATTAACAAAGATTATATAAAAATATTAAAATTAATTTATTTTAAAAATTTAGCTAATATCTAATTATTAGTAATAAAATATAATTATATTAATATTAATAATCAAACAAAATTTTGTTTAAAATTAAAAATAACAAAATTTGTAATTAAAGACTGTGATGTGATGTTGTTAATTGTTGGTACTTTTGTGTAATGTTATTAGTTTATTCGAGCATAGCACGAGTGTTAGAAGAAGTGTTTTCCACTGTACCTAATATGAATGCAATTTTTTTGTTTCTAACAGCAAGACCATGATGTCTTAATTTGTCAGGTATATTAAAACATCCATTGTGAGGCAAATATGGATGGACAGATATATATTTCTCCAAATTTGTTGAAGTAGGTCGAATACTCCCACTTTAGATGATAACTTCTGCTGCTACATTTGTTTAAGGTTAATTAGAAAAAATCATAAACTTTACTCAATTTTATAATTATAACTCGAACTTAAAAAAGTGACAATTAAACGCTCAAACTTTCAAATTTTTTCAATTCTAGCCCGACATTAGTATCTTCTTTAACGTTATTGACATGTCTATCGCATAAGACAGAAACCTTAAATACTTATATATATTAGACTTAATTAAACTAACTAATTAAATTTTATTAAGTTGCTTAACTAAACTATGTCGTTTTTAGATGAAAAAAGCTCTGGGTCGACATTTCATTGTCCTCCAAATCCATCGACTCATAGAACTTGTCATCGTCGTTATTCATCTCATTCAAATTCGACACCTTAAAAAATGACAAAAAACCCTCCAAGCTCTTCAATTTCTCCTTCAGAACATCAAGCAACGACTTCTTCTTAACGTACTTCAGATATTCTCCCACCATATGTACTTTAAAAATAACTCCATCATAATTCACAAACCCCTGCAATACAATCAACGGTTTTAGCCTATTCAACCCCTCTTGGTTAAAGATCAGTGCCATTTTGAGCGACTTCGAGCTGTCGTCAGCTATTAGCAGCTTTGTAATCACCAAATACTTGAGAAACTCCCAAGTTTGGGGAGCAAACAACGTTTTGTTGTCATAAATCACAATATGTTTGGGAATTCCAACAGAATCATCCCCAAATTCGATCTTCAACTCTGAAACCAACTGAAGCATCAGTATTGGGTTGTGAAGGTGCTCAATGGTGGACAGCGAGTCAATGACAGTGACTTTAGGGTTCTAACATGGGAACTCATACAACTACCAGTTCCAATCCTCGTCATACAACTTATGAATAACGCAATAGAATGGTCCCTGCTACCTAATTAAGTTTCATTAAGTTTCTAACAATTTGAATGAAATTCTAATTTGCCACCCTAGGAACCTCTTTACACGAACTGAGTTTGGTGCAAGAACTAAGTTTGATTTAGGTTTTATTAATCTAAAAATGACGTAGTTTAGTTAAACAAATTAATGAAACTTAATTAGTTAGTTTAATTAAGTCTGATGTGTATAAATGTTTATGGTTTCTGTCTTATATGACAAGCCACGTCAGTAACATTAACGAAAATACTAACATTGGGCTAGAATTGAAAAAAATAAAAATTTAAGTATTTAATTGCTACTTTTTAAAGTTCGACATATGATTGCAAATTGAGTAAAGTTTAAGATTTTTTTGTAATTAACCCTTTTTTTAACTTCGGTTAGCTTGCAAATCTTTTTTTAAGGGAGTGGTTTACTGATTTAATGATTATTACGAATATTCAGATATTTAATTTATATGAACTTAAAATTGAAATTTCAAATATTTCTTGTTATAAAAAATTACCTGAATTTGAATTATTCAAACTTCACATAATTGGCACCATAATTACTAGCATGTAAGATTGTAATCTTAGATACAAAGTGAAGTTTACCTGGACAAAATATTAAAGGACTTTCTATTGTAAGAGTGGGATACACAATACTTCCAATCTTGTAATTATTGATTTATGTCTTATAACCAATCAATTGGTTGTAGTATAATGACATAATTATTTAAAAATATTTTTATTTTATACATATTCAAATGTATATAATAAAGTCTATACGATAAATGTACATTGCAAATAAAATTATAATAGGATTATAATTATGATATTTATATATTATCTCTAAAAAAGGATAAGGAATGTTATATCTCATTCATAAAAAACTTTCGGCTAGCAATATTCCCCGCCGCCAACCCCATGCCGCTGGTCTTTATGGCCGGCGACCAGCCCACGGGGGTCCCCACTGGACCCCAAGATCGTTCGCAAGTTTTTTTTCAGTCATTCGAACCTCAACCCCCACAAGACTCGCCACCCATAAAGGATGTAAAATTCATCAACGGTATTGCAACTATTGAACTTGAAGATGATGAATTCGAACAACTCGTTACCCCTCATAAATTAAGCTTGGTTGGGAAATTCTCTTACGGACGTCCCAAGATGGAGGACGAGCACAAAGAATTTCGAAAGATTGGATTTAATGGGAATTATTCTCTGGGGCTAATGAACCCTCGACATGTTTTGATCCGCTTTAAGAAGGAAGAGGACTACCAAAGGTGTTGGATTCGCACCTTTTAGAACATTGCTAGTTATTTAATGCGAATTTTGAAGTGGAGACCGGGTTTTAAATTTAAAGAAGATCCCCAAATTGTTCCTATTTGGGTTTCACTCCATGATCTCCCAGCGGAGTATCTCAACCCAAGGATGATCTTCTTGATGGCAAAAGCAATTAGCAATCCCCTCAAGGTTGATACACCAACCTTGAACATGACAAGGCCCTCTGTAGCTTGTTTTTGTTTTGAAGTTGTTGACTTGATGAAGGAGCTCCCCAAGGTTGTGCGAATTGGTAAGAAGGGAAGGAAACATGAACAAAAATTCACTTATGAACACGTTACCTACTTTTTTTCAAAGTGCAATAAGATTGGTCATTGAATGGATGATTATAGAATTGGTAAATCCCTACAAATTTCGAAGAAGGATGTGGATTCTGGGAAGGAAAAGGAATTGGTGTCTAGGAAGGATAAGGAAGAAGGCCAAAAGAAGGATAGAGGTGCTTGAATTAATACTCTGAAAGTTAAATGGCAGCTACAAAGTAATATTGATTGCGATGTTGTTGCGAAGCAGCCAACCGTGGGGAATCAAGGCTCTACTTCGGGATAGTCCGCTGTGGACAAGGACAACATCCCAGCTGATGTTACCAACCGGCCTGCTGTTGTTGCGCATGACTTCATCTATAAAACCCTAGCGTCCGCAGAAGAGGCTCTGACTGAAACCCTAGTCGCAGCCCAAACCCTAGTTGCAGAAGGGCGAGATTTTGGTACGCCTCAGGTGCAACCAGCTGTAGTTGATCAATCTAAGGCGTAAGGAGGTCTTAGAGTTGATCCAGTAACACCTTTGGACGTCACCGTGAAGCAAACACTAACAGAAGCAAAAACCCCAGCTTCGTTGCATCCCCCACCAAAAACCCTACCGCATGCTGGTCTCAAGCAGTGCGTCGTTTCCTCCGCGCTGCCTATGCTCCTTTTACAGTCCAACAGGTTTGCAACCTTAGGGAGTTCAAAAGATTTTGATGAGTTTGTTGACACTGGTAATGACATTGTTCCTGACTGTAGTAAAGAACACCGTACCATCATAGTTGAGGGGGATGTTTTCCAGCTGTGGAAAGGAGTGGTCTCTTCGTACGCACCTGATGATTCCGGCTATACATATTGCCCAGATGATGAAGAGGAACTTGGAGGGAGATGGACTAAAGGCGAAAAGGAGGATGCTCAGATTACAACAGTTGGAGAAGGCGAGATCAAGGTGCGTAGGAAGAGGGGACGCAAGACAAGGGCTGAAAGCCTGAAGTTGCACGAGGGTTTAACCTTGCGTCGGTCCTCCAGGTTACAATAAAAACTTCCACTCCCAATCTTTTTTTAATGATTAGTCAAATGATTTGGAATATTAGGGGCGTCAGGAATGATGCGTCCCAAAGACGTTTAGAAACCTTAGTATGTATGTATTCAATGTAAGGGTAAGTCGCCTTGTTCATTGTGTAAGGCGCCTTATGCCTTTACGATACTGACAAGTCGCCTTGTATAT
>JANZXP010000195.1:9773787-9788055 GCA_027576715.1 Erythroxylum flavicans | reverse complement strand
CATACTAAACGATTAAATTAACACTTAAATACATAACAAACTAAGCCCTAAAATATGATGCAATTCACACTTATCAACTACCAATACCACTGCCGCCACTACCACTACCACCTTCAACATTTCCACAATCACCATGAAAACTAGAAAACGAACTTTCACTACCAATTTCAAAATTCAACCTTTCCCTTATATCTTTCTCATGTTGATTTCTTCAAGCAATGTTTTCATTTGCCACTTCACATCATAGCTTACTTTTTTACAAGACTCTACATCTCCTTTAACCCCAACTAAATGCTTCTTCAATCAGGTGATTCCTCCGCCTTTCAAATGCTTGTTAAAAAATAAGCAAATTTTGTGATTCTTCATACTTAGGATTAATGCAGTATGAGCTCAAGCTGGATCATTATATCTTCCTGAAACAGTTTGATCAAGAGTAGTTGAACTTCTTTCCATTTATCTGTAACAAAAAATGAAGATATTAGTTTTACAAGAAATTTATTCTTTACTAGTTTCATCAACAAAATTAGCACTGCTAACACTAAGTCCTTCATGAGGCAGTGCAACATAAATAATGTCATTAATTCTTTATTTTAATCCTAAGGAAGTAAAGATGCATGAATCTAGAGTAAAATTCAGAAATAGATAGACTTTCCTATTGGAGAGAAGTAAATTTATGCTAAATTTAAAATTGAATTACCGTTCAAAGATTTAAGATGATGACTCAACAAATCCAAAAATTCGAGTCATGACTTAAACATCCTTCACTTCACTTTCATCTTTATTCTTGTTTTTTTCAGGAATATGATTATTTTCATTGACATATCTTCATAAATCCTTACCTTTAATAAATATCTTGAAATAGAATGCACAAGCCGAATAACTTTTTTCATTAAGATGAACTAAAAAACTTTCACACTTACTCGAAGAGTTAATGCCAAAGTACTATAAATGAGATAAAAATGGAATAATAAGAAAATTAGATTTTGAATATGCAAAGATTATAAGATGGACTAATTTTAGGATAAATAAAGGTTGATATGCAAGAGACTTGAATCCTTAAAGAGATGGACTAATTTTAGGATAAAAATTAAAGACAACTTAAAGATATAGAATAATTACAACTACAAAAGTTCCTATTTGGTTTCTCCACAAGACCACATCCGAATTATTATTATACTCAATTAATTATTTACCTAATATCCAATTACCATTTCAATAATTTTAAGATTATGCCAATTAACTATTTATTTAAATTCTTTCCAATTTAAATTCTTGGTAGTTTTAAGTTAAGTTGAAACTTTAAAGCTTTTCTAACTTTTAAATCATGCATCATAAAGTTAAGTTGAAACTTGAATTGAAATTTGAAAGCCTTTCTAACTTTTAATGTATGCCGTGAATGACCAAACAATATAAATTAAGTCATCAATTATCAACCAACCGAACCACAAATGAACCAAAACTATACTCCTTTCATTCAATTCAACTCCAAATCTAATCCATTATCCAACTCCAACCAACGGCACACAAATGCTTTATAATTTCATTCCAAATTTCCATTCACAATCACAACATAAATGCAATTAACTAGAAAAAATCTAACAGAAAGTGAAAACACACCCAAACAGAAATTCACAATCGGTGATTGGGTATTATTCTAAATCGGGTCGGGTCGGGTTTAGATTTGGGTATTATTTCCAGATCCGACAACTGCGGTCTCGCAAATGCTTGGATAATGGAGGAGAGCAGACGATGGTGGCGTGGTACGTTGGTGGTCCTCGTGGAGGACGGCTGAAGGCTGATGAAGGTCCAGATGAGGCTCAGTGGCAACAGGTTTGCGTGGTGGAGGAAAATCTGAAGATGACTGCCAGAGAGGTAGAACGTAGGAGCATCATCAGAGAGGTAGGACGTAGGAGCAAGAGCACCACTAGAGATGGAGAGGAGAACGAGAGAGAGAGAGAGTGGAGAGGATAAGAGCGTGGGTAAGATAGAGAGAGGATGAGGTGAGTTTGAGAGAGAGACAAAAAATTAAAAAGGAGAGGCAGGCGTGGGGAAGGCTTGTTAGGGTTATTATTTTTTATTTTTGCAAAAAGGTCCTTGGTTTTTATAAAAATTATGGTACCAACCAGTATATGACCGGTATTTTGAGTACCAGCCGGTACTTGACGAAAGTACCCAATACTGACTGGTACCAAACATGTTGATACCGTTTTGTTTTCTTGCTAGTACAGTACCATCAAACTAATACTAACTGGTATGAAACGGTATTCAATAATCTGTGTTTAATTCGTGGTCAGGAATTTGGCTCACAAATATATTATCATCTCAAACTTAGACATAAGGAAACCCTATTTGTTTAGAGGAGAAATGATTGTACACACATGCATGGAACTGTTGATGTAGAATTGTATATTTATTGCTTATGGAACATAATTAGAGGATCAAATCTCTTGTATCGGTTATGGTGTTCCTATCATGTTCCATTAAATCTTATCTATATATTGATGTGGATCCTATATAAATGTTTTCCTATCATGTTCTATTAAATTTTATCCATATATTGATGTGGACCCTATATAAATATATGGATGAGATTTAATAGAATATAATTGGAACAGAATAACTAGAATAAAATTTTTGATAGGCATAATTAGAAGTGATTAAATAAGACAGAAGGTCTTAACCTCCGGGAACTAACTTGAATGGACAACTTTCGATTTGACAAATAAAAAGATACAGATTTGTCAAGACACGACAGCTCTAGGTCTCTGGAGGATCACGTTGTACGTACTATTCTTAAGGACCCCAAAAGGAAATAAGAAAAGAGGTACGCATAGACAAGCATTGGATATGAAGACTAAGACTATGAACACTACACATCCATTTTCCCAATGTATTTGCCAAACTTTATGAAATGGATTGGGAAAATGGTTAAAAATAACCAGTGTATAAGGGTAATGATCTAATCCTTGGTTACATTAATGTGTCTGAAAGTGACATTATTACGGAGTATATCCAACTGCTCCAAAACATACAATAAATGAGACTACTACAACGCGCCAACGAAACCTAACCTACAGTGTGCCGTTTTTGTCTGACTAGTGCTAGACTCGGCATTTCAGAAATAATGATCAAATCAATTTTTTCTTTTATTTCTTAATAAGTTGACATCACTAGGGCTTTTAACCTAATTTAAATACTTTTGTTTAAAATTATAGTTGTGGTTTTGAAATGTTTTGTTTTACCTTTGCCAAATTTACTTCACTGATTGAATGTGTCTCATCACTTTGTTATTTAACTACAAAATATAGTCTACTCTGACTTGTTAAATGCTAACCTCAAGCGTTGAAGTAGGTATAATAAAGGCTAAAATACTGTAACGTTACCAAAGACAAAGAAGTCTCTGTATGAACATATAAACAATTTGTTTTTGCATGGGGAGGGGCCAACATTACAATGCCGTTTGAGAGAGATAAGAGAGAATGGATCCAATTTCTCCGAGTCTGAGTTTCAAAACGTATTTCTGTTGGATTTGAATTTTATCGAGTGGGACGATAAAGTTCAGTGGCGTGGAGTGGACCCTTTGACTACGGACAAGCTCGCACACTGTCTCTCTCCATTAAGTTTGTATGTACCTTTACTAGTCGTTTCATTATTCATTAGCCTTGAAGAGCCCGACACTCACTTGAGACAGATATCCGCTCTTGCAAGGTGTCATCTATATGCATTCATGCCCTTGTACTCTTTATCCTTCATCTCTTGTTCATTTTAACTTGTACTGTTCAACCTTTTTCTTTGAAGAATCTACTTTCTTTTGGATGAACACTTTCCAAAGAGTTTTAGCACACTTGTGGTAGTAGCTTTAGCTAAAAGAACTACTGGGTGCTGGATAAGTTGTGAGTTCATTCTGAAGAAGATGAGTGTTTCCAGGTTCATTAAATGTGTTACAGTCGGAGACGGAGCCGTTGGCAAGACCTGTATGCTCATTTGTTACACTAGTAACAAGTTCCCCACTGTAAGTCATTCAATTAACTCTTTCTTTTCTGCTTGTTTGAGGCATTTCTGCCCATGGGTTCTTCACCCTCAAAATGGATCTTAAAATAGGTTTACATTTTTTTTACGGTGTTTTGCAATTTATCTTTACTGGAAGGGTTTGAACGAGAGCCATTGAAAAGGGTCTCCACTTTACTTCGAGTTTGTAACCTTAGAATGTGTTTATTCCTTAGCTTTAAGCAAGGACTCCGGCTTTTGATCATTTGTGTATTTTTCATTGTTTTTGCAGGATTATATACCCACAGTTTTTGATAATTTCAGTGCTAACGTGTCTGTGGATGGAAACAGTGTCAATTTAGGACTCTGGGATACTGCAGGTATGTTAGCGAGTATTCCTCACGTACCGAGTCCATAGTTCTTATTTTAGTAATTGCAGAGGCTGGTGCGACGTTCAAATTAAATCATGTAGTCGTCTGCGACTTAGTTATCACTTTTTTTATCATCACCATTAAAGGTCAGGAGGACTACAGCAGGCTGAGACCACTGAGTTACAGAGGAGCAGATATATTTGTGTTGGCATTCTCGTTAATTAGCAGGGCAAGTTACGAAAATGTTCTCAAGAAGGTAGGGACTCTAATCTTGATGCTCTTCTTCATTTTTAAATTTTAATTCACCACAGCTCCACACTTTTCCTTTTGCAACTATCAATTTCTTTACGGTTACGTTTCAGATGAGATTAGATTTGTCAAGTGTCTTCTACCAACAGTTCCATTTAAATTCCCATCTTATTTCAATCTTGCAACTGATACGACAAAATGTTTTTACCTTGTCAATTTGCTCTTTTGCATGGATGTTGTGTTCCTGCTTTTATGCCTTAGATGGTCCTTATTTAACTGGAACAAACATTTGATGTTTCATCAGTGGATGCCTGAGCTTCATCGCTTCGCACCAAATGTTCCAATCATTCTTGTTGGAACTAAATTAGGTAAGCAATTTACAAACACTTGAAATGTGATTATGCTAATTTTGTTTTGCAGGTTACTGACATGATTCCTTTTATCTTTTAATAGATCTTCGTGAAGACAGAGGATATCTAGGTGATCCTATGAATTCTAATGTGATAACATCTGCTCAGGTATGTTCTCATCACCTTAAGTTACCGTCAAAGCTTAGTTTATACGGCCGAGAAATGAGTTATCTTATGTCTTCAGCTAAGTTCAGCTTTTGTAATTAGGGAGAGGAACTAAGGAGACAAATTGGTGCAGCGGCATATATTGAGTGCAGCTCCAAGACCCAGCAGGTAGATTAGATCACTTCAGAGACTTGGAAATTTGATAATCTTTCGCAGTTTATTGTTAGGCGTCCTTTCTGATTGCCATACACCTTATGTGATTTCTGAGTGATTGTGCAGAATGTCAAAGCTGTGTTTGATACTGCAATCAAGGTTGTTCTTCAACCTCCAAGGAGGAAAGAAATGGCGAGGAAAAGAAGGCGCCAAAGTTCTGGTAGAGCAATTGCGTAAGTACTTTAGCCCTTGAATCTCTATTGATCGTCCTAAATTGGTATATTGCTTTCCCGATATATATTGTGTACCTTCAAAACTAGGACAAGAAAAACTGAAACATCCCTAAACTGAAAGTTGATAAGCTCACCTGATAAACGCATGCTGATTAAAACTGTGCTTGTCCTCATTCCCATCTCGAGCATCAATTTCAAGATGAATCCCTTGTCGTAAATTAAGTATCAACTGTAGTTCTTAACTAAGCACTAGTTGTTTTTCCGACGTTGCAGGAGCATCATGTGTGGAGGATGTGTTGCTTAGACTGAAATGGCGAAACGAAAGCAAACTTCTTGCTCTTCCATGAATGAAAAGCAGATTGAGTTGTGTGTTAGAATTTACATGTTTCTGTGTGTAATATACCCTATAAAACAGTTGTCTTCATCCGACAAACTGGATGGCAAAGCCATGGAGGGAGGGAATCAATCACTCAAATCTGAAATCTCCTCCTGGACTGTTAGTACTCCTGCTGATTTTGCTGCATGAATAGTATATCCCTTATACTATCACTTATTTGGTATTTAAACTTAGATATTAAAAGATATGTTAAGATGCAGAACATGCACTGAATTGAACGCAAACTCTAGAACAATAAATGCATTTATCTTTTCAATTCCTAAATGCTTTCGAGTTAGTTTATAACTAGTAACTACCTTATCTGTTTTTTGAATCAGTTAAAGTTAGGAGCTTCATGTCCAAATCAAACCCAACAAGCAATTTTAATAATATTAGACTTTTAGATATGTTTAATTATGTTGTTTATAAAAATGGAAATAAATTAACTTCACCTATTATATGTTTACTTTTAGATATAAAAATGTAAAATTATTTTTACATTGACCAAAATTTATAACATTGATTGATATATAAGAATGACTTTATAATATAGTTTTTTATTTTTTTTAGTTTAAATGTGAATCTCTTTGTATGAACTCCTCTCTCCTCAATACATAGAATTAATAAGAATATAATAAGTTATTAAATCTTTATAAACTATTTGTTCGGAAACAAATTAAGGTCCTGTTTTTTTTTATTTATATTATTGATTTTTGTTTCTAAATTCAGTAAAAAAATTATTTGTTTGCATTTTCAGTTTTTGTTTTCTATTTTAGTTTATTTCAATTGTGATTTCTTCATAATATTATTTATTATCAATTAAATATATATTATTTAACAATTTAATATTAACTATTAATAAGAACAATAAAAACAACAACAATTACTAGGAATAATGATGAATAATTTAATTAAATATTATGTTTAATTATTTAATACTAATTAATAAAAATTATGAATATATTTTTACTAATAAATTTCAAAAATTATTATATAAGAGATTAAGATAAAATTTATTTATAAAAATGATTTATTTTTAATTTTTATCTAATATATAATTATTAAATACTAACAATTAAATAGATTTATATTTTTATTTGAAAAATAAAAACTAAAACTAAAAACTTTAATTATTCCAACAATGATATATCGATGTGTGAGCAAAGGTAGTGAAGTATGTGCATCTGACATTATGGGCCTCAGCATTATAATTGTTAAAAGCTCTAACGTTTTTTTTGTTTTTAAAGAATTAAAAGCTCTAACGTTAGTGCATTCAATTCCCTACCCTATGGCAGTAGTAGACTAGTCGAACTCATGACAATAATGCTTAAATAATAATGGCCTTTTCTTTTTTATGGGTTTACAGTCTAGTAATCTTGTAAATTCCACATTCATGTACACTTTATCCTTATTGTAATTATGGGTAGTACTAAATTCTCTTGCTATAATTATATCAATTTAATAATTTAGTAATTAATTTTTTAAAATTCTTAAGTCAAAATATTGTTTATGATATTAATAAATAGATAATATTTAAATAATATTTGATAGACATATTATATCAATACATTGAATTATATCAAGGACATGATAATTGGAGGAAGGGTAGACATTCTAATTGAATTGAAATGATACCAATATCATGTTTGGTAAATGACTAATCAGTTAATTTTTTGACGAATTGAGATATATTTAACTGTTTGATCATATTAAACTGCTGATAATCATATTTGATAATTAGCTGATTAGGTTGACAAATTGAATCTGTTATTTTAAAAAACGCTCATGTTCTTACCGTTGAGAAATTAAGAAACGAAAAGACGATTGTACCTAAAAATTATTACTAAGAGAGGAGAGGAGAGAGAAAAAGATATAAATAAAGATAAAGATATAGATATAGATATAGATATAGATGATAAGTTTATCTCCTTTTTTTTCTATTCTCACCCTCATCGTCACTCAAAAAGAGAATTTATAATATTCTGATTAAGACAAGAATTTCATTCTTGTAATTGCGGGATACAAATTTAACTTTGTTTCATATCAGTCATAAAGTAAAATTTAACTTCTTGTAGATATGATGTTAATCAATCTTCCACTGCATGGTATTCATTGGTGAATCAAGCTCTTGATCAGTTCCTTTGAAGTTAAATTGCACCAAAACAGGCAAGTTTGGGCCTTTTTTTTTTTGTGAATATTCCATGCGGTGATTGTAACTTTAGTTAGGTTACGTATATTGTGTTCGGAGATTTCTTATAAATTATTTTATATATAAATAATTAATACTAAAAAATTAATTTTATCAAATATTTTTAAATAAATAGTAATATTATTCATTGGCTAAATTAATATCTGTTAACTAATCGTTAATAGAATCGAATAAGTGTCAATGTTCACCGACGAACTTAGACCTAAATTTATCTTACAAGATAAGTGAAGAGGGACATATTAGTAATTTAGGTTAGTCATAATCACCGGTCAATTCACACCAACTAACTCAATAAACAACCCGCTGCTTCTCCCTGCTGCGACTGCGATCTAAACCTCAGCATTTTTGCAATCGGAGACAATCATGGCCGCCATGGACCACCACTCTCCGCCCACGCCACCCTCCAAGAGCTGGAGCATCTACACCCGACTCGAAATCACCGCAAAGTACCACATCCAGGAACGCGTGGGTTCCGGTGCCTACTCCGATGTCTACAAGGCCCGACGCATCTCCGACAACGTCACGGTGGCACTCAAGGAGGTCCACGATTACCAGGCGGCGTTCAGGGAAGTCGAGGCCTTGCAACTCCTCCACAACTGCCCCAACGTCGTCGTCTTGCACGAGTACTTTTGGAGAGAAGACGAGGACGCGGTTTTGGTGCTGGAGTTCTTGAGGACCGATTTGGCGGCTGTTATTAAGGAAGCAAAAAAAAATGGCGGTGTTGGAGTAGGGGAGGTGAAGAGATGGATGATTCAGATTTTGTCTGGAGTTGATGCGTGTCACAGGAATATGATCGTCCATCGTGATATTAAGCCTAGTAATTTGTTGATCTCTGATGATGGGGTTCTTAAATTGGCTGATTTTGGTCAGGTATTTTTTTCTTTTAGTTGTGAATGTGTGAAATTCTGGCGTTTTTTGTGTTTGCATTCAACCTGTAACCGATCGATCTAATTAGAGATGAACGTTTAGAAGATCTGGTATATTAACTGTTTAAATCACGGTGTTCGGTGATTAGTTGGAGTGTGTTTGTCAAATGTATGAAGGATTGCGTTGTTATCTCTGCTGAAGTATTGCCTTTGAAAGAAATTGTAACAAGTGAGTTGAACAAACGTGGATTGGAATATCGATTTTTATTTGTTTTCTGTGGTTTTTTCATTCCTAGTATATCCGATTTAGCTGGTTCTAAGCAAAACTGAAATGGGGCATTTTTCATATTGAGGGGATACTAGATTTACTTTCACCTGATTTTTTTGTGTAAATGGAATCGACGAGATCTGCGACTAACAGTGACATTGCGCTGCGTAGTGGTACTTTCTGCATCTTAACCAAGGAGGAAAAGACTAAGTTCTTGTTTTTTCAGGCAAGGATACTCATGGAGCCTGGATTTGTTGCAGTTGATGAGAACCGTCAGTCTTTTGAAAACAGCTCATTGAATCAAGACCATGTATTTCTGCCACAAGTTGTTCCTCAGTCCTCACAAGAAGACCGTGAACACCAAGTTCAAGGAATGATCAGTAGAGAGCTATCTTTTAGAGATATTGGCAAGTTTAAGGGCCAAGATTTTTTGGACGAAGTTGACAGGGAAACAGTTAGTATTCAAGATGGGAATACTTCTTGTCTTGCCACTGGCACGGCAAGTGATTTTGAAGATGATATGTTAAGAAGTCCTTATGAGGTTTATGATGCTGGCGGTGATGGGCATGGTTCACTCACTTCATGTGTTGGAACTCGATGGTTCAGGGCCCCTGAACTACTATATGGATCTATGGACTATGGGATGGAGGTTGATCTTTGGTCACTTGGTTGCACTTTTGCTGAGCTTTTGACCCTTGAACCACTTTTTCCAGGGGCTTCTGACATTGATCAACTCAGTAGGATTATCAATGTCTTGGGCAACTTGACAGAGGAAGTATGGCCAGATTGTCTAAAACTGCCTGATTATAGAACAATTTCCTTTGCTAATGTGGAAAATCCCATAGGTATAGAGGCATGTCTTGCTAAACGATCCCGTGATGAAATTGCTTTAGTCAAGAAGCTTATATGTTATGACCCTGCTAGTAGAGCTACTGCAATGGAATTACTGCATGATGAGTACTTTAGCAAAGAGCCTCTTCCAGCTTCCATCTCTGAGCTTCGAGTTCCTTTAACAAATAGCGGGAAAGATGAGGATTCTCCTAGTGGATGGTATGATTACAATGAAAGGGGATCAGATTCTGATTTTGATGACTTTGGCCCCATGAACATTTCAAAAACTAGCACTGGTTTTTCAATCCAGTTTTCTTGAGCTTTGAAGAACGTCGAAGTGCTTTACAGGTGCCATAGATTCAGTGTTAAACGGAGTCCATTAATCAATTGCCCTAGCTCATCCCAAAAGATGGACATAACTAGTACAAGTAAATTTATATTGTAAAATAAACAAAGAGATTTTGGTGTTAAATGATCCTTCCATTTCTTGACATCCATTTTATATGCTAGTGTACAATTCCAGAATGTGAAAGCATGGATCGATCCATTGTTTTTTTGTACAGGAGACTTAAATTGGTCTTTTTGTGTAATAGACTTTAGATTGGGTGTACTTGGACCAAATTGAATTGGATGCAAATTGCACACCTATTTCCCTTTGGGCGTTTGATAGATATGAAATTGCATTTAATGAACCACGTGCATCAAATGAAATGAAATATATGGCTAACTGTAAATGATGCTGGACAATTATTATGCTATACTGTATAGATTCCAGGTAGGGATAGTAGTGAGTTTTCAACCGATAAATATCTGCACTATTCGACCCAAAAAAATAGACATAAAGATTAAAAAATAAAATTTAAATAGATTTTAAATGGATATGGATTTGGATTTGAATATGAGTTTAGTGATAATCCAAATCGATGGATACTTATATCCTACCCGTTTTTTATTAACTCTTTTTTTATGTTTTTTCTTGAATATTTATGGTTAAATATAATAAAATAATAATATTTTCTAAGACGAAACAACTTTAAAATCCCTACTTTACTCCTTAGTCCTTACCTTTTTCATCATATTTTATTTTCTTATAAGATGATAATAATGCAAATGATATGGAAATAGAGTTTTGAATGTTGTGGAGTTCACGCAAGGACAATTTGAAGCTTTGGATATTTCAGTCTTTGTTCCAGTTCTTGATTGTGAAAAATATATGTTGTCTTTGCACTAGACATTATGATTTTTATTATTCCAATTTTACGAGTTTTTAAGGCATACAAATCAAAATCTTGACTTATTATTATTAAAGTAATTTTGATTTGGAGTGTTCACAAAAATCTACTATTTATATTTTCCATTTAGAAGTTATATTTTTATGTGTTATACAACCCGATGGATATTTAAAATCCCGAACAATCCAATGGATTCAGATATGGGAAGTAAATCGTAAAAATCGATAAATTTTAAATAGATAATGGATGGAGTCATAAAAAATGGATATGTATATGGGTAAAGTAATACTTGAACCGAACCCTATCTATTTCCATCCATAGTTATTGGTGGTGACAACACATGATGTTGACGATTACTGGACTTTACATAATAAACTTTTGAGGCAATTTATATTATTTAATATTGTTATCATTTACCTTTTTATTATGTTATGATTGATGTTGGTAATATTTGTATATGATAGGTTCATTTATGTGCCGATATCACATACAAGTGAAAGGTTAGCAATCGTGTCGGGAATTATTTGATAGATTTTAATATAAAAAGCAATTATCCACTAAAACAGTTGAAAATTGTAGCATGAATGATGCCATAACTAAAAAGTTGAAGAATTAGGATACGAGTTGAGAGTTTGCCGGTTGGTAAAAGGTTATTTTATGTGTGCTGTTTTGTGCATATTCTGAACTTAATTGTGAATAATGGATTTGTTATCATAAAGGAAGGAATATAATCAATTTGGAATAGGATTATAGTATATTGGAGTCACACCTAAAAGAGTTGAGGAATTTGAAGAAACTACATGACATCTATGCATTCGGACTATGAAGATATTAGTTTTGAATTGTCCAATTAGATGGAGCTCAACATTCAAGATGTTGGAGTCGATAGTCTAACATGTTCATGTGTTTACCTGGCTAAGACAAACAAATTCTCAATACACTTACATCTAACTTCGCATTGTTACTTTAGTAATATATGTGAGATAAAGAAAGTTTTATCTGTTTGATGTTTGATTCCAATAAGGTTATTTAAATTAGAAGAGCAGATAATAGAAAAGTTGAATTCTTATTAGTATATAGTTAGACATATGGTTGCAATTTTATCTGTGTTAGACTCTATATACAAGATGAAGGGCCCAATGAGCCGGGCCTAAATTGCGAAGTCTTGTAACTTATTGTCTTATCAAGTCAACAGTTAGTAGTTTACCCAATGAAGAGATGCCAGGTAATCTTACTCCGTACTATTAGTTGAGATTCCTTTCCGCGTTCAGCACCACCTTCATTTCCTTTTCTCTCCCTTCAGTTGATTACGATCCTCAGAATTTGCAGAGCTTTGAGAAAATCACAATATGGGAAACGCTTTACGTTTCTTGTGCGGACATTCATCCGTCTCCGACGACTCCGGTTCACTCGGTCCTCATGGAGTCTCCACCACCACCGTCGGTGTTTCCGCTCTAGCCCATCATCTGCTCAACTTCGAAATCACCTCTCAGGTATTATCTCATAAAATTTTGCTTCTTGTTAGTATAATATGCTTCTAATTTTCCCTCTCTGTTCCATTTCCTAAGGTCCCAGAAGGACTCAGTAGCCACATGGTCTCACCCAAGAGAGCTCAAGACAAGTGGTAGTTGTGTAAACAAGTTCAGTGATTAGTTGCTAAGTATGTTGAATCATTTTGAAATGTTGTATTCAGGTATAGAAAACTGTCAGAGGCGTGGAGAGAAGCCAAACCTCCTCCCAAAACGCCCGAAGAAGCCTCCACGCTAATCATCCAGACCTTAAAGGGACACCAAAATGCAGATGTTGAGGTAGGAAGCTGAACACAACTTACAATTGGCTGCTTAGCGTAAAACCCGGTCAAACGTTGATACAAATGTGATATGTGTAATGGTTTCAGGGTTTGTTGGGTTTTTATGGTCTGCCACTTCCTCACACCCTTCATGAACTATCCGCCGCTGTGCCCACATCACTACCTCAAGGTGTGAAGTTCGAATTGCAGACACCACCGGTAATAACAACATCTCTGACTGCGCAATCTCAAACAAGGTTTGATTTGGGAATAGCTGTTGTTTAAATGATCAAACCAGGTGGATGCAAAAGCTATACCTGATGGAGACACCATCACTGTCTACTTTACCGCAACAGATCCAAGAGAATCATCCTGCGTTCCACATGAAGTCCAGATGGCTGCTGAGAGAAACTACGCAAAGGCTGATGCACTTCACAAGCAAATTATCGACTCTGGATATTGGTTGGTTGTCCTAATCTGTTTTTTCTTTTCTTTAAAAAGTATATTCTGTGTTATCTCCGTCGTCGTCGTCATCGTCGATCAAACCCGACCCGGGCTTGGTGGATAATGGTTGTCGTCCCTGTCTACCGGGTTTCGAGCCCTGTGGTGGATATGTGAGTATTGGGTCGGGTTTTGTTACCAATTATGACATTTGTCGGCCTTCTAGCAGTCCGCCGGCGGTGTTGGAGGCAGCGATGACTGACAAACACAGAGACTCAGTTGCGTCAGAGAAATTCAGTTCTTTGGTTGACAGAGAAAGCTTCAGAAAGGATCATAATAATAACACCAAGGTGTGTGTTTTTTAAGACTTCGATCATTGTTTCTTCTAAGCTTCGGCAAATTTTTATTTTATTTTTTTTCTGTTAGTCGTTCTCAAGTAAAAGTTCACATTTTGAAAGTTTTCATCTTTGTTGAATTCATTTCTTAACGGAAGTTTATGTTCTGCCGTGTTAGGTTGCTCCAGAAGATAAAACCAGAGAAAAAAGAGTTAAAGGAAGTGAAGAAGCAGAAGAAGAATCAAGGGACAAAAATAAGAATACCAGCAAAAGCAGCAGAGAAAATTCTGTTGAGACTTCAAAGGACAATTCCAAAGTAACTGAGGTTCAAAAGCCTAGTCACAGTTTAGCTGAACGAGTGAGTTGGTGCTTAATGTTCTTTCTGTTTCACTAGATTTTCTTCTGCAACTTGT
>JANZXP010000195.1:9754370-9767036 GCA_027576715.1 Erythroxylum flavicans | reverse complement strand
CAAGCTTAAATTTATTTTTTAATGTTACGCACCAAGAATTCAACCAAGGTTGGGGGCCGATCCACTAAGAATGAAATGTGATTTTTATGAATTCTCATAAATTTTAACAAATTCTTATGGGATTTCTTCTCTAGCACGATCGATACAAGCAACCTATTTCTTTCTTAAGTAACACTTTATAGTTTTTGAAAGATATAAAAGTTTTAGATTTTTCATATAAAAATATACCCAAATTTTTTATTAAAATCATTTATAAAGGCAATTAAATATCTTTTACAACTATTCAAAGATGTATTCATTAGGTGACAAAGGTTAGAATATAATAACTCTGATATGTTTTTTGCTCTTCATGACTTTCCTTGTGAAAATTGATTATAATGTTATTTTGTTAACAAAATATTCTTTACAAACTTGAGATGGAGTAATAAATTAAAGAAGCCTAGTTACCATTTTTTGTTAAAGAGAATTAAATATACTATAATTAAGGTAGCCATAACAAAAATATCAATTCTGACATATACTTCAATTTTACTAAAAAGCATGAATGAGTGGTATTATAGAGATAAAGTAGGAAAATACAATATGAAGTTATGTTAAGTTGTTAACTTGAGTAATTAAAGCCAACTATGTATCTTGAATTTGATATACTCCATCTTTGACAAAAATCTTGTACCCCTTTCTTTTGCACATTTCCCACACTAAGCAAGGTATTCTTCATATATACGACAAAAAGAACATTGGAGATAGAATGGGTAGGTTTCCTTAGTCTAGAGAGTGACCATTACTTCTCCTATAAACAGTTAATATGAAGTTGTAACCAAACTTAATACTAATATAAAAGATGCTTTTATGTTAAAGAAGCCTTCTTATCTCCACATATATGGTTATTGTAGTTAGGCTTTAAATATCACATGTTTTGTTGAATTCTTCATTCATGTAACACACCATTAAAAGGGACACTTCTTTTTCTTTTTGGTGAAGTTAATCCTTTCTTCATTTTTTTATTTAAATTAGTTTGATATTTTAACTGATAATATCCATACCTATGGCTTTGGTAACATTCAACATTTACCTTGTATGCTAATTTTCAACTATGAGTTGTTGAGTGATGGCCTCTGGTTCCTCTTTTTCTTCCTTAGTAGTTTAATGCTAGTGATTTTTTTTATGGTTGTCACATTTGTTATTGCTTCATTTGCCTTTACCTTCATATTTACTTCATCCTTTATCTCTTTTTAGTTTTGAGTGATGTTTTGTTAAATTCTTTAACTCTTTCTCCTCTTTCTCTTACTAGTTAATCTTTTGTTAATGAGCCAAATAATAATATTGCAGTTTATTAATTGAAAGCTCCTCAATTTCATCGGTCACCTTGATAGAGAATATAAGAAAATTGAATTTTAGTGTTATAAATTGAAGAATCTTCTTAAGGATAGTTATGTTCTTTGTTTTGTCATTGTGGATTTGAATATTATTGATAATTGTCATCTATAAAAAGTATGTATTATGCCCTAGTGAATTCATATAAATCTATGTATTCTCCTGTAGGGCAAATAAAACTAAAACAAACTAAAACAATTAAACAAACTCCTATCGACAAAAAAAACTGAGAAATTGAGTAAATATTTTTAAAAATATAGAATTGCAAGGTTTTACGAAAAACTATTGATGGATACTCAAAATCATTTTAATAAACATGATAGTGAGTTAATATCTAAGTCACTTTATCCAAGCATATGACCCTATAAATAATTTGTTAACCACCATCGAAGATCATACATATATTTATATTAAAACTCCTTATAATAATGCATACGTGATATCTACATAATTTAGAAAAACTAACTTTTAAGTATTTGAAAATTTTAACATTAAGGATTGGATGTATAAGTGTGAACAATTATTTACTATTGATCATATTGTTTTGAATTTGAAAGTCCTTAGAGTAGCAATACATCCAAAAAGATTAGCCTAAGAATGGCATCAATTATATTTTAAAATAGGTTGAATCACAAAATTGGAATTTGTGTTGATACTAACTTGGAGACTCAAGGAAGAAATATTTAAAGTTGTGTAGGGGACTCTAAAGAATTGAAGCAAGAGGGTTAGTGTAAAAGTATTGTATTAAGTTTGATTGATATTCTAATTGCCAACAATTTCTTAAAAATTATCTTGTGGGTTTTTTTAAGGCTATAAACTTCAAAAATAATTGATAGTATTTAGTCCAAAAACACCTCAACTATTCAACAAGAATATATAAGACAACTAGTAATGGTAGCAATTACCTTTAGTGGGGTAATTAGAGAAGTGGGAAGCTCAATTATAAAGATGATTAATCGTGTACAAATAGTAATGAAAAACACCATTGCTAGTGGATTGTTATCTATAGTAGGAGGGAAGAAGCAACACCTCATTAAAACATAAATTCAGAGTAACACCCTCTCCACTTGATTAAACCTCTGAGAAAGTAAATATACCCAAAATAGAATACTAATGACAATACCAATAACAACGATGTAAAATAAATATAAATAAACCATATAAGACATATTTTTTAACATAGAAACATCTTTAAATCAAAGAGTAAAAACCATGAAACTAAAACCTTGTTGTAATCAAATTGAGATTACAAAACTTAGTTTCAATCACCAAATTTGGTATATAATCCCAATAACATCTATAAACAACAATTATTGATAATACAAGAGAAAAATTCAAAAAAAAGTACACTAAATAGAGGAGGAAATTCAGATTATTAGAACTTAACTTAGCTTATATTAATAAAAATTTTGATTAAATAAAAATAAGAATATGATCTATAGTTCGGGTCTTTTTCCATATAGGAAATGAGCTTAAAACTAACAAATCTTCCCCTTCCAACTATAAGGAAAAAGTCACCAAACCAGCGATCAAATGATAAGTTTCAAATTTCCCTCTTAGTAAAGATTTTGTCAGTATAATTGCACCATTATTATCAGTGTGAAGATTTTAAAGTTCTAGCAACTTCTTATCCAAATGATTGCGTATCTAGTTATAAATCACATCAATATGCTTAGACCTGAAATAAAAAGTCATATTCTTACTAAGATGAATAGTACTCTAACTATCATATGGTAACATATATCTTCTCCGTGTAATGAAATATATTTTTACAAACTAGGTAGCCCAGCTACTGCTTCCTATACAAAGTTAATCAAGTAACCTAAAATAGACTTCCTTTAGTGAATATCTCCTGCAATATCTGAATCTTACTAACCTGTAAAGACTAGATCTTCACTTTTAAAGTAAAGCTTCAAATTAGGTATGCCCTAAAGATACCTCATAATTTACTTCACTTAATTCCAATGCTCTCTTATTATATTTTAAAGATGCCAACTAACTGTACTAATAGTATGAGCAATATCTAGTTTGGTGCACACCATTGCATACATTAAACTACCAACTATTGATATATAAGGAATTGTCTACATATATTCCTTCTCACTCTCATTTGAAGGACTTTGTTTATTACTTAATCTAAAGCGTGTAAGAAAAGGAGTGCTTTCCAATTTAGTCTTATCCATCTTAAATCTTTGAAGTATTTTCTCAATGTACTCCTCTTGTGATAACCAAAACTTCTTAACTTATTGGTTACGAATGGTCATTATACTAAGAATTTGTTTTCTTGGCTTTAAATATTACATAGTGAAAAAAATTATTTAATTGTTGCTTTAATTGCTCAATCCTGGAAGCATTTAAATAACAATGAGCATATCATCAAATAAAATAATTAAACCATTCTCAGATAATTTTTGCACAAATGTGCAATAGTCAAAAGTAGTCTTCTTATACCCTTGTTCTTTCATAATATTCTCAAACTTCTTATACCATTACCTTGACGCTTGTTTCGAACCATATTCCTTAGTTGGCAAATATAATCCTCTTTCGTTTCACCTTAAACACTCTGTTCCTTCAAATCACCACAAGGAAAGCAATCTTCATATCCATGTTGTTAATGTCTAAGGCAAAACTAGTAGTAAAATACAAAACAAGTCGTATTTAAGACATTTTCATAACTAGAAAGAAGAATTCCTCAAAATTAACTCCTTTCATTTGACTGTAATCCTTAATAACCAATCTGACTTTAAAACGTGGACATAAAGAATTTTCTTCTTGCTTCACCTTATAAACCCATTGACTTTTCAAAAGTTTTTAAAGTAAACTCTGATACCACTTGATGAGAGAGAAGAAGCAAAAGCTTACCAAAATACAAATTCAGAGTAACACTATCCCCATTGAACTGAACAATGGTAACGCCAACAATAACGATGTAAAATAAACACAAATTAACCACATATGAGACACAATATTTTATGTGGAAAACATCTTCAATTCGGAGAATAAAAGCCACATAACTCATAATTCCATATCAGAACTTCACTATGATCAAATAAAAGATATAAGACCCAGTTTAAATCACTAAAATAAGTACATAAATCCAATAACATCAAGTAATAATACTTGATGATATAAGGGAAAAACCTAAGAAAATATACCAAACAAATTATGAATTTTAGATCAGTATAACTTGACTTAATGCCTGTTTGGATGAGCTTATATCAGTAGAGCTTTGCTGAGTGAAGCTTTTCTAAGAAGCTAATTAACTATTTAGTTGTCATTTAAAAAAGAGTTTTTTTAAAAGAGCTTCATACAATAAACTATTTTGCAACATAAAAATAAAAGGCACTTTTAATTTTAACTATATTTTATTTTGTAATAAAAATTATTTATTTATATAAATATTATTTAAAATATATTAAACAATATGCAAAGCACAATATATTAATTATTATATAATTTTAAACCATATGAAACATAAATGAAAATATATTTAACCAAATATTTTGTATGGATTATAACATAAGTAAAACTAATATCAAAAATAAATATTAAAACATATAAAAAAAAGTCAAACAACATTATATAAATCTCAAAATAAACGTGAAGATGTGTTTGTGGATGTTGTAAAAATTATATATAAAACATAAGAATAAAAGGAACTAAAAATAGACTCATTAATTGATATGAAAAATTTACATTAAAAGGTACTTTTTTTAGAATCTTCAAATTTAAATATCTTTAAAAATTATATTTTAATTATCAAAAAACTGAAATTTTTTTGAAAAGTATTTTTTACAACGAAATACAAACAACTTTAGTAGGAGTGAAAGTGTAGCAATTAAGGTACACAGATCGGTGGTGACTAATGAGCCGTACATGTAGCGAGGAGCGCGTACATATGAACTTCCAAGATTTTTGGACGCATCGCCATTCTACCGGATCGTCATCCATTATCCAGCTTGCTTTTCTTTTGGCATATTCAATTCCATTCCATAATTTTCTTCATTGATCATTGAAAATTTACGATATCGAACTGTACAGATGTGAGGCAACTGGTTCTAACGACCTAAAAAGTAAACTAGCAGAGAATATTATTCTGAAATGCCCTTTTCTTTTATAGCACCTACAAGTTAGGTTAATGTATTCATTTGCATTTTTTACTAAGATTTTCAATACTTAAAGAATAGTTTTGTTTTGCTTTTATTTTTATTTTTATTTTCGTATTCCTCTTTTCCTAAAATTAAAAATCTCTTTAACTGTTAATATATTATACATTTTAATACAAAATTAGAAATAAAAGTTCTAGAAAATTTAGTCATACTAAGTATTTCAATCTCTTATGCTATATTTATTAATAAATTAATTCCAAATTTAGAGAAAATTATAATAAATTAAATAAGATATTTCTAAATTTTTATTCTAAACTAATATTTAATTTTAAAAATGAAAAAATTTATTATTGTTTATTATTTACCATCTATTTAATTTATCTATTTTAAAATATTATATACTTATTAGAATAGTTACCAATATTTAATTTTTCTATTTTCAAAATTATTTTTATTTTAAGTTGTTATTATTATATAATGAACTAATAACAAATCTAATCTAATAATTCAAACTAAATCTAAGTCTAATATAAAACTTAAAATAACAATAAAAATCAAAATTACATTTCTAAAGGAGGTCTGTGTCTCATCATCATCAAAATTTTCAAATTCTTCAACGTTATCTAAAGACTAGTAAACTACACTTTCATCCAAAGTATTTGCATCAACTTCTTCTTCTGTATTCAAATAAATTACATATTAGTAATGTATGAAATTATTCTCAATTATAAATTTGTAATACATTATATTTTTATCTTAAATATGATCAAAATAAGATATGAACTGACCATCAATGTACGTTCTTAATTCATTCCTTGTGACAAATGCATTTTTTCCATAAATCGCCTTTTCAATTTCATTATCATAAAGATCAGGCGATGGGTCTTCTTTTTTGAATAAAAAATCACTAAGATCAGTACAATCAATATCAACCGGATCATATGTTCTTTTCTTACTAAGTGCTCTAAATACATAATAGAGAAATTGTAAAGTCAATAATAAACATAAATTTAATGGAAAATAAAAACAAAACTATAAAATACATGTGTTTCATTCTCAGATGTAAGTAACGTGAATAAGCTCATTAAGTCTTTGATGTTCCAAACGATTTCATTTCTTTGTGTGAATATGTTCAAAAACACTCCAATTATGTTCACAACTTGATGCAGAAATTGTTTGACTAAGTAATCTAATAATGAGTTTTCTCAATATTGGAGCACTTTCACCCATTAATCTCCATCACTCTTCTATATTTTAAATTAATAATTATGAAAAATAAAAATATATATTATCAATAAGTAAAGAATGAATTAAAAGTATAAAAACTTACCAGGCTGCATTTTTTTTCATCATAAATTCTCTCTTTACTGATGATCTAACAAAACTGTCTAATCCTTTACAATACAATTTAATTTCACTTGTTGCTTGTGATTGCTCTTCAATAGAGAAATTACCTTTACATTCAATCACATCAAACAGAATGCCCATAATATTATTTGTACATGTGTCTCCACTATGTAAACAATAATGATTGAGAAAATATGTTGCTAAGTGGATCCTTTGAGTAAGATGCCTATCTCATTGTTGACCATGAATATCTATATAAGGTTTGTAAAGATTTATAATTATTTTGTATGCTCTATGCCATCATATATATATAGTAAAGATGGCTTCTCATCTGAGTCAATAATCCTCAATAACCTTATAAGCGGAGCCACAATCTTTACAATAATCAAGCAAGTATCACAAAATTTATTATCTAGAATAATAGCAAAAACTTCTTTTCCTTTTTCACTATTTGATAACTTATAGCTTGAAAAGTGTTTACTGGTCACTAAATTTTGAAGTAGTTGTTTATGTTTACAAACACTTTTCAAATTAGTAAATGTAGTTATAAACTTGGTAGTAGCAGGATGCACAATTTCAACCCAATCTTCTTGTTTTCTTAACTAAGACAAAAATATGATATGATTATACACAAAAATTATGATCTTAGATGCGCATAAAGCAAGACTAGAAATATGGTCCATACAATCAATATCTTTTAAAATAAGATTTATACAATGAACAACTCATGGAGACCAATAAATATGCCCATAATTAGATTATAATAAATATCCAGCTTATACATAATTAGCTACATTTTTTGTAATTAAAAGCACAACAATCTTTAGTCCAACCCACTCAACAATTTTAGAAAATAATTCAAATAAAGCATTAGCGCTTTTTACCATATCATAACCGTCAACAGACTTGATAAAAGTTGTCATAATATTACAATAAACTAAGAAATTAATCAAGGTTCTTTGTCTTTGATCAGTCCACCCATCTGTCATAATAGTGCTTCCTGTTGATTCCCAACTAGACTTATATTTATTCACAATTAATTGACATTCCTTTTTTTAAATCTTGAAGCAAGGGTACATGAATCTCATAATAAGAAGTACCTTCAATCTTGGAGTTATCGCAGTTGTAACATTTATTGCTTCCCGAAAATATGGTCAATTAAAATATGTAGAACCATCTAGCCTGTGCTGTTTTACATCACAACACAACATCCTTATCAACCAAAACACTTTTTAGACTAGGTTGAGAACTAGGAGTGGTTCTTAGAAGAAAATAAGAATGTATCTCAATAGTAGCTTTCTTTTTCCTTTATCTAATACTTCTAGTGCTTTATCATCTCTAAGGGCCTGTTTGGTTGGATGTTAATTAAAGGAACAGAACGGAATGAAACAGAATGAAACGGAAGGGAAAGGTTTATAATAGAATTGAATGTAATATAGTGAAAAGTTGTTTGGGAGGGATGGAAGGGTTCATAATATAATGTAGTGAATTATTTATTTATATTTTTATTTATATAGAAACATATACAAACAATTAAAGAATAATTTTTTATATATTTTCTATTTTCATTAATAAAAATTTTATTAATTTTTTTATTTTATTATTAATTATATACAATTTTTATTAATAATATAAAAATATTATTATTAGGGTAAGGAGAAATAATATAAAATATTATTAATTATATACAAGAAGTTAGGGCTAGAAGAAATAATTGGTATTAAGAAAAATTATTGAGAGCATATTAGGTAGTATGTATTTATTAGTTTACATTCCATCCTAAACCCCCAAATCGGAAGTTTCATATTTTCAATATTTATGATAGAATGGAACGTAATATGAAACTCTCCACTTCCATCCCATCCCATTCTATTCCATTATGAAACCTTCAACTAAACGATAGAAATGTGTTACGTTACATTCCGCTCTATTCCAAACCCTCCAACCAAACAGACCTTAGGTTATTCAGATAGACGGTACTCCTTTTATGTCTCCAAAGTAACCCCAAGGATAGTTAACAAAATTACATTCTTGGAAAAAAAATGAAGATATCATTCACATATTTTACAAATTCGTATCTCAATCAAGCTTTTCTGCTTTGCTCGGAAGGATTTGTGATGAGTTATCAAACTTTAACTGTAATATAAAACAATGGAAATTAAACTTTGAACCTCAACTTATGAAATGAAGAAGAAAATGAAACTGATCAGAAAGGCTCGGACTTTAAAAAGGGCTGACAATGAGTAATTGAATGTGATGACTTCGATCAGTTCGGATGAGGGTTAAGGGCTTTTTTTAAGAGTCCAGCTCTTGTATCTAATATTAATGTATCTTATTTTATATAATTGAAATACTTCTACTTAAATTTTAAGCGGCTCATAAGTCACTCCGCTATTTTTTATTTTTTACTTTTTTATTATTTTAATTTTAATTATACTATTATTACTTTAATAAAAATTAAATTAAAGTATAATTATATTATTATTTTAATAAAAATTAAATTAAATTATAATTATGTTAATATTAATTTATAAAAAATTAAAATTAAAATGATAAAAAACAAATTTTATGTCACGGTCGTGACACTTAAGTCATACCGTGAACAAATTTTTGTTTTTTTAATTTTTAATTTTTAAATAAAATTAAAATGATAAAAATAAAAACAAATTTTGTGTAATGCAATTTTAAATATCTTGTATATATATGATAAAGTTTTTTTTACATAAAATGCTTGTGAAATACAAATAAATTATACAATATATTATATATGTGGAATAATTTATTTTGATTTCAACAACTTACTTTAATTGATTAATTTATTAAATTAATTTATAAATTATAGAATTTTATATATAAACAGCTAATACTAAACAACAAATTTTACCAAACATCTTTAATAAATAGTTGATATTATCTTCTGGTCAAATCAGCAAATATAATAAGCTATCAACTAACCACTAATGCAATCAGCTAATCGCCAAATAGGCCCTGTTTTCTTTTGAAAATATTCAAAAAAAATACTAAAATATAATACTCATGCCCTTATAATTTTTTTAAAGTCATGCCCTTATAAATCATTTTATACATAAACAGCTAATACTAAATATCTAATTTTACTAAACATCTTTAATAAACATGGTCAAATCAACTAATATAATGAGTTATAAGTTAACTGCGGATATAATCAGTAATCAGCTGATTGCCAAATAGGGTCTAAACAACTCATTATATCAATTGATTTGACCAGCAGATAACATCAGCTGTTTATTAAAAATGTTTAGTAAAATTAGCTGTTTATGTATAAAATTCTATAATTTATAAAGTAATTAAACAATTTTATTAAGTTAATCAATTAAAATAAGTTGTTGAAATCAAAACAAATTATTCCACATATATAATGTATCGTATAATTTATTTGCATTTCACAAACATTTTATGTAAAGAAAAAACTTTATCGTAAATATACAAGATGTTTAATATTGCATTAATATGCATGTGTGCTAATATAATAATAATAATAATAATAATAATAATAATAATAATAATAATAATAATAATAATAATAATAATAATAATAATAATAAATCAATTTTTTAAATTTAATTTAATATTTTTTCTATAGTTTATAAATTATTTAAACAATTTTAATAAATTAATCAATTTTTAAAAATTAAAATTTATCTTATAAATTTTAATTTTTATATAATTAATAGTTTCATAATTAAAATTAAAATTAAAATTTAATTTATAACTTAATCAAACAATTTTATAAAATTAATAGCAACATAATTAAAATTAAAATTTAATTTAATTTTTGTTAAAGTAATAGTAGTATAGTTAAAATTAAAATGAAAAGATAAAAAACAAAAATTAAGTATCACGTCGTGACGCTTACGAGTGAATGCTTAAAATTTACACAGAAACAATGACGTATTTGGATTAGACAGAGTAATATTAAACAGAGGATCTGAACTCTCATAACGTAATCATAATGGCTCTTTAAGTTCCTACACACCCGTAGAATAGAACCTAAATTATTAACATAATCTTCAAAAGCCAAACATCAATATATACTTAACCTTAATTTTCTTCTAAAATTATGTATATTAATATTATGTAATTATGTAGTTGATTTTGTCTTTAATTAGAGTCATCTAACTATGTAAAGAATTAGAATTGTATTCATCATCATTCTTAGCCAATAATAATTAGAACTGTATCTATCCCTTGAAATTAGTTGATTCCAATATGTTCAAGTGAATGAATTATTCTTGGGACGGACATAGACAAGCTAAGAATATGTGTAAGGTCAATTTTTTTTTACAATTAACTAATAATATTTTTAACTTACAAAAATTTTAATTATATAGTTTAAAATTTCAACAACCGTTATAAACAACTGATATGAGTTCTTTTATAATCTATAAATGATGCAAAAATCTTATATTATCTATGCAATGAATAGTTTCATAATGTTGTGAACTTTTTTATAACTAAAAGGTCATTTTTACGTAATAAATAATAGCTTTATAGGTCATAAAAATTTATCAAAATTATTTGTTAACTCCTAAAAAAATTTATGATATCATAACATAATCAAAATGTCTTTTTATGTTCCTACACAATTATGGACTAGAACCTAAATTATTAACATAACCTTTGAAAGTCAAACATCACTATATATTTAGCCTTAATTTTCTCTGAGATTCGTGCACATTAATACTATGCAATTATTTAGTTAATTTTGTTTCTTTAGTTAAAGTCACTTAAAGTGTAGAAATAGATGGATGTATATAACATTGAGCATATGCAAAAACACAAAAAATATTTCGTCATTCCTTCTTTACTCTTTATATTCACATGGTATCAAAGTCTCCTTTTTAAAAGGAGTCAAACTTCTGGAGTTTTTCTTCAACCCTTTCTATGTGGCATTCTTTTGTACACTTAGGGTTCTTAATCTACTCCAAATATAATTCTCCACATACCAAATTGATCCTCCATTTGAGTATATTCTAAAATCACAAAAAATAGCATTGGTCGTCGTATACATCTTCATGCGCCACCTAAAGTCTCAAAGCTCAAAACCTTAATTATAGCTGTTTGGAGGAAGAAGGCGAACTAAACAATGTTGTTTAGCTTCCAATAAAACGATGATGTTTAGTCACGAAAGGTTAGAAATTTTTTAGAGCCACGTCATCACAAGAACATGCCACATTATCAAACATCCTAATCAACATCATGTTATCTTGTGCAACGTTAGCATACACGTCAGCTGCCATATCATTATCTAACTCATTGCTATCTTAGAAAATATTTAACACATCATCTTCTTAAGTATTACTACCTGATTTGTCCATGTGTTAGCATTAGTTTTGTTCCTTAGTTCGGTTCAGTTTAAAAGGAGTTGATTGATAAATTGGCCACCTAGTTGCATATTTTAATTTAGTTTCTCTACAAACCAAACCATTTCCAAAGGTTTTTTGATGTTCTAAACCCAATTATAAGGTTAGAATAATCAAATTCCATCTTTATAAGCAAGTTTTATCCTATTTTATTGTCTTCTTTCACTATAGATGCTTTTATAAGTTGGTTTTCTCCTATTTTATTATCTTCATTCACTATGGATGCCTTTAAACTTTCCCAATACATTCTTAATCCTATTAATATCATCTTTGATAGTTCTAACTATAATCGTTGGGTGAGGAAATGTGTAGTTTTCTTAAGGAGAGACTCCTTAGCATATTGTTACTGGAGAAATAACTAAACTCACACAAAAGAAAGATGAAGAAATTGATGTATTCACTAACGATTGGTAGCATGGTATAGAATGAACTAT
>JANZXP010000195.1:9739899-9754270 GCA_027576715.1 Erythroxylum flavicans | reverse complement strand
AAATAAATATTGATACAATTACAAAATAATCAATGAATTAAATATTTCCAATCATATTATATTGCAGGGGTATTTTCATCATTGATACTGTTTTTATGTTCTGTCCACTACAACTAAACATATTTCTGTCCTTGAGACGGAGACAGTTTTTTCTATTTTGTCCATCACAACCAAACACCTCACTGTCTCTAATTTTTGTTCTGTTCTATCTCTAAATTTTCGTCTTGTTCCATCTCTGCATACTGGAGGCAGTAACCAAACGCAGCGTTAGTGGCCCCTTATTTTATGCTTCTTCAACAGCCAATAATGACACAAGTCGTGTCACTAACTATACCCCACTTAAAAACGAAATCACACACTTCTGTTTACCATAATATATAATAAGTAAATTATTTAAACTCATGTAACGAAATTTGAAACTTGTAGCTTATAAAAACTTTAAGTTTTTTTATAAAATTAAATGAATTTTTATATTTTTAATATTTATAAAATAATTTTAAACATTAGTACACATTTATAAAAATTTTATTTCAAATGAATAAAATTAATGATTTTTAATAAAATTTATTAACGCATTAGTAGTTTTAATATATTAAAATATAATTTATAAATATTTAATAACAACAAAATAATATTTTTACCGTCATAATATTATTAATTTTCTGTTAAAAAATTGAAAAAGCTAAATGTGTGCATAAAAGTAGAGTATAACATTTATAGCTCACAAATAAATATATGATTTACAAATTACTCAATGTTTATTTTTACAGAGTTGAGAATTGAGATAAAAGCATTAACTACAGTGTTCTCCCTGTGATTCCTCGCATATCACTGTTATAACTTTTTCCTCTTCTTCTCGACTGTATGTTTAATTAGGTGGTTATTAACGAAATGAAATATAATATTATTCTATTATTTAAGAGAAGTATTTATAATAAAATAAAATAGAATAAAATAAAAAAGAAAGATTTTATATTACATCTCATTTTATCCTAACTAGTAAAAAAAATTTCTTTCAATTTGAAAGATTTATGATAAAATATAAAACGATAAATAATATTTTATTATATTATATTATAAGCTTTTTTAAATAATATTTTTTATATTATATTATAAATAATTTTATCTCTTTAAATAATAATTTTCTAATATTATAATCACTTACGTTTTATTTTATTCCATTCAAATTCTTCCGTCTGACTAGTGACTAAACATAACGAAAGCTATATATTACTCCGGTACCACTCTCCAGTCACCTGTACTGCAAGAAGAGCCGTTGACCGTACATTGAAGGTGAAATTAGAAAATGATTTCATGTGCTAATTCGTCTTTTCATTCAGAGTTTGGATTTTGGTGTCACTAGGCATTTAAAAGGTGTTTTATCAATAACTTGATTATGCACTTCAAATTTTTTTAGATTTTATCCAATTTAAGTATTAAAATACATAAAAACATATAAGTAAAAGATGTAATATTCTTTACTGATTATAAATTAATTTTTCCCTGGAAGAAGAAAAGAAAAGGAAATAATATTAAAACTAAAATATGTAGGTAATATTGCCTCCTAATATTGGAAAGTAAATAAAGCTTTGTAAGAATTGCATTTTATAGCATAAGAAAGTTGACATGAATCTTAATGAAACAACTGAATTGTATTTTAAGGCGGGCTTAGTTCCGTTATTGTTATTGCTTTTTAAAAAATATTATTTATTTGTTTTTAGTATTATTTTTTCTATTATCATAATTTATAAAAGTCAGAAATACTAGAATTTGTTTTTCATTTCATTTTTATTATTAATTGTATATATTATTTAATTACCTTATGTTAATTATTAATTAAATTATGATAAATAAAATTTAATTATTTATTTAATTTGAATAAATAAAATTATTCAATAAATATATTTTAATGTAAAATATCTTTTAAATTCATAAACTTCCAAACCTCGAAAATAATTTTTTGAACATTAAATATTTAATTTAAATAATAATATTATTTTTAATAATTAAAATAATAATATTATTTTTAATAAACCAATTTCAAAAATAAAATTTTACAAATATTCACCTTTTCATTTTTAATATTAATAAATATTTTTTAATAAATTTATATTAGATATTAAATAAAAGTAATAACTTGATTAATTTATAAAATTAATCCATGTTTAAAATATATTTAATATTTAATTATTATTATTAAAAAATATATAATTATATTAATAAAATTATGAAACCTCATAACTCTTGTATAAAGATGTGAATCTCAAACCGTATCGACTAGAACTGACCAAAAAT
The DNA here is from genome assembly GCA_027576715.1 of Erythroxylum flavicans. Lineage (NCBI taxonomy): Eukaryota > Viridiplantae > Streptophyta > Magnoliopsida > Malpighiales > Erythroxylaceae > Erythroxylum > Erythroxylum flavicans. Next base: position 9,751,975 of record JANZXP010000195.1, on the reverse strand, counting down.
ATTACAAAATTTAATAATATCGTATCAATCGATGGCACTAACCTATATCGGCCTTTTCAACTAGTACTAGCCAGTATTTGAAATACCAACCAAATGCTGATTAAATTTATAAATCACAAGAACTAAAATGAAAAAAAGATTTAAAAATACCAAAACCTTAGTGTGTTTTTGATTCGTTCTTCCACTTCCCCATCCCCTACCACCTCCTCTCCTCTCCCTCTCCGTTGTCTTTCCAAGTCCAATCTCCTCTTGTCTTCTCCATTGTGCTCTCACTCTCATTTAGTCGTCTCAACGTAGTCTTCATCACCTCGTCATCCATTTGCCTTGTTGTCACTGTTGCCGATCGCCATCGTCGTTGCTAATCTTTTGCAATTTGTTGCAGTTTCGAGTCCTAACATCCATTACAAATAATCTTTCAAGCTCCACTTTAGTTATGAGTCCTGCGCCCCATCACAAATTGTCCTCCAATCTCCAGTGCTTCACCTCAATCATTTACCATCACATCACATCACCCTTTGTGTTATGTTATGCTATAAAATCTTAGTGTTTTGAGCTTAACCCAAGATTGCATTTTGCAAGCAAAAATTCATTCGAAGTGGAACTGTGTGTGTATCTGATAATTAAGAAATTGATAATGTGATTGGTTGTGATATATTATTGTGGACTTGTGGTGTATGACTTGTGAATTGTGATTATGGAAGTTAGAATTTGTGTCATTCATAAAAATTAACAGTGTGTTGTTTGGAAATTAGAGTTGCTTGTGTTTTTGTGATGATTGGAAATTAGAAATTAGAAATTGGAATTTTGAATTGAATTATGAATTTGAGGTTATTCATTTATTGTCTAAAATTTGAAATTAGATTATTAATTTGAGGTTGTTTGTTTGAAATTTGAGATTAAGATATATTAAAATTTTAATAAAAGGTTAGTCTTTATTATAAATTGAATTATATATTACAAATTGAATTTTGTAATCATCAAATAGAATAATTAATTTATGGTTGAATTATATGATTATTAATTATACAAATTGAGTTATAGTTGTGAGTTTTTGTTTATGATTGGATTATTTAATAAACTAATCAATAATTATACAAAATAAGTTATAGTTAAGAGTTTATGGTTTCATATAATTATACAAAATAGGTTATAGTTGTGAGTTTATATTTAAATTATGTAATCACACAGAAATACGGTTGAATTATGTGATTACACAAACTGAATTATAGATACATTTTATAGTTGAATTATGTAATAATACAAAATGAGTTATAGTTGTCACTTGTGAATTTATTATTGAATTATATAATCATACAAAACTAGGTTATAGTTGTGATTTTATTTTTGAATTATATAACTACATAAAATAGTTTATAATTGTGATCTTATGTTTGAATTATATAATCACACAAAATAAGTTATAGTTGTGAAAGTACAATAATCAATGTATATATTTGACGTTTGGGTTGGGAAGGAAACATAAGCTATTAAGAAACTATTATTGTATCTATTTCTTCATTTTTTACACAACTTTATTTTTATAAGAAGTTATTAAGTTAATTTTGATATATATATATATATATATATAGATAAATGAAAGAAAGTTCAAGTAATAATTCACCTACTTCAGGAAGATTCAGTGATCCAGCCTGGGCTCATGTTCGATTGGTTCTTAGAATAAAGAACCATACCATTTGTTTGTATTGTAACAAGCATTTACAAGGTGGAGGAATTACTAGATTAAAGAAGTATTTAGCTAGGTCAAAGGTGATGTAGAGCCTTCAAAAAAATAAGCTATGATGTGAAATAACAAATAAAGTTTTTGCTTAAAGAGTATTAGCATGGAAAGATAGAAGGCAAAGAGTGAATTACGAAATTGGTTGTGGAAGTTCTTTTATTAGTAGTTAAGATGGTAGTGAGGATGTTGAAGGTGGTTGTATTCTTACCCACTAAGAAGGGAATATTGCACCTAATGCTAGGAAAAGAAGAAGACATATGTCTAATTTTTTTTGGCACCACAAACAACTCCTAAAGCTTAGCCTTCAATTCATAGTACCTTACAATCTAGAGAAGCAACTCATATTGTGGACATGATAATAGCTAAATAGTGATATGATTTAGGTATAACATTCAGTGTTGCTCAATCTTATTATTATCAACTTATGATAGATGTTATTGCCTTTTACAGTTCAGGATATAAAGCTCCTTCAATTGATGACTATAGAAGAAAACTTTTAAGTAGCTTTGTTAACAAAATAAAAGTTATTTAGATGAAAGAAGAATGACTTGGACTACTTATGGGTAGTCAATCATATGTGATGGCTAGAAAAATAGAAGAAACGAACTTATTATTAACTTTTTGGTTTATTATTCAAAAGGGACAATATTTTTTAACTCTATTAATGCATCTAGCCTTGTTAAAAATGTTGATACTATATTTTAGATATTTAATGATGTTGTAAATGAAGTTGGGTCAGAAATTATTGTTCAATTCATTACTGACAATGATTCTGCTTCTAAAGCAGTTGGAAAAAGATTACAAAAAGGTATAATTCTTTTTATTGGACTTCTTGTGCTACACATTACATTAACTTAATGTTATAAAATATAGGAGATGCTAGATATTTTTCTATTATTGATGAGACTGTACAAAAAGAAAAAAAGGGGACCAAGTTCATCCGTAATTGTGCACGAGTCTTGAATTTAATAAGAAAGGATTTCACAAATTGTATGAATTTGTGTCATCTGAGTATTACGAGATTTGCAACTAATATCACTTCAGTGTTTTATTCTGATGATGAAGGAGTTGAGGCAAATATTTATAAATGATAAGTGAGTTATATCCTAGTATACTAGGTCTAATGCTGAATTGAAGGTTTCTAGAATTATACTTGAAGATAATAAATTTTGGTCTCAAAATCAATTTGTCATTCAAGGTATTTCGTCTGACTGATAGTGATGAGAAAACAACAATAGGTTATTTTTATAATGCGAAGGAGAGGGTGAACGAAGCAATCAAGGCCAATATGAAAGATAAGATTTCTTTGCACATACCTTATTTTATAGTTATTAATAAGAAATGAGAAAGGCAGTTTTACCCTTTGTTGTTTGCAACTAGGGCATTTTTAATTCTATTTTTTATTTTAGACCAAGTTTTACACAAAAAACTAAAGTTAATAGGCAAATGTCATTAACTATTACAACTATTATTGCCTATAAGATGATGCAAGATCTCTTAAACTCATAAATAGAGATTTATAGGGATACTTTTGATGATTTTGGGATGCCTACTGCTATTCATCAAAGAGACAAATCCAATCTAGGTATATATCTTTTTTACTTTTGTTAATTGTTGAAAATTAATAATTACTTTATTTTGTTTATAATGTTACTTTTATTGTCTTACAATTGTTTGGTGAGATCAATTAGAAAGTGGTGTTTCAGAATTGTAAAAGTTTGCAAGTCGAATTATAAGTCAACATGTAAATGTAACAAGGTGTGAAGGGAATTGGAACACATTTGAACTTATCCATTCTAAGAAAAGGAATAGATTGAAACATAAAAGATCGAACAACTTGATATTTATTCGATACAATTTAAAGCTTCGAAAAAACTATGTTATTATCATTATTAAGTTGGATATAATTTCTTGTAATTTCTTAATAATTTAATATTATTTATTTACTAGGATTCTTAATAGAGCAAGTAGTTCTTTATGTCTAATTTGCTTTGACCATATCAATCTCTGGCGAATTAAGTTTCTGAGGAACCGGGTTTGATAGATGAGAGTAACTTAGAAGATAATCTTGAATGGAAAAGTATTAATATGTCATTTAGTAAAATGAATTTGAATGATAGTGATTATGAAACTCTTCTCAATGATAAGAAGTTTATAGCAAATAAGAATTAAGGTCAATCCGATATAAGCCAATATTCAATTAAACGAAGTTTCAAGTTTTCATTTCTCATCTTCTTTTAATTTCACTTATTTTTTATGTATATATTAAATTCTATATATGCAATATAAATATAATTGTAAATATTTTTGTTTCAAGTTTCACTTCTAATTTGTTATTTACTCGATATGAATTCTTATTGTAAATTTTAATATTTAGAGAGTCATAGATATTTATTATTCTTTTTATTTAATGTTTGATGTAATTTCAATTTATTATATGATGAAATTGGAACATCTTAAGTACTTTATATTGTCCTTAATTTTATATTTACATGAGGATTAAACGATCTTTTTATATTAATTATAGTTGTTAATTATATGTGAAAAGTAATATTAATAAAAATAAATAGACTGTTGGTTTCTTCTGTTATTTTTATCATGCTTAGATCTTTTTCTTATTTTTCCACCCTTTATGTAATGGAATCAGAACTCTTCTTTTGATTTCCACAAATGATGGTGTCACCGAAGCTTTTATCTCCGTCGCTGCTCTCGCCTCTCCGCTTAGACCTCCTCTCTAGGTGTTGCTGGAGTTTTTATCTCTGTTGTTGCTGTCGGTTTCCTCTCCGAAGAGGTCTACGCCAAAAAGCCTCCTCCGACGGAGCTTGTGCCTAAGGATGGTGTTCTTTATTAGAATGAGGCATGTCCTTTTTGCAATAAAGTTATAGGTCACATGTTGAAACGAGGAGAGCCAATAGGGGTAAGAGCTAAAGTACAGAGGCATGCAGTCCAGGAAGTTTTCTAGGTGTAGAAGTGTCACACAAGCATCGAACAAAGCAAGTATGTGTCTACACTCATATTCACGTAAAGTCTACTTAGATGTTGGGTAGGACAAGCTGCATCTCTTTGGCCTGGAATCCATTCACTAGGTGTTATGCTTTTACCTTTCAGTTTTCTAATTTTCGGTGTGAGATTGGTGTCTGCTAATAGTGTTTTATTTATGTTTGTGGAGGTGAGGGATGGCAGCTCCATCCATCCCTATAGTTGCTTTTGTTTTATCATGTCTACCATTGCGATCCCTATTTTAGTATGTAGTGTTGTTTAAATACTCCTTTTCAAGTCTTCTGTGTGGTTCTTATTATTAGTTGAGGTGGGCAACCATGATCAACCGCGTTTTTCTCATTATCTCGTTTCCATGTCCATTTTCCTTAATCCTCTGGGAACCTGGATTAAAGTATCTTTTTCCTCAACTGAGTAACGTGCATTAACAGGTGATATGACTAAGGATCAAGCTAGCTCGGGGTCGTCTATAGCTTTTGTTCAGACACAGTGCACAGGACTGTTACGCAGGAAAAAAGATGTGTGGGCATGTACTGCATTTGATAATCGTTCCTAGACTATCGTAGAGATTTAAGCCCATCGCACGTCTTCTCAGATGTCTGCCTCGAGCTTCCTGACAAGTCGACTGCAGCCTATGAAGAGTCGTCAGTCTTTTGCAAGCCGTTGGTACACAACTTATTTTTCTCACGATACTAACAGTATAAGACAAGACCATTAGATTTTTTTATTATCTACCTTTTACAAAAGCCTTTCTCATTAGAATCCCATTATACTTGACACAGTAACCTCTTTCACTTGCTTACCTCTTCGATTAATTCTCAGTAGGTGCTTATGCTTTGACAAGCATGGATAACTTTTACTACTGTTTCTAATTAGACAGCAGTGTATTCTTGTGTGGGATTCACCAAAATTTTTTAATAAGTGTCTGTACAAAATCATATCAGTCATTCGTCTTTTTTCATGCTTTATTACTTGTGCATTTCTGATGCTCTCTTTAGTTTGCCAATAAGTTTGTCTTGGCTAGCTTCTGTGTTTGCTATATCATTTTGGAAAACCCAAGGGCTTTTTAGGATAGTAATTATGGAAAGTGTAGGGGTCGCGAGTGAAGAGAGATGGCTTTAATCGCGCGAATGGGATACAAGTTAGCTTTTCGATGCATGCAGCATGCAAGACTAAAAAAGGTGATGACAGACTAAGAATAGGTTTGTGGAACATTAGGACCTTCATGGGGAAGTCTTTAAAATTAGTAGAGATTCTAGACAAGTGCCAGATACAAATGACCTACATTTAGGAGACTAAGTGGTCAGGATCTAAAGTAAAGGAGATAGGGGGATTCAAACTATGGTACTCGGGAGGTCCACAGAGACAGAATGGGGTAGGTATCCTACTGATCAAGGAACTTATCAACCAAGTAGTGAGGATCACAAGGATCAGTGATAGAATTATAATGGCAAAAATAATTATTAGCAATGGTGTTCTCAATTTAGTATATGTATATGCACCTTAAGCTGGTTTAGACGAACAACAAAAACGTCTATTATAGGCAACGCTGGATGGAGTAATTCAACATATCCCTAATACTGAGCAGGTTATCGTAGGAGGTGATTTGAATAGGCATATAGGAGCTGTTTTAGACGGATATAAAGGGACTCATGGGGGCTTTGGGTACGACAATAGGAATGAAAGTGGAAATGTCTTATTGAACATGGCCGTAGCGTTTAAGTTAGTGATAGCTAATTCCTGTTTTAAAAAAAACGAGGCGCACTTAGTAACGTTTTAAAGTAGCACAACCAAGACACAAATTGATTATTTTCTTGTCAGGAAGAGAGCCAGAGAGTGGTGTAAGGATTGCAAAGTACTTCCGACCACACGCTTAGCAACCCAATATAAATTGATGGTGTTGGATCTTGAAATTAAGGGATAAAGGACATATCAATTTACTAAGCGATGTCGTAAAATTAAATGGTGGAATCTAAAAGGGGACATGGTTGAACAATTTATGAATCGAATCCGGCATGAAGCCACATGGTTCGTGAGAGGGGGTGTTAATCGGATGTGGGAGGGAGTAGCACCGGTAATAAGAGAAACCGCCATAAAACTCCTAGGAGTCTCTAAAGGGCAGGGTGGGCTGATGGAATCTTGGTGGTGATCGGAAGAGGTTCAGGGGACGCTAAAGGAAAAAAAGAGAGCTTACAGAGACCTATTAGCTAGTACAACAGAGGCGGAGCAGGTTATTAATAGAGTAAGGTACAAATTGGCAAAGAAGAGGGTGAATAAGACAATTTTAGTGGCTAAAGGAGAAGCATACGAGACTATGTACAGGAATTTGGATACGTACAGGGGGAACAAAAAATTTTCAAGTTGGCACGAGATAGGGCACGTAAGACGAGGGATTTCAACTAAGTCTGCTGTATATGAGATGAAGTAAGACAGGTACTCACGAAAGCTTATGACATTAAGAGTAGATGGCAGAGATACTTTTTTAGCCTATATAATGAAGGCATCTTGGACAACATAGAGTTAGGCGAACCCTCGATGTTGAAACATTTTCGTAAGTAGTCCTGATGTAAAAGGGTCACTAGGGGAGAAATTACAAATGTTTTAAGGGAGATGGGGAGTGGAAGAGTAGTAGGACCGGATGAGATCTCAATAGAGGTATGGAAGAGAAGAGGAGTTGTCGGTATTGAGTGGTTAGTGTAACTTTTTAATGTAACCCTAGAGTCAACCAAAATGCCAGATGAGTGGAGATTGAGTAGGTTGATCCCATTATGCAAGGCAAAAGGTGACATCCAATATTGTCACAACTATAGAGGCATCAAATTACTAAGTCACATCATGAAGTTGTGGGAGAAGGTAATTGAAAAGAGAGTTCAAAGAGCAGCTTCTATATCGGCCAACAATTTGGATTTATGCCTGGTAGGTCCATAACAGAAGCGATACATCTCCTCCATAGGCTAATGGAATGCTATAGGGAACGACAAAGGAACTTACATATAGTTTTTATTGATTTGGAGAAGGCATACGACAGGATTCCTAGAGAAATCTTATGGAGGTGTCTAGAGGCAAAGAGAATTCCTATGACATATATACGAGTAATTAGAGATATGTATGAAGGAGCAATGACTAGTGTAAACACGATAGAAGGCGACATAGAAATGTTTTCTATTAGTATTGAACTACACCAAGGCTCCACCTTAAGCCCTTTCTGTTTGCTTTAGTGTTAGATGAGTTTATAAAACATATTCAAGAAGAGGTACCATGATGTATGTTATTTGTTGACGACATTATCCTCGTGGATGAGACCAGGGAGGGAGTTAATTCCAAGTTAGAATGTTTGAAAGAAACTTTAGAGTTGAGAGGTTTTAAAATGAGTAGGACCAAGACAGAATATTTAGAATATAACTTTTCAGGAAGCCAGATCATCCATGAGGCAATGGTAGCAATTGGTACTGACATCATACCACAAAAATTGAGTTTTAAATACCTCGGGTCTATCATGCGGAGTGATGGTAATATAGATGCCGATATAGTCCATCGTATCAGATCCGGGTGGGTCAGATGGCGAAGCACATCGGGGGTTTTATGTGATAAAAATATTCCATTAAGGCTTAAAGGGAAATTTTATAGAATGGCGATTCGGCCAACTATATTATATGAGGCGGAATGTTGGCCCACCAAATGTAGACATACAAGACAGTTATTGGTAGCAGAGATGCGTATGCTTCGGTGGATGTGTGACATTACCAGAAAGGATAAGGTTCGAAATCGAGTGGTGAGAGACAGACTACAGGTAGCCAGTATTGTCGACAAGTTGAGAGAGACCAGGCTTAGGTGGTTTGGGCATATGAGCAGGAGGCACCCTGATGCTCCGGTACGATGTTGTGAGTTTATAACCCTTAGTGATTATAAGAGGAGAAAAGAGAGGCCATACAAGAACTGGAGGAAAGTGATCAAGAGAGATATGATAGAGCTGGCCCTTACTGAGGAAGTGGTCAGAAATAGAAAATTCTGGCGTGTTAAGATAGGGGTAAAGGATATCCTTTAAAGTTGCAACAAAACAGTCGAATAAGTTATTGAGAGCAATTTACTGTAAAGCTTGCACGTCGTTATTACTGCTTAGGAAATCCAACTCCAATGTTCAATCTGTCTATTCTAGTTGTGAGTCATGGACATGTCTTTCTGTTATACTAATTGGCTTCTGAGCTTGGGTGTATGGGGAAAGGTCCCACGAGACCATCTGGGACCGTAGGAGTGTCATACTCACAGGGCTACTGAGCACAGACACCTAATACAATTAGAGAAATGAAGAGTCGTATTTTGCAATGTTTTAAGTATTGGCAGATCTGAGCACCATATCAGGTATCTTCTTTGGTTATATTTTATTTTATTTATTTATTTATGTATTTATTTATTTAATTTTATTTATCTACTCTTTTAGCTTATCAGTTTCATCTATATTCTTTTAACTTGCATCACTTTTTCGTTGTCAAATTCGCATGTGGGTTTACCGGAAACATCATCTCTTCTCTGTAGGAGTAAGGCTACATACTATCAGACCTTTCCAGACTCCGCTTTAATGCAGGATTTCATACTAGATGATGATAATGAAGATGATGATGAAGAATTGATGTAAAATTATAAATTATACAATAAAATATATTAAGAGATTATTTAAAATTTTAAAAAAATAAAAAAATTATCTTATAAATTTAAAAAATTATCTTAAATGATACTTAATATTGATCGATATTATTACAGTATCGTACTAAAACAAATCTGATAGAGATACCAATATGTTAAGTGCTCTTAAGACTTAGCTCACTAAGATAAGGGTATTTTTGGCACTGAATCAGTAGGGTGAAAGTTCTCATTAGGAATTTAGCTTGCTATTCAGTTCAGGGAACGGTCAAAATATCAACATGATTCCTTATTGCTATGAATTCCAACCGTAGGATATATTTTTTCAACGGCAACCGTCCGATGGAACGAAACTGCAAATAAGAAACCATTGAATATACAAACAAAATTGAATTTCAAAACCTCTAGACAGAGAGGGAGCAACGAAGAAGAAGAAAACCAGAACCTCTTCTCTCCTCTCTCTTATCTTTCACTTGCAAAGCTTCACTCTTTGAAGTATTGTCTTGCATTTGGTCTGATTATTGGCATCTTCTGTTTCAATCTTTGAGCTGGTTTATGTTATTGTTGTTAATTAAAAAACTTTTGTTTGTTGAAATCAGGATTTTGGATCCAAATTTGAAGGAATTGTAGTGAATTCAGTTTGTGTTGCTAGATTTTTGAAGTCTTTTGCTGTTGAGGATTTTGTTTGTTTAATTAAATGGGACAAGGTGAGGGAAGCGAATTCCCTCCAAAAAAGACGCCACAATCCGAAAACAACTCCAGCGCAGAGTTTCCGGCGAAGAAGCTAGCGAGACAGCTCGATTTCACGCAGGAGAGCGTGGTGTTACCGGAGCATCCTCAATATCAGCAGCACCATGTGATAGCGACGGCGCAGAATCAGTTGCCTCCGGTGATGGCGATGCCGCATATGCATCAGCATCAGCATCAGCATCTTCCAGCTTCGAGGTTTGCATTCAAGTCTCTAGGAAATTGGTTTTATGAAAGCTTGAGTTTTTGGTGTTTGAGGTGGGTGGTACGGTGTTATTACTGAAATTAGCCGGATTGATTTGGTTTTTTTTTTGAGAAAGGTTTTGATAAAGATTGAATCTTGCGCATTTTTATTGGATAAATGTAGAGTATCTTTTTTCTCCTTTGGATTGGCTTAATTCTGGGGGGAGACTTATTATTTTCTGAAATTCTTTTTTAAATGTTATTCGTCTTTGTGGGTGGGTTCTTATTTCGCATTCGTGTTACTATGTATCAGATCGATCGGTGTGGAGATATGTTCTTTTAATTATTCTGAAAATGAAGCTTTATTTTGGCTTAATGACACTCACCTTTTACTGGACAAGGAATAAAGAATGGAACTTCATTGAGATAACGCTGGTATATTTCAGACAGTAGAGCAGGGGAGCTGAAGTAACAGAAGAGAAAATTATACCATTTCTTTTGAAACAGAAATTTAACCCCGAACAACGCAAAGACGATGATTCTCAACAAATAACTTATATGTGTGGTCATTTATATATATCTACAACTACAAAATATTTTAGTTAATTAAGGAGATTGTTTCATCTTGCATTCATCTTTTTTTAAAAAGTTAAAAATTTGCTTCCACGAATGTTTTTATTCATTGTTCTTGCCTTATTTTAATGAAAATAGTAAAAATGAGAGCTAATCTTTTGAAATGTCTCTTGCATTTTACCTTTATGTCCTCTTGTAGTTCTAGGAAATTCTTGTCCAAGAGCAATAACTCTAAAAGTACTAAACTGTGTGACACCTCTGTTTCCCATTACTTTCACTAACATCACTTTTCCTTTGTCAAGAAAACCAGAGTCTCCAAAATCAAGATCAAGACCAAATGCAGAACCCAAAGAAGGCACTCCTAAGAAGCTAAAACAGTGTAACTGCAAACACTCACGCTGCTTGAAGCTGTAAGTACAATCTTTTTCTGATGCCATAGGTACATCCTTGCAAGTTGTTATACACTTGACATATTAAGTGATCTTCCTAAGTTTTGATTCACTGACTTCCTAGTTGCTGATTACTGTTTATGCAGCTCACTAGAGCCCTTTTAAAGTACCTTAATATTATAAACTGTATTCACTGTGCTTTTGTTTAGCTATCTAAGTTACAGTTGATAAATGATACATGATATCATGAACATAAAGCTAATGTACCTTATCTTGAATTCTTGTTAGGTATTGTGAATGCTTTGCCTCTGGAACATATTGTGATGGTTGCAATTGTGTAAACTGTTATAACAATGTCGAAAATGAGTCTGCAAGGAATGATGCTGTTGAAGCAACATTAGAGCGTAATCCAAATGCATTCAGGCCTAAAATTGCCAGCAGTCCTCATGGAACGCGGGATAGCCAGGTATGATGGTTAACTTGTGTAGGCTAATCTCAATAGGGTAAAGCTTCTAGATTTCTGCAGTTAAAAATTCTAATAGTGGTTATTCTTGTCTTGAGGGATTACTCATCACAATTTTTAAGCAAATATTGATATGGTCTTCTGACAGAATTAACATTCAAACATGAATTAATGTGTCTCTACATTGAGAATTTTCCTCTTATTGACTTAGGCATGCACTTATTTGTTGTGGACGCTTTTGTAGGACAGACCTACGAACGCAAGAAGTAGCCTTTATTTTAATAATATCGTTGTTCTTAGCTGGTGGAATAATTCTATTTGATTAGGAAGCTTGTTATTTTATTTAAC
>JANZXP010000195.1:9680530-9705273 GCA_027576715.1 Erythroxylum flavicans | reverse complement strand
ATGCATAATATACATATGTTGTAAATATGAAAAATAAAATAAAAAAGTTTATAATTTATTAATTTTAAAAAATAAAATAACAATTTTTAAAATTTATTTTTAAAATTTTTTATTTTCAAATTTCGGGCGAAAGTAGCTCACAGGTGGCCCGTGGCCCCGGTGGGCTAGGCGGCCCGGGCTATGGGCCTCTCTGCGGGCTGCTACTTCGACGGGCTATTTTGGCTCACCCGGACTGTGGGCCGAAATGGCCCGAAGTCAATTTTCAACAGGTCAAACCGGGCTATCGTCAGCCCAAGCCTGACCCAGCCGAATAACATCCCTAATAGCAAGGAGAGTGCAGAGAATGGTAGAAAGCATTATGTAATTCTTTTGGATGATTTGCAGAGCATTGAACGTGTCGAATTAGACTATACACTAACTGGAGGAGAAGCTCTATCCGGACCGTGCACAACTCTTTTTTGGCACGATGAAGATCGTAAATATGTGTTAGTTTCTTTCAAAAGTTCAAGCTTGTTTCGTAGGTTTAAATATTTTTTAAAAAAGGTCTCACTTATCGTAATAATGTGAGACTTGCAAATTAAACAAAAAATATTAAAAAGAGTCAAATTAGTGTTAACCTAATACTTAATAGACGGTGTTGTTAATAATTCTGTTATAATGAGGTTAAATTTTAACGTTTTCTAAAAGTTACGTTCTTAAGTGTTCTCTTTGGAGTATCAAGGTTAAACTTCTTATTTGGTGTAAAATTTAGGATCAAAATTGACTTTTAAAAAAAAAATATAAGCTAAGAATTACAATAAAAAAATTAGAAAAGAAACGAAAAGATCTTTAATTTTCTTTTAAATTTATTTGTATATATTTATCATCTCACTAGAGAATAGTTTTCTTATCATGTTAATTTCGTTAATTAAACGACTAATAATAGGTTATTTTTATAAAAATTTAAAAAATTTTATTATTTTTTAAAATTATAAAATTAAATAAAATTTAAAAATAATTAATCCATAATTTTTTGTTTCTTATATCAAAATTACTTATTTTTATTTTAGTTATTGTGAACCGGGGAAAAAAAAGATAAAACCTGGTCCAATACCCAAACTACCCTTTTCTTCTTCATCCCAACGGCAGACTGAAGTACACAAGAGACCGCTAAAACCCTCCTACAATGTCGACCTCGAAGTTTGTTTCTCGGTTATCTTCTCGGTTACAGCCCATTGCTCTCAAGTTCAACAACAAATCCATCTCTTCGCTCCAGTCCTCCACTCCTCTCCTGGTCTCAGTCTCTTCCAGGCGTCTCTCTCGCTCCTCAAGGTCTCTTTTGTTTTTTCCACTCCTTTTGCTTTTACCCGCTCCTTGGTTACATTTCCTCTATAATACTTTAACTGAGCATGCCTTTACTTTGGTTGTTCAATTTTTGTTTTGGTTTATAGATTACCTCTGCAACTGAGCTGTGTGGGATCGATGATGCCATTGCATAGCGCAATAGCTTTGTCGAGGTTGATATCAAGCTTGTCCAATGAGTCCGATAGCTGGGCTTTAGTGCCTCAAGGTGGTTTCTAAACTACATGACTTTTGTGTTAAGTATGCATCTAACATTACGCACACCAACTGTTTGTTTATTTTGCTAACTCAAGAAATGCTTGTACATATTGTTATACGCTACACAACGTACTAGTCCATATGATCGATCGGATACATTGTGCATTGTTTTCAGTTGTAGCTACAAGTAGGCCGTTAAGCATTTCCTGTCCAGTAGTGAAGATGTCATGTCCGTAATGTTTCTCTAGTTGGGTTAAAACAGAGGATTATGTTTGACTAGTCTCCAAGGATTGAGATCCTTAAGAAAGATGGAGGATTTGAAAACATTTGGGAGGTCATCGTAGGGAGATTTTAAGAACCGATTTGTTGCCATATGACTTCTAAACTAGTTATATCATTGGAATTTCAGTTTTTGTTACATCATTAAATTCTTTATGATCCTAAAATCTCGGTACGTTATAAAGATTTATGACTTGGTTAGCAGTAGCTTGAGGACTCTTGGTCATCACTACCATCATCGTAACCTACTTTTTTCAGGCTGCTCAGCTTTGTTTTTTAATATTGCAATATGGGTTTGTTATAGAGTTTAAGTATACAAATAAGGTAAATGATATGAATCTCTGTTGTAGCTTTACTCATTTTTTAATTCTATATTTAAAAGTACTTTGCAGTGTCAAACATGGTAAAAGAGACTTTTTGTTGAATTTTTGTATTTCAATACAGAATGTTATGTGACAAACTAGTAAACACATGATAAAGTCTGTATGATTGCTCTTATCTGATAGCGAATCATATTAAAATATCTGGACAAAAATTAGTAAAAAAATTGAATTTTCGTATTTCTAATACCCTAAAATGTATTTTAAATACTTTTATACAATAAGTATATTGTATAGAATGAGCAAAATCAAATGGGAGGTTCATATATTTTACTCGCAAAAATATTATGTTTGATTACAAATTCATTGAGAAAGAAATTATTAAATCCCTATAGTGAAAACTAAATAATTAACGAGTTGTATTTAGTTATTTAGTTAGTTAACTAGTCTCAAATCAGAACCATTATGCCTAAGGATACTGAACATGCATGGCTTTTTATGCCAACGAACAATTGTGGGGATAGTATTATATTGATTGTCCTTTTGGAGTTGTACTTCAGTTGTCAAGAATATTGATGTTTTAACAGATTGGAATTGAGAAGTTTGATCTAAACATAAAGATTTGGGCTGTGTTTTATTCCTAATATCATGATTCATAAATTTGAACAATTCGATGAAGTTGTAATCTTCACACAATAAAGTGCCAAGTTCTTTGATCTTTTTTGGGTTCATATATGTATAATGGATTTTGCTGTACTTTTCTTTTCACTAGTTGGCCAAGGCTATAAAGGCTATATGGATATGGACTGACTTATATCTTGTATGAAAGCTCGGTGGCTTAATAATAAGTGCACCTTTTAATGGAGTGGGTAATTTAGTGGCTTTACAGAATGGAAGGTGGCATATTTTGCTTCTTGCTGCCACCACTTCGTAGTAAAATGATGGAGATATCAATCATAACACTTCAAAGTTCAAACTATTGCTCATGAAGTTGTTCTATTTATCATGCTTGGTTATGTATATTTCTTATTTGAATTAGATTGTTGATTAGTTCTTTACGTGGAATGTCTATATTGCAGGTATCTCAATGCCTTTATGACAGTTTTAAACTTTCTGGAGGAGAGCATGAAGTTGATGTTGACGTTTAGTATGATCCGATTTTCATTTCTTAGATACTGATACTGATCCTGGGGATTATCATATAGCCACTAGAAACATGCAGTAGAGCTATATACCCTTTTTGGTTTTGTTCATTGTAGCTGTTTGTTATCTCCTATGAATGTGATTCCCTGAATTCTGGACCAAACCCTTCTTCAAGCAAGCAGAGATTATCTTTGGAGCATTCTTTTATTGAATCTTTGGCTTTACTTTTAAAATTAAAGTTGCAATGGAGATTAAGAAATATGTTAATTGAGTGATAAAAATGCCCTTTTTTAGGAATATCAGAAGGGCAATACTTTTATTACTTAAAAATATTAAACTTTTTCACATCGCTTAGAACCTTCAAAACTGCTTGCATTATCGTAATTTAATATATGATTTTTTTTAAAGAACACTTTAAAAGGAGAGTATAAACCACCATCACATGTACAGTTAAACACTAAATCCAATTTTGCAGGCAGTCATGTGCCTTAATGTCTCCTCTCCCTTGTCATACTTCCTCTTTTTCCGATTCATCTGCTATTAATTTTTTAATTAAATCACACATTAATTTAACCTTACAAATCTGAAAATAAGATCATGTATAAGTAATAAAAAGACATCATGGAATCATGCTAACTTATTTGTAAGAATTAAATATAAAAGTTTAAAATCCATATTTAAAAGGTGTATCATCGACGGAATTGTTATTTTCTTTTCAGCAATTTGGTCTACTACGAGCTTCTGAGTTCTGACTCGAATCAAAATTTGAAATTCAGTAATTTACTAGTCCTAGTCCACCAATGTCTAATAATGGCTTTACAATATATTAATGATGCAAATACCAATAATCCAAGCACTTACCGACTCCGTGGATTGGGAGGTAAATATTGCTAAGAGGCCTCTTAATGGCCACACATGGCTTTCTTTACCTTCAACATTCTGCACCAAAAGAGCCTCCTCTCACCTCCTCTCAGTAAGTGTCCTTCATCTCTTCTTAATACTGCTGAATTCCCCTGTTTCTTTCATCTTCTTGTTTCCTCACCTCCAAAGCACACACCTTTTTCCTCGGTTGTAGCTCATTCTAGCAGCACACGTGCACATTTGTCCCCGACGGACCACCTAGCTCCAGAAATGACCACGAATTCGAAAAGTGAAAGAAAAACTGGTTCTGGGTTATCTTCCTTAAGTTCTGAAGGTGAAAGGACAAGGAAACAGTCCGCGAGGAAGTTTGTGAGTCCAGCAGTAGAGGAAAAGACAGAAAACATGATCATAAAGAAAGGAAATATAGGACGGGACGTAGCTTGTCGTAAAAGGAGGAAAATGCGTTCTGTTAGTTCACCTACGGGTTCCCGGGATGGAAGTGAAGTTACAGAATTTGGGCAAATTAAAGACAGCCAATTACTTAACGGTGCTGCAATGAAGGAGAAGAAAACCAAAGGGAAAGGTGATGGCTTTAAGGTGAAAATTGAAAAGGGGTCTAAGGAAGAGGACTCTGATTCAAAAAATCTTCCTTTACGTGCGAGCTTGGATATGTGCTCAAAAAGAGGACATGTCATGGGTGCAATTAAGTTGTATGATTTAGCTCAGAGAGAAGGGATTAAGTTAGGACAATACCATTACACTGTGCTATTGTATCTTTGTTCCTCAGCTGCAGTGGGTTTTGTCCAACCAGCTAAAAGTGGCAGTGTTAGTAGAACTTTGCATGCAGTCTCTAACAGGGTTTCTGATGCTAAGATCTCAAATTCTAGTGGTGATACGACTTGTGATGCTAATACCTCTAATATTCAAGTTTCCAATAGTGGGATGGAATCGATTGATAGTGATAAGATGGAGTTCAATTCTAGTGTCAATTGTAACGGTTTACACAGGAATCCGAATGAACAGCAGCACTCAACCCAGTATTCTAGTGAGTCTAGTAACCCACAATCACAATCTCAAGATGGCTTAAGTATATTTAAGCAGGACAGGCAGAGTGACAACGGAAATGATAACTTGATTTGTGTAAGTGAAGACGTCAAGAACTATGCTCTTCATAGGGGTTTTGAAATCTATGAGAGGATGTGTATGGATAATGTCCCGATGAATGAAGCAATATTGACGGCTGTTGCTAGGATGGCAATGTCAACTGGTAATGGTGATACGGCCTTTGATATGGTGAAGAAAATGAAAAGTTTGGGCATAAAACCTAAATTGAGGTCCTATGGTCCTGCTCTAACTGCTTTTTGCAGTAGTGGAGATATTGCTAAAGCATTTTCTGTAGAAGAACACATGTTGGAGCATGATGTTTATCCTGAAGAGCCTGAGCTGGAGGCACTCTTAAAAGTTAGTATGGAAGCTGGTAAAGCTGAGAAGGTTTACTATTTGTTGCATAAACTTAGAACATATGTAGGTAAAGTTTCACCCTCTACTGCAGGGACAATAGTTAGATGGTTTAAGAGTGAGGCAGCTTCAAGAGTGGGGAAACGAAAGTGGGACAACAGACTTGTTAAAGAAGCAACTGAAAATGGAGGTGGAGGATGGCACGGGCAGGGTTGGCTGGGTAAGGGTAGGTGGTCCATTTCATATACATATATTGCACATGATGGATTTTGCAGTTGCTGTGGGGAGAAATTGGTTGCAGTTGACCTAAATCCTATAGAAACAGAGAACTTTGCTGACTCTGTTGCTTCTTTAGCCATAAGGAGAGATAGGGATTCAAGTTTTGAAAATTTTCAAGTACGGAATTTTCTTCATATTACTTGTAGAATTATGTGAGAATTTGATGAGAGGATTGAAGCCTAGTGATTTATTTGCAGAAATGGCTTGACTATTATGGACCCTTTGAAGCAGTGGTGGATGCAGCTAACGTGGGTCTTTTTGACCAGAGAAGATTTTTACCCTCTAAGGTATATGAATTGTGCTCAAAGTGCTGAAATAAACAAATTTAGGTGTTTTTTTGACCTTTCATGTTTCTTAACATGGTTCTTGCATGGCTTATTCTGTAGATCAATACTGTTGTTAATGGAATACGCCAAAAACTGCCTTCCAAAAGATGGCCGCTCATTATTTTGCACAATAAGCGCATTGTTTCACCCAAAATGCGTGTACCTGTAAATAAGGCATTGATTGAGAAGTGGAGAAATGCTGATGCACTATATGCGACACCTACCGGATCAAATGATGATTGGTGAGAATGATATTGCATGTATCTTTGTGTTTCAAAGTTAATTATCCAGTTCCATCACTTTTTGCTGCATCAGTAAATTTTTATAAAATGATGCAATAGCATTCAAAGCCTATGGTAGTAACCTATGGTTCAGGTACTGGTTATATGCAGCTATAAAATTCAAATGTTTAGTAGTGACCAACGATGAGATGAGAGACCATACATTTCTACTTCTAGGAAATGACTACTTTCCAAAATGGAAAGAAAGGCACCAAGTGAGTTAGTCTCTCCCTGAATCAATTATCATGATATGATTTGTCTTCTTCTGCAAGATTTACTGACATAAGAAGTAAGATATCTTGTTCAAAAGCTATCTTGAATCTGATCTATCATAACAAAACATCTGTTTTGTTGGTTATGGAAGGTCCGTTTCAGTTTTTCCAACTCTGGCCCAGTTTTTCACATGCCTCTGCCTTGGTCTGTTGTAATTCAGGTGATACTTTGGACAGCTTCTCCCTTGATTTGTTTCCAGCTTAATGTGAAATATTAATAAAAAGTGTTGGTATGCGTGTTTTTGAATTTTACCTATGTGTTAGTGACAATTTAGGAGCTATACTAAACTTGGAAAACAATGGACAGGAATCGGAGGAAGGTCACTGGCATATTCCAATTATGTCAGAACACGATAATGAAGCGGAGAGGACATGGTTATGCCTTAGACGTGGCAAGTCATCTCTTGTAAGGCAAGATTCTATCACCAGAAAGCCTGAAGGTAATATTTAGCCAGTCAGTCAATGCTTCTTAAGCTCAAAGCATTAGGATAGGAGTATGGAAGTTATTATGTGAGTTTGTAAATTCAAAATTCTCTGAATCTAGTTCTCCTAATAAGGTCACGCTTGACGATTATAATGTAAATGTAACTTGTCTTAGTCTTCTGTAAAATGTTAAAACAAAACTTAGGATAAAAACGGAAGGAAATTGCAAATGCAGCTTGTCATGCCCGGATTCACACAGTGGTTAATTTTGTATCTTTAATGATCCTTTGTATAGAACAAGAAATATGCCTTTTGTAGAGTTTGGTAAGGGGTCTGGCTTTTTATCATCAATTCTCTCCTTCATGTAGCATTTCATAGATTTCTGTTTCTAGTCAGTGTTTAGTCCTATTCCCTTGTTTGAATGATTTAGTAGATTTGAGAGTAATAAGGATCGTACTAGATTGGCTTGAGTAGTCTTGAGGGAGATGAAGATTGAACTACATTTTAGACCATAATTTCATATGGAAGTATTTGAGGGGTTTTCTTAGAGATGGGATCAAATGAGATAAGTTTCCACCTTCCCTGTCCATATTTAGAACACTCGGCCAAATATTAGTACACATTATCTCCATTCTCCGGTAAAACTAATTCTTCTGCCTTTTAAAGGTCTAGCTTAAGCGTTTATCATTTTCCAGGTGGTAAGTTAGGTTTCTGAAACGGCAAACACGAATCTGCTAGTTCATTACAAATTGATTAATATTCTATGTATGAACAATGAATGGATGGAGGCATTTGGGATTTTGACAAAGGCAACAAAATCACCTAATGAAAGTAAACTTTAAGTGCCTGGGGTTTTGAACCAGAGAGGGAAAAGAAGGCTTATCTTCGACTTGCATATTCTATTCTCATTTGGACGGAAATTACTATGAGATAACAGATATAGAACTACTGATGGTTGGCAATACATATCCTTGCTCTAAGGAATGGCGTGTGGCCTAGTGGTAGACGGTAGATACCTTTCTCATAGGACCTGTTCATCTCTTAGTTTTCCCTCTACCAGGCCCTAATGCCTTCATAGTTGTGTTCTTGCAACTTAGCAGGTTGTATTCAGATCAGTTTGCATCTAAATTGTTGACTTGATGAAATCAGTATGTTATGTTGTTGCAGGGAATATGAAAGCTAGGGAGATGGCAGACGCTAGAGTTAAGATCAGAGCCGAACCTTTGAAACATGGGAAGCACAAAAGTTCACAAAATTCGCCTAAGCAAGTAGTGCACAAGAATCTGATAAACATTCTATCTTCATCTGGGTTTTCAGATCATCACACAGGCAAAGTCCTGATGGAAATTAAGGCAGCAGAAAAGCTTGGTGGCTGTGTTATTGACTTTCAGATATAAATAATATACCACTATACGGTTCTTTCCTGAATCACGGAACATACTAAACTTCATAATGTTGTATATGCTAGATTTTGTTTCATCTCCGTTAAATTTTTGTTCTAAATGTTCATCATGTTAACAATCACCCTAACTTTTGTAAGATTTAAGCTCCCTATATGTGAACCTTGGTTATAATTTGCAAATGATTAAAGGGTTTTATTGGAAAAGTTTGTATGTATTTTAGTCAAAATGATTATTACCAAATAACAGGAGTGTTTTGGGGACCAAGTAATGCCAAAGATACTCGTTTAATATATAATGACAATGACTTTCTATCGTACAGAAATTAAAAAAACACAACAAAGTAATTTATTATACAAGGTTCTTCGTTTTGCGACTGTTTCTTTAAATGGAAAAAAAAAACAGTAAAATTTGCGTGTATCTCATTCAATGTGCACGATAAATATTAATAAAATCTTTGAACTTGTGTGATTGCAATCAGAGGAAAATCACTGTCTGCATCTGTTTTGTTTGGAGAATAGGAAAAGAAAAAAAAGGAAACATAAGATCACGGGTCTGCAGTATTATTTTGTCACCTTCTGTGCATCTTTTTAATTCCTTAATTTCTCAAATATCTCACTTGTTATGACCTTTCATTCTCTGAGTCAAGATAATGGTGGTTTCACGAGCCCTCCAGTTCCCTTGTCTTTTACCGTCTTTTGCTCTTTTTGGTTTCAACTTTTAAAAACACTGAACCTGAGGTGAGTTTGCGTTGCATGAATGACTTCAAAATAAAATTTTTATCTACAAATCTGTCTTCGTTCTTCAATCCCTCTATTTTAGCTTCCAGGAGAAACCAAAAGAATGCAAGTGTCTAAAACATCTGGCCATCAGAATTCAGAAAGTGAATCAGCAGATGCAGATGCCACTCGCTTTGACAAGTCTCTCCAAGTCCTCGTCTTTCCCCCACTTTATTTCGTTTTCACTAGCTAATACGACTTGCTGTAATATTTATTCTTCTGTTAAAAATTGAAGGAACTCAAAGAGCTACGTTCCCAACTCCATCATGCAGCTGACTACTGTGAAAAGTCTTTCCTGAATGCCAAAGAAAAGAAACTGTGAGTGCCCCATCATCCATCTCTCTCAAGTTTTACTTTGAAAAACTAAATCCATTTAAGGGCCTTTCCAAGCTTTTGACAAAATATATTTGTGAAAGGGTTTTGGAAACCACGAAGGAGTACATATGTCGGGCTGTGGTGACTGTTGTTGATCACGTGGGATGTGTATCATCTAACCTAAATTCTAGCATTTCCAAGACTAACGCATTCTCTGAAGCTGAGCATAGCATCAATTGCCTTAAACAAGTTAGTATATACCCACTTCAAAACTCACCACCTTGACAAGACTCCAGTTGCTGTGTTTTTTATACGTTTATTTATTAACTCATCAAGCTTAATATTGTCTTTCCAAATTAGAGACTTATGACATGCCAAGAATACGCTCACCAGCTTGCTCTAGCAAGAGTAAGGTGGAACTCTAGCTTGCCTAAAGTTCACCGCAGATATTTATCAACCCGTAAGCACTCCCACCCTTCTTTTCCTCGTTCTATCTATGTTTACTGAGGCTTATATCTGTCTGGATTTGGCGTGTCCAAGTACAGAAATCTACTTATTCAACAAGAGTTTGTTTGTTTTATTTTCTTTTTGAGCAGCAATCCTGCAATTTGATATATCGAATGAAGATGCGAGGAGGTACAATTCCGTAGCATCCTTTTTCTCTCCAGTAGCATAACACAATCATTCCGAATATATAGACCCTTTGGAGTGTTCATCCACAAAATGAGCACTGTCAACTGCATGATAATATATATAGACCCAACGCACTTGTGTACAGGGACTCCAGTTCATCTTCTGAGGAGAATGTGAGAGAAAATGGCTGGAACTGGAAGCGTGGATTTGAGGCAGAGGATTTGCCCATGTTTTTGCACACCCGCTCACAATACACATCCTCCTCAGCTAACGAGAAGTTGCAACAAATCTCCATTAACGACAGAGGGGAGGACTCTCGATCAGCTCTAGGTAAATCAACATTACATTTACATTTATTGACGGAAAAAAAAGAGTCAAACAACATAAATAATTAAAAATAATATGAAATTTCATGGTTTGTGTTGTGTATGTACGCAGTGGCTGTTCGTGATGGCCTCTCGATACTAACCAAAGGTCGAAACCCAACTTTTCATTTCCAGGTAAAGAAAACAAAACTGGTTTTATATTATATAATCGTAATCGTAATAACAATGAAGGTTGTGTTGTGTGTTGGCAAGCAGAAGCAGGCGCAGCAAAGCGGCGAGAAGCAGAGGAAGACAGGGCAGAGGCAGAGCACTGATGTCTTTTGGCTCATTCGACGAACCAAAACTTCTTCTTCATAAATGATAAAAGTTGTCTTTATATTATTATTTATTATTATTATATCACTTAATTGTCTTGAATCGATGGACGTAATTGTAATTTCAGACAGCAAAACCATGTAACATTTTCATTGAAAGTGGAGACAGAACATTCAATTATTGTTTGATTGGGAAACCTATGTAATTAAACCAAACGACAAGCATATGCTGAAACGACGACAGTTGAAAAACAAACCTTAAACAATGGGCCGGCACTGGCAGGGAGAGAATACAAAACAAGTCTTAACTCCATCGGCGCCCATAGTAACTCAAAACATTTTTACAGAAACCCAAATTGCCAAAACAGAGATCACACCAGACTAGTTAATATATATACCTCTATATGATCAATCTTTGAGGTCTTCGTTAGTAATCTGGTCGAAAGAGAGCTTTAAGCTATGGATTCTGACTCTGTGTTTGCTAATATCCTGCGGGCTCCTGAAGATCCTATTCTCGGGGTAACTCTCTTCTTCTTCTTTTTCCCCTTCGTTTTTATTCTGTTCATTTGCGCTCATACATAAGCAGGTTCTGTGCTTATGGTGTCCCACGTGTTTGGAAATATACAGTTGATCCATTAGCTGATCAAACAAAGAATTAGTTGCTTGATCCATTAGGTGATCAAACGCATCCAGAAGATGTATGCTTAAGCAAGATTACGTTTTTAAGTTATGAGTTGTTGGTTACAAGATCATTGGATCAGAGTCTTGCTTGCATATTTCTTTTATATAAAAAGAATTGGGTATTTAGTTTTGACCTTATAGTTTGATGAATTTTAGTCTTACTAATGGGATTCGTTTAATGCGTTGTTCTCACTCTGCTTAACAAATTGTTTCATCTTAATCACTATATTTATTGTCAAACAAACAGGTCACCGTCGCTTATAACAAGGATACCAGCCCTAATAAGTTGAATTTGGGCGTTGGTGCTTACAGAACTGAGGTTTGCCTTTTTATCCTTTCACTAATTGTGTCTTGTTTATTTGTATACGTGTATGCACGCTTAAATTCTCTGACCATGGTCTTTACGCAAGTGTTATGCTGCAATATTAATTCATTTAATTGCAAAGTTAATGGTGTGACGCAGGAAGGGAAGCCTCTGGTTCTAAATGTTGTTAGACGGGCAGAGCAAATTTTAGTTAATGATCCGTAAGCTACTAAATTGCTATTCCTATCTGTGGTTGCACTTGTTGTTTTATAATTGTTAATGTCTTTACTGTTCTGCATTTTCCAGTTCTCGGGTCAAAGAGTATCTTCCAATTGTTGGGCTTGCAGAGTTCAACAAATTGAGTGCCAAACTTATTCTTGGTGCTGATAGGTAAAGAGACTGTTGGAACTTGCAAGTTTTCGAATAACTAGTGAGAAGGTGGTACTGAAAATAAGTTTAGGACATTAATTTGGATAAAAAATGGTTAACTGCTACAACAACCAAAGTTTTCTGGATTGTCAATTTTATATTTTGCTTGCTTTTCAACAGCCCAGCCATTCAAGAGAACAGGGTGACTACTGTCCAGTGCTTGTCAGGTACTGGTTCTCTTAGGGTTGGTGGCGAGTTTCTTGCAAGGCATTATCACCAAGTAAATCGCTTTTTTTTTTTACCCCTCATTGTCATTTATGCCCAATAGTCTTTTCTTTTTTAAAATAAGAAAATAGAGTGGAGTAATCAGAACTGTAATTGACTTTTATCCACTATTTTTTTGGCAGCTCACAATATACATTCCACAGCCAACTTGGGGAAATCATGCAAAAATCTTCACTCTTGCCGGATTGTCTGTGAAAACATACCGGTATTATGATCCAACAACACGTGGTCTGAACTTCCAAGGTTCAACCTTTGTTCTGAGTGAACTTATTTTGGTGTCATCTTGTATTATTGTTGCTTCTAAGCTTATAGTTTTTCTTAATGTGTTAAAAATACAACTTAGGACATTAGATATGTAACTGCTGATGTTTATGGATTATAGTTTTTCTCTATAGTGTTAGTCTGACTGAATGATTTAATGAATTTGAGATGCTTATGTGCACTTAAGCCTTGATTAGTAGTATTAGTCTGTTCATACTCCTTAGAGGAGTATCTTATTGTTCTTAGTTGTTAAATTCTGCAACTCAAAGATTGAACTTTTGCCATACTTGTGAAATGAAGGATTGCTGGAGGATCTTGAAGCTGCACCATCAGGATCAATTGTGCTTCTTCATGCATGTGCTCATAACCCAACTGGTGTGGACCCAAGCCTTGAGCAGTGGAAGCAGATCAGACAGTTGATACGATCAAAAGCTTTGCTACCTTTCTTTGACAGTGCATATCAGGTACAGGAACATTGTTGGAAAAATGGAGGCTAAAGTAATTTGAGATCATAACCATATCTGCATTTGTTGTTGTGTATGAGCTGTTTAAGTCTTCATAAGCCTCCCTAGTTCTTCCAAAGACTCAAACTACCTCTAGATTATTACTCTCTAGTAATCAAATATTCTTCATGCTAGAAGATTGAAGCATTCTGATTGATGAGTACTTCACCATTGATACTTAGGGATTTGCAAGTGGTAGCCTAGATGCAGATGCACAGTCTGTTCGAATGTTTGTTGCAGATGGTGGTGAATGTCTAGTAGCACAGAGTTATGCTAAAAATATGGGACTCTATGGGGAACGGGTTGGTGCTCTCAGCATTGTAAGATCCTCTTCTCTGAAATGCTCTTCTTATGCTTAAAAGCCCTTATTTAATGCACATTGAATAACTGAAGCTTTTGATTTGCATAATTGAGTTTCTATAATGCAACAGCTTCCATTTTGGTTAAGTTTATAAATTTGGTATATTTAATTTCTTGGTTTATGGTATCAAATCAACTTTTCTTTAAATTTGGTATATTTAATTTCTTGGTTATGGTATCAAATCAACTTTTCTTTGTCAAGGAAAATTCCCTTTGTTGATATTCAAGGTTGATATGTGTTTCATACTGGAAAGTGAGGAGGAAAAAGGAGTTGGGGATTAGGTTGGAGGCGTTGATATTATATTAGAGCACCAAATTGGTTGTTAGAAGATTATATGTTTGCATAGAAACCTCAAGTTTCCGTAGTTGTTTCTTTTTAAATTGCTTCTGAAAAATAAACCATATAATCATATAGCTAAACTTTTACAGATCTGCAAGACGGCAGATGTGGCAAGCAGGGTTGAGAGCCAGCTGAAACTTGTGATCCGGCCCATGTATTCTAATCCGCCCATTCATGGTGCATCTATTGTTGCTACAATTCTTAAAGACAGGTATATACCTGGTCGGCATTGGGATAGTTTATTAGCTCATAAGGCGTAAGCATAGAAATGCATATTTGCACTTGGTAAGAATGGAATAGTGTTAGAGCTTCTTTTGACCAATGAAGCAATAAGCTATTTAAATTCATTGACAATATACATAGTATTCCGAATATTCAAAGTTTAATGACCAACAATAATGCTACATTTATTTAGTTATTATTAGTTTGAGTCATTTCTTCCTTGCCATCTGATCTGATGAAATGAGTCATAGACCTACGCCATTTGGTGAAGCAATTAGAATTCATGAGATTAACCTCTAGTGTTTTGATAGAACTCTCAGTAATGGAGAGTTTGTTCACTGAATATTATTAATAGGTAACTCTAACTCTGTCAAGTTACAGTGTGAGTTGCTGGCAATTTCGAGAGTGCCGCTCTCTCCTAGCCTTAGGCTCACCAGAATGAACTTAGTAATTGCCTAATATTCCCCTCCCAATCATTACATCATTTATCCTAGCCCCCTCCCCACGTCAGCCATGCAACCAACTAACCTATTCTCTCCCCTCCCACATGCACGTAATACCCATCAGCCCCTGACTATAACAGAAAGTAGTAACTTTACTCAGTTACCCTTTCCTTTACCCTTCTAGAATAAACCTTGGTAATTGGAGGTCTAACATGTTCTTCAACTTTTGTTATTTGTTGCAGGGATATGTATAACGAATGGACCATTGAGCTGAAAGGAATGGCCGACCGGATTATTAGTATGCGAGAGAAACTTTTTAATGCTCTATGTGCTAGAGGTACTCTGATCCACTTCATGTTATCCTCATTTAATTATCTTTCTTTCATTAGCATTTAGGGTCAAGATTATGAAGTTATTAAGTTGACCTGCGCATGAGCTGACATCTAGTAAAAAAAAATCATGTGACAATACCAGGAAGGTATCCTGTGCCTTCAAGTTTCTGATGCAAACTGTCTGCGTAACCTTTGAGCATTTTTCTTAACTCCTTCCTTTTATAACATTCTGATTTCATGCATCTGCGTTTATTACATCAATATTCAAATATTCTAATTCTAGCTTGGTTATATACATCATCATGGAGTACTAGTTTGTGGATTTTTTTGAATGCTCTTTTCCTTGTCTTAGGCACTCCCGGTCGCTGGAGTCACATCATTGAGCAGATCGGAATGTTTACCTTCACTGGCTTGAACAGTGAACAAGTTGCCTTCATGACCAAAGAGTATCACATTTACATGACATCCGATGGGTAATTTTATCATCCTTTTCAAAACTTGAAATTACAATATTTGAAAGGTCGGATGTTTGTCCAGGATGAAGTAGTCTTGTCCTTCGACGTCTGTTTGTGGTTAACGTTTTTCGTGCCCTTTTCCATAACCAAATTACTGGTATTAATAAAAAATTAAACTCGACAATTTTCAAATTCTTAAAAATTTTAATGCTTCAATATGATTATAGAGTCAGATAAAGGTTCACGATTCTGGTTACGTTAATGATACTAATTTTCAGGTTCTGGCAATATCATATTTACCACTAAATGCAGTTTACTGATGCTCAATTTGAGTGGGATGGTGATGATATAATGTGCTTTTTTTTTTTTCCTACAGGAGGATAAGCATGGCAGGGCTTAGTTCTGCAACAGTCCCTCGTCTTGCAGATGCAATACATGCTGCAGTTACTCGTGTTGGCTAGGATAAAAGAGATTCCTAATTGCGTGTCCTTTTCATATTTTATACCTCGTTTGCTGGCAAACTTTATAGAGAAGGATGTCAGAACCTTTTGATCATCTTTTCTTGCGTACTTTACATGCTTATTGAGGAATTGTCTAGATAATGGACATGTTCCAGGAGTTGGGTTCAACTCTTTAACTCATACATGGTATCATCTCTATAGCGTGATGGTATCATCTCTATAGCGTCATAAAATCGAAAATTTTGGCATTTATACATTTCCCATTTGTCGTTCCCGCAACGACCAGATCTTTGGTACTCTGTAATCCCACCAAAGCTACTATTTTTCATCAATCGGATTGGCATATAATCCAATATACAGAAGCTACTATCGTCCCTTGCATGTGTCCTGAGAGTACTAAGCTGAAGTTTGACGCCAAACAAAAGAGAGCAGGAAGTCCAAACCGAAAGGATAATACACTTATTTGCAAGTGTATTTGGGTTAGCCAAAGCAATAGCAAATGAATTAAACTCAGTAGTTACGTAGTGGATTTTCCTAACACAACTGCTAAGCTCCTTATCTACATTTGGTGAATGTTAAACCCAATTTCCTAACTACATTTGTAAGTGTAGGAAGTTGCGACTTCTTTTAGCGTTTCGCCTTCTTTATCCTTTCCATTTCCTTGTACAATTGATGATGTCAATGCCGAGCTGTTGGGCTCTTTAGCCCACTCAGGATCTCAAGCTTCTCTAAGTAGGAAGACTTCTTTGGGGTAGTATTAATAGGCTTCATAGCAAGCTTGTCATATTCACCACTGCCTATGGAGCTGCTTTTCTTTGCCTCTTTTTGGTCCACATTCCATCCCATGAAATCTAAGAGTGTCTTCGATGTTGGTGTTTCTGAAGAAATCATCTTCTCTGTATCTTCCTCCACCTTGTCGTTTGGCTCTGAAGGTGGACTTTGAACCTGAGAGTCTGCATAGATGACATCCTCAATCCTTGACAATATTGTGTAAGCCAAGCTCTCTATTATTCTTGAATAGCTCTCTAGAATGGCTTGTCCTACATCCTGCGCAAAGTAAACTATTTTATTAGTTCCTGTTGGCTTGGAGACAGAAGATTAACATGGCAACATTTACGTTACCTTGTTGTATTGGATCTTGCTTATGTCTAGTGCAGATTGTGGAAGTCCTGGGAACCTTTGTTTGAGGAGAAGAAGGATGGTTTCTGCTCTCTCCTCAAAGAGTTCTCTCTTTTCCAAACTAACTGCCGAACCCCAGGATGATTTTCCATCCTTTTGATTCATCTTCCTCTTCCAAATCACAATCGAGGCCTCAATCCTGTTTTTGAGATCAAGAACTTTGTGTTCTGATGACAGGTCCAGGGTTGACAGGAACTGCTCAGGATCAAAGTATTCTACTGTTATACTCTTGTATAGGGAATCTCCAAGGCTTGATCTTCCATTCTATCAGTAAAAACAGATAATGTTAGTTGTCAAGGCTCAGATGTTTTGAGATTTAGAAGGGAGTTGTTGACACTTTCAATACCATACCTTGGGAAGTGACTCGATGTAGTTTTCAGGGATCTCCATTTCTGACAGCACTTGAGCATTTATAGCCATGGCTGCTTTAAGAACTTGGTTTACAGAATCCTTCTGAAATTGCAGCCATCTTCTCGTTGACTCTGATAATCCACCAGGGGGTACCTTAGCTGTAGGAATCCACCATTTGTCGTCATTTCTAGGTGGAGTCCCTTCTTGTGAATCATTGCTGTCTTTGGACACATACCAGAACTCTTTCTGGTGTGCAAAGTTATCTAGGAGGTCCTGTTTAGCAGATTAGCAGATTTTGGCAACAAGGGAAGAGTCTAAGCTTGTCTAGGAATTCACTTTTCCAGTAACCACAAGGAACAAGAATATGGTTCAACTTACAATGAGGATGGCGTCCAACTTCCTCAAACCAGGGATGTTGGTGAGCAGATCACTTCTTAACTGTGTCGTCATGATCTATGATAGTCAAGACAGATGCACAAAATAAGAATGTCAGTGAAATACGTTTCCATACCAATGTATGCATAGTTAGCATGATCCGTATTGACTTCTTACCTCCATATTGACACCATTTGTGGATTGTTGTGAAGGGACTAATTCAACAATGTGATCAGTGACCGAAAGAAGCCATTCAATCTCTCTTACCCACCTTGCTTTGGTCTCTGCTGACATGGGCTCCAATCTCTTTTGTTCACCAAAAACGGATGCTGCATCATGTAACAGTCCAAAAGGGGAAACAGATATTAGCATTCAGCAGTATTTATATAAACCTCTTACCAACTAATTATCGTTGATTTACTGATCATACAGGAAACATGTCACATTTTGGAACCAATGTTTCTAGGAACTAAAATTTCATTGTTCATCTAAGCAATGCAATCACAAATTTCATGTTCACTACAGAAAAATCAACTGCACTATTTAGGAAAGCTGCATTACCAGCAAGATTTGTAATGGCATTTGACAAGGCCAAAGCTGAGGAAACACCTTTTCCACCACCAGACATGTCTTCCCCCAAAAGCAATTTAGCAAACTTTTCCTTCATCATATCCATTTCTGAACCACAAAAAAGTATCACCATCTTCCCTTTATCATTCAACATAATCTGAACTGATTCACATAACAATCCATCGAGCTTGGACATGGTAACGACTGAAGCTTACCTGAGGGACCGGTCTTTTCCCGACTGCTTGGTGTTTTGGTCTCAGCAACATCAGGACGTGGAATCTGACTTTTTTCGCGATCAGAAGGACTCCCAAAATATTGACAATCACTAAGGCGGTCTCCAATAGCCCTCGACACATAACTTCTTGAATGCAATATATTATCCTCACCACCTTCTGCATCGTTCCCACTCTCTAAGATCATACTATGAGCTTGTCTACCTTGGCCCTCGTACATTCTTCTCCAGCTGAAAGATTTTGTTCCCTGAATGCTCCTTTCGCGTTCTAATGCACGTACCATCATGAACTTAGCCCCTTCTCTTTGTCTTTGCTCGCTTCTTCTTTCCTTCTTTGTCTACGAAGGAAGGAGAGCGTTCACAAAATATTACTCCCCAACAATCCTCTTCAACTTGGTAAAAGATAACAGCACTTAAGAAAAAGAGAAGAATCCTTTATGCCCAGAATGAGAGGCTTAGAACTTGGAAGTGAATGAAAAACTCTTGTTTTTTTTCCCCCCCTTACAAATATATCAGAGAAACAGAGTTGATGACGAAGAGGAGAGGTTTTGTCTTTTGAGTATCACTTGTCTAGCTATGGTTGAAGCAATATAAGATGTTTGATATAGATAGATAAGATCAAGAACTGCAGAGGGTCGGTGTATAACAACGTAATAAAACCTGTTATATAGTTAGGGGCATTGTTAAGGTTTGTTGAAGAAACTAATGGCTAAGAAGTCAAACTGATTTACTAAATTCAGGGCTTTGTCTTTCTTACCGCATTCCTAGTTCAACAAATTTAGCCTTGTGACCTATTTCAACAACATTACAACTATAGGTTTGTTGGTCTCAGATTAATGTTAGCTGTGATCGACAAGAAGATTTCTGTTGATTACCCGTTTTGTGTAACAGTCATCGCCACAAATATATGAAGGATCCCACCAAATATAATTGCTAATTAAGGTTCTTGTGAGAGTGTGCAAGCAAAAGCATAAGGTTGCCATTCCTAAATTCTTGTCTTTTGCATCACATTCTAATTAATGCTTAAAATGGGGGGATTCAATGCAATTGAGATCCTATGTACCTACTATCTTTTACTTACTCTGTTCCATGCGATCTAATCTATACATTTCTTTGAGTCCCACATGAATCTCACACATTTGTATAGCTGAGATCGCGTGGAACAGAGTTGATACAGGATTGTGGGTACAGAAGATCTGATTCTGATTCAATATCAGTATATTCGACAAAGTATTTGTATCTTATGATACTCAAAAATAAACCATATTTATAGATATTTGTGTTAGATATCATATCGACACAGATATCTAATCCGAAATCAATAAATAGCTAACATCACCTAGTTTTAACAATGTACATTTTTTTATAAGACACATTCATAAAACATTCCCTAAATAATGCATAGTCATGCTATGATTTGAAAATAGTATATCTACATTTAAATTTTCAAATTGTATTTTAATAATCTTGATAAATTACTTTAGATGACATACATATGATCTTAAGTCGTATTACTTTCAATCACGAATGTTTTTCTTTTATATATATATACATATCCATCCATATTAAAAAACTTACAATTTGCATACAACGAATTACTAATTAAACTCTCATAAAATAAAAAATCAAAATCTTATTAATGATTATATTTAGGTATTTATCGGACAAAAATAAGTAAAATGTTCCTTATAAATTTTAAGCCTTTCACTAAGCATATGTGAAATTTTAATGTTTTAGAATATAAAAGAAAAATTTTAACATTGTCAAAATTAATTAAAACCAACCGGAAACCTTTACTCTCATTCGGCGTATATCTTTTATGGGTCTTATTGGCGTAGAACCCAAAACTTAAACCAAGTAACTTTTCTACTCCCCTAAATTTCGCTCTTAGCATAAACTACAAACTGTGCATTATATGTGAAGCCAAATGTCATTGAATTTTCACAAAAGTACATCTTCTAAGGGTACTATAAATAAATAACCATAGCTGTGAAGACGTCTGCGAACAACCTCTAGCCAACTGGATGTGTTGTATGTCGGCGAACAGAAGATCGATCCAACGGAAGGAGAATTACTATCTTTAAGGTTACATAGGCCAGCTCCCAGAAGATTCAACAACTTCATTTACAATACAACTTCCACATCTAATTCAAAATGAGTACCAAACAGGACAGCAAATTTATAGTAAACACCAGCATATAAGCGAATTACCATCAATTCTCGAAAGTAAGTAACTACCACCACCGCAACATATGTTCTACAGCTAATTAAGGTAAGGTACTAAATCCACCAATCTGTTGACCTCTCAGACATAATATGATTAGGTCTGCATAGCTTCAGCATGGTAGGTTTCTAATTCTTTGTCAAGCTCAACTGCAGACTTGTCAATAAGTTGTTTCCTCCCACGGCCATGGCCACTGCCACTGCCACGACCACGACCACGGCCTCGGCCTCGGCCACGAGCACCACCTCTGCCAGCATTCATTAACCCCCCACGACGACTTTGACTAAATCAAAAGCCAACAAGTAGAGAAATCATTATTGTAAATATAAAATCAAACAAACAATGATACATCTATATGAGGCCCACATAAGGAATCTAAAAGAAAAACCCATTTGAAAGAAGGAAAAAAAGGTAATTGGAACATGAATGATGCTTGGATCCAGAAAACAAAGGCATTCAACAGATGTAACAAATACTGTATGTGGAAGTATAAAACCTCACCTTGAACCACGGTTAGATGCAGGAAGCCCTCTACCAAAACCAGCTCCAGACCTACGTAACCAAGCATCAATCAGTTTCTTGAAGGTAGCATTTAAAAACAACTGAAAAACAAACTCTCAACAAAAGGATTTTGATTGCTGCCTCAATGTGATTGCACCACCTAAGCTCAAATTGTCAATGCGTGAAACCGAAATAACCACAATTTCCTAGTTTCTTCATAACCAATTAGGAACGCAGACTTGTGAAGCTATTATACACCCTACATTAAACCCCATCAGCTAGACTATGCTTGTTGAGGATGATATAAGACTTCACTCAGAGGCTTGCCAATTTCATTATAACAAAAAAACAGAAAACAAAAAACATACATCATAACAACTGTCCTTTTCTGCCTTCCATTCAACCCTGTTACATTCACTCGAGCTGAAACAGGAGCTTCTGACGCACCCAAAATTTCAATCTTCATAGGTTTTCCATCCAACAGTACATTGTTATACTTTTTAAGAGCTGCAATTGCATCACTTCTCCTCATATACACAACTTCAGCTGAACCCTACAACCAAATAACATAATTCAAGGTGATTCTCTAACATCCAAAAAGAACAACAAGATAATAATCAAAGATCCCATAAAGGAGCATAAATTTCTTGAGCCACTTTAAGAGTAGCCAAAAATTAAAGCATTTAAATTCCCTCGTACAAAATGGAAGAAAGTCAATGATTGCATACAGCAAATTATGCAATATCATATGATCATAAATGCAATGAACTTAGTGAAGCGCGTAATTAATTACGTGCTACAAACTCCTAGCGCAATAACAAGTCTTATTTAGCTCATTGAATGACTGCCACCTCAAAATTAATGTGAAATTAAGCATTATCTAACAGCAAGCCATTAGAAGAATATAAAGGAGTCTAGAAATAGAACTTACACTAGGCCGACCAGTTTTATTGTAGTGAACAGCATATTGTTTCACTTCACCAACCTCCGAGAAAAGCTCCTAATGCCAATAAATATTACTTCAGAAATCCACTACATGAAGCATCAAATCTGAAAACACACAGCTTGATGCATACCCTTATATCTTCATTGCTAACTCCATAATCCAAGTTAGAGATATATAATTTGGTGCCAACTTCTACTCCCATTATCCCAGCAGCTCTAATGCTATCTTCAAGCAAGTCATGCCGCCAAGGTAAATTCCTGGTTCTGCGTAAAGACTGATGAAAGGAAATAGAACATATCAGCTCATACCAGTACAGAAGATCACCACTCCAAATCAATCTCAGGTCAGCAAAAATGCCAAAGCATAAACAAAACTGAAGATAAGCAAACCCATGTCTCCAGGTTCAGGAAATTGAGATACTGGATGACAGATAGGAGTAAAGTATTTGACCCACTGTATGTCAAACCGGTGCTTTGATAGAGATAAGAACTCCAGTTCTGAAGTTAAGCGAAGGAAACCCCTTTACAAAAAGGCCATGAACTAGTACAGATTGAGATCTTGCATCGAAGAAATCCAGATACAGCAAGATGATCCATCACACTCCCCGTCTAATTAAGCAGAACATCGAATACTACTACATAGTAGGGGTTAAGTAGGTTAATCCATAAACTGACATTAAGCTATGCTACTTGAAGAGCCCCATCCTTCTGTTTAAGTGTTACGAGTAAACTGACATTAAGCTACGTTACTTGGCGAGTCCATCCTCCTGTTTAGGCCCCATAACATGGATGGAAGGTAGCATATTACTTAATGTGAATCCCATAAAACCTCAGCTTACAATTAATGAGACCAAAACCAGTAGCAAAGCTCCACATAGATTGCCCAGTTAAAAGTACAAGTAAATCCTTGGATCTATAATCAAATTAACGCCACTGGGAGTAATGACCTAGTAGCTTAGACCAAATAAGCTTCCCCATAGTTTTTATTTGTATTTTCGATTTCTTAAGCATAGTTACAGATCCTCACGTCATAAGCACATCAGGTTCTCAATCAACAGTTTTGAGCTTGCCTTGCCAATCGAATATTGTGATGGTCGTGTATTCACTGATAGAGGACCTTTACGAACTGCCCCCGACATTCTTCCAGCACCAAAGGACCTACCTGGTCCCTGGCCTCGACGCCCCCTACCTCGTCCTCGTCCTCTGCCTCTCTCTCTGTTCTTCTTGATGATGTCATCAAGAGCCATATCCACAGAAGTAGCCATGGTATTTGCAGTTAAGGTCAAATCCTTACGAACAAAAAGGAGGTAAACCTGTTGAGAGCAAAGAAAATCAGCACTGCAAATCAACAAGATCATGTTAAAGGTTTACAGGTTATGGGGCGTTCATTCAACCTAATACCTATGTGATTAGTTCCTTTTGTACGTCATCTCTCCTACAAAACAGATTGGGGCAAATTAAATCACCTAGAAAACACAGATCCGAAACCACCACGCCCTTTCTCATATTAAAAAAAGAATCGATAAATGCCAAAGAAGAAAATAACTAATAAATCCGTAAGAAAACAAAGTCAACGATAATCAATACAAAAATCACGAAAAAAACACAAATCGAAGCCGCCAATTGCGAAACCGACACAGAAATCCACGTTTCTAACCACAAAACAAAACCCTAAACAGCCATCGGAACATCTGATGGTGTAGTCGATAGAAAAATGGAAAACAGAAATTACCGGGATTAGGATCGGGAAATACCTGAGGCAGATCGTAAAGCCGGAGAAATCCAAGAGAGAATAAAAGTAAATGGGGGATGAGATCAATAGAAGAAGGAGAAACGAGGAATAGATTTACAGCTTAAGGAGCGATTGAACTGGCATAATAAAGAAGGGCAACTTATGTAGGGGAATTGGAAGGGTTAGGGTTTATACAAGATTGTTGTGTGGGAAGGGGAAGTTGTTTTATAAGGGGGAAACTTCGCTATTGATGGTTTGGATAACTATCCTAAATCAAGTAGGCCTGGTTGGATATTGATTGATAGAATAGAACGGAACGGAACAGAACGAAACGAAACAGAATTGAATGATTTATAATAAAATAGAATGTAATATAGGGAAATGTTGTTTAGGAGGGATGGAAGGATTTATAATGTAATGTAGTGAAATATTATTTGAAAGATGGATGGAATGGAATGTAATGTATAATAAATGACTATTATACTCCTTATATTAAGATGATTATTACAGGAGGTTTATTATTTTGTTATTAATTATATACAATTTATTATTAATTATATAAAAATATTATTATTAATTATGTAATAAATTTAATTATATTATATTAAAATTTATTTTATTCTATTCTATGTGATTTATATTTAAAAATAATTTATTTATATTTTTATTT
>JANZXP010000195.1:9613655-9645609 GCA_027576715.1 Erythroxylum flavicans | reverse complement strand
ATCCTTTTATGCCATATTGGTTAAATCAACATAACGAGAATCATAAAGTTACATACTAGGATATATGTGTACTTTTTGATTATAAATCGTATGGAATTTGTGAAACTTGTAAAGTTGAAGAATAACCAAATCAACATTTGGTGAAAGGATGATGATGATATTGAATTGTTAAATCTTATACGTGTGATGTATTGGATGGAATAACATTTTATAAAAGGATAATATTATATTTCATTATATTACTAATGACTTCATATGATATAGTCATATGTATTAAATGAAATATTGATTTAAAATTTTGAAAAAATTCAAATTGTTTGAATCTAAGTAGAAATTAAGCATTGAGAATGTTGAAGCACTTTGATGAGATCATTGTGGTGAGTTTTAAATTTTCGATTATCTATAAGGAATAAGATTCTTTAGTGAATACCTTCAAAACTAAATTCATAAGAGTATGGATTTATGTAAGGAGTAAAATACAATACGAGATATTGTATGATGCAACAATATTTCTTTTACAGCAATGCCTAGTATAATGACTTACCTTCTATAGTTCCAATTGAATCAATTAGTAAGATTTCATATTAGATATGAAACGCTAAGTTTTTGAAACATTTAAAGTTAGTGATTTAAGGATGTGATGCTTAGCTGAAGCATGTATTATCCATTTAGTTTATAACTAAATTGAGTATTAAAAAGTTATGAGATATCCAAAAGTTGGATATATTCTTACAAACATGTTGTACAAGTTGTTTGTTTCAACGTATACTTATAAGAGAATGGTTCTCAAGATAAGTAATAGGAGTAAGATGAAATTTGAAAAGTTCAAATCTCATGACAATACATCTAATTGAAACTAGTGCCTTTAATGATATATTTGATGTATAGTTAAAAGGCTACGAGATATTGAAAGATTCACTTTCATAATGAATTCAAAGAGTTTGTTATGGAGATGATTGTGAATTGAGAGTATAGTTATCCTCTTCAGTGGGAGTATATGGAGACATATTGCTCACAGAGAACAATAGTTCTAACTTTCAATTATTGAACATATAATTGTCCAAAAACAACTCTTCTTGGATACGAAAAGGTAAAAACTTAATTCTAAAAATTAGATCTATAGAGATAGATTGGACGTTGTTTAACTTATTCTAAGTCCAAGTACATAGATAATGTACTAAAGATATTTAGTATTTGAGATATCGGATAGTAATGAAGTATTAAAAATATTCATTACTCTATGTGTGAGTTGATATTTGAGTTCAAGATGATAAGGATATAACTTTAGAAGTAAATCCTAATTAAGGTTTATTTACTTAGAACAATATCAATTAGGATTGAAAAGGTTCCAATGTAGCAATTGGTTGATAATTAAGTCATAATACATTTTTCGTTTAGTGGAAATGATTAATTGGATCAACAAGTTCTCTAGTTTCTTTGATATAGTTTTTTTACATTGTTCAAGATAGTAATATACTGTAGAACATTAGGGCCATTAGGCATGCATAAGGAGCTAGTGTCTCATTAAAGATCCAAGAATGTGTTTAGGAAAATTTTCTTAATTATGATGATAATTAAGATGGGAGTTGTAAGATTTAATCAAGTGCTCACTATAGAAAATCTTGTAGAATTATGTCATTAAGTCACTGTCCCAGTAGTAGAATAATCGTCATATGGTGATTTGGTATGAGATACTTAAACGATTGGCTTAGTGCAAGTGGGAGATTGTTGGTTTATGTTCTACAGCCAATTGCTTTGGTTGTAGTTTAGTAACAAATTATTTAAAGGCATTCTTTATCTTGTACATGTTTAGATATATATGATAAAGTCCATAGGATAATTGTACATTGCAAATGAAATTATAATGAGATTATAATTATAAGATTCATATTTCATATATGTATTATTCCTAAATGTTCCTAGTCATTATTCTATTAAGATTGGACATTAATAGAATGTACAAAGACTAACACACTTTTTGTTTTTCCTTATGAAGGAAGTAGTGGATCTCATAGGCTAAAGTATAGAGATACTTAAATAAATATATGGGTGCTTGTTAGAGAACAAGTTCATTGAACAGACCTGATATGAGAATTCATTTGGAACATTACTTGTATGTCTATGGAATTCTCATTATGATGATTGTATAAGTGATCATTTAACTTGAGGTCATCAAATTTATCTTGTATGAGGATTGCTATGTTTTGATACTACTTATGATCTATTTAATCATGTGTCGTTTAATCGGTAGTCATTAGATGTAGCTTGAACTATATGGAGTAGTTGAGTGATCAAGATAGGATTCATCACCCTAAAGTAATTAGGGAGATTTTTTTGTTGTTCTCGATTATTATTGATTCAAGAAATCTTTGGCCAAGATAGAATACATTTTGTAAGTAGTTTACAAATGTCATTAATTGAATCGATAGCTAATGGCGGAAAACTAATATGATTGGACTCAAAATAGAGTAAATATTAATTTCATGCTCTATGTCTAATCGGAACATTATATGATGAAAGGATTGAATTATACAGAATAATCATGCACGGAAAGGTTAGTTAAAACCATTTTGACATTCCTAAATATTTGGGTGGTTATAATGCGTTTCTAGACGCCAATCTTGATCTATGATTATAAATTGTTTAATTGGAGAATTAAAGATAAATTAAAAGGAGTTTAATTTATCTAATTCTAATTATGAATTAGAATTATAATTTATAATTATTGCCAATATATTTGGGAACCTAATGGGTCTCACATATAGAATGGGTTGAAGAGAGCAAAGTTTATTTAATCAAGTTAGACTTAATTGTAAAGTTTAAGAAACTTTATGATTAAATATGAAATATTTAATAAATAAGGATCAATATGAGATTGGATTTATTTAGACAAAATTGATATTTAATTATAATTACAAATAATTCTAATTAAGTTTAATTGAAATTAGATTTTAATTTCAATGAAATTACCAAAATGCCTAGAACCTATTATAAATTGGCTTAAGTTCTATGGAGCTAGTACTTCTTGCTTAACCCTCTCTGTAAGAGTTACAGAGTTCTCTCAACTCATTTTGTAGATATCGTTAGAGGTCGAACATTTTTACGGCTACGATGGTTAAGACAGATTGATTTCGAGAACAGTTCCAGGGATACGACAAGATTATTATCAAGCTTTGGAATAAGGTACTAATTAAGTTTTCACTTTATTATGATTTATGTTAATCATTTTATAGAATTAAAGAGATCTTGATTTTTGGGAAATCATAGATTGCGAAAAAGTTTCATAATTATTCTGTTGAGGTCGGGATCGGATCTTAACCCAGTTTTCGAACAGTAGGGACCATCGTGGAAGGATCTTTGGCTTAGGTTCATTTGCGAATATATGTTATTCGCAATCTTCCATGTCTAGTACAACTGCATCTAATAGGGGGTCCACATCTAATGAGAGAGTCATTCAGCTTGAAAGCATAGTATAGATGTTGACAACTTAGTTGCAACAGTCGTTAGAGTTCATAGCCCAGCTCTGTAATGAAGTGGATGAGTTGAATGGGAGGGGTGACATCTTATCGCAGCAGTCAGACCATCTGCCTTCACCAATTGTATAGCTTAGTTTTGCTATTCTCAATTCATTTTGTATGAATTACATATTTATTGTTATAGATAATAATTTTTATTATGAATTAAGATAAATTTTTACTTTATATTATCATTCAACTTACTGTTTAGATAAATTAAATGTAAAAAAATTCAATATGTTATCATGAGATAATTGTAGAAATTAAATATCAATCAAAAGATTACCAATCAAAATTAAATTTACAACTTAAAAGTATGAAACATAAAAAAATAATATCGATGCATTTATCAAAGGAATTATAATATCCGTCAGTAAATTTAGTATTAAATTTACTGACAGAATAAGAACATTCCGTCGGTAAATTATTTACCGATGGAAAAACTAACCGTTGTTAAATTTACTAACCCATGTACAAAATCAATCGCTAAATTACCAATGGAAAACAACTTACTGTTGCTAAATATTCCGATAGATTTTCAAAAACTTTGTCTGTTAGTAATAGTTATCGACGAACTTAAAAATTAGGTCGCTATATGTGGCAATGGGAAAAAAAATGTTCGTCGGTAAATTATTGACGAAATATTTCTATTCCGTTGCTAAAGATTAGCGACGACTATTTCTCTAACGACTCGTGCGGTCGGTAATTTCCGTCTGCAAATTCACTAATTGACGAAAAACCTTTACATTCCGTCGGTAATTTTCGTCACTAAACTCCATTTTCTTGTAGTACGTTAGGCCAGATTTTTTAATGGTATCTCTTCATATTTTAGAGTTAACATGTTTATACTAAGATTTTTCTAAAGCCAATATATTATTAACTTATGCGACATTGTTAAATTGAAAAAAGAAAATTATATTTTAAAATTTAAAATTTACACAATTTTATAATATTAATTAAAATTATAAAAAACAATAACATGTTCGAACTTTAACTTTATTACAAAATTAATCTTATAATTATTATGGTGGACCACACATAAATAGGGTTACTGTCAAGTAGGTATCAGGTGGTAAATTTTTTATGTCAATAAATTAATAAAAAAATCTAATTCATAATTTTAATTTTTATTCAATAGGTAATAAATTAAAAAAATAATATGTAACCTTAAATTTCCATAATATTACATAAACTAAAAGAATATGGAAGACACGAATATTAATTTAAAATTTTAAGTAGATTGGAAGTTTGATGGTTTAGCTTTAGAGATAATGCAAGTAAAAAGAAGAGTAATTGATGTTTCTTCTTTTTGACATATACTATTTTGTTAATAAAAAGAGAAGAACAGAACTTGATGATATAGTGCTTTGATTTTCTCTTGATGAAAGTGTTACTGATAATTCATGTTGAATAGATAAGGACCCTCTGCGTCCAGATAGTAAGGCTCTAGTTTAATTCCTAGATTCCAATTCTGCCATTGATGTTTAATTATGTTAACTAGGTCTGGTATCTTGCATAATTTTAAGTATTTTCTTTTATCGAACTACCTTAATAATTTGTGTAAGTTATACTTTAACTTGTACATTTAAAAGTCATATTGACTTTGAAAACACTGCAAAATAGAAAAAGATAAGAAGAAAATCGAAAGGGCGACGTGGAGTATACTCACTATGTCCTGAACAAGAAACCTGATCCGCCTGGACCTCGAGCCTAAATTCTCATGCGTTGACAGGCTATCATGATGCATGCTGTGGTTGTTTCGCGATCATGCTATTAAGTGGCCACAACGTTATAATCATTATATCAGACAACTTCTGTAAAGTTGTCCTCTGTACTTGTATTGCATCATTATTAGGACAGACGAAGAATGTACCATCTTACAAGGATTTAAAAGCCATTAAACGGTAACTCGAAATCTTTGCTGTCTTCATTGTACATCAGACAATACGTAAATTTGGTGAGACAGATATTAATCCAATTAAAAACCACCAAAATCTAAAATGTCTGAGACTTCCACATATACATTACATACTAGACATGATAATTGAAATAAATATTAGTGAAACAACACTCCCAGGGATTAAGCATATAACGTAAAGGACAACAGCAAGAAAACAAAGAAAAATAGTTGTACCGTTACAGATGCATGCTCTAACAGTAGACTAGTAGTATAAAATGTTAGGTAGAGCAGCAAGGAGACGGAGACGTTAGAGATGATGGTCATGTTGGTGAAGAAGGCCAAAGTTGAGCACTCTTAGCCTTGGACACACTTTCCAGCACGCCTGAAGGGGTCACGTCACCTATGACTATAACTTTCTTTGTATCCAAATCTACGCTAAATGATGTCACTCCTGCATTAAAATGGAAATCACTGTCATCATCTCCTAGTGATGTTCCTTAATGAAAACAAAAAGAATGTCATGAGTTCAGCTATTTTCTGGAGGCTTAATGAACTAATAATGGAAACTTGACATAAATTGATTAACATAGCGATGCGTTTCTGCCATTAAACAAACTGTTCTGGACACTAAAACTGGAGACTGGAAGCTTACCTTCCATTTTTGAGATATGTTTTCTCACTTTGCCTTCACAACCCTTGCAGTGGATTGACACCTTCAAAACTACAACCTGCAAAATTTTGTCGTAAAGAATATATACCAATCATAATGAGAAATTTTGTCTACATTCTTAGATGTAAAGAATATATACCAATCATAATGAGAAAATTTGTCTACATTCTTAGATGTAAAGAATATATACCAATCATAATGAGAAAATTTGTCTACATTCTTAGATGTGATTAGGAAGAAATCAACCTGGTCATGTGAGCGAGCCGAGGAAGATGATGCGAAAGCAGGAGACTCATTTGGGATTCCACGCTTGAACTTCGATCCTATATCAGGAATCAATGCAGAAACATAACCAGACCCATAACTCAAATCACGAGAGCGTGCTAATGACGAAGATCTCAAAGCAGGAGATTGACAGTAACTTGGACTACTGTGAACGGGCTTTGCATGATGACTAGGAACCAATGCTGAGACCTGATCAGCATCAGAAATCCAATCTATATATGGAGCATCCTTATCTCTAAGAAGATACCTTGAAGGACCATGCGTATCACTTTTTCTGCGTAACTCACTTTGTTTAGTTAAATTATTGCCATCACTAGTACCGGTTGCAAAGCTTTTCCTGTGCAAATAGCCACTCTGCTTAGCAGAACTACTCTTTCTGATCTTTCCATAAAGGATCCTGGGATCAATGGGCAATTCATGAGAAGAACAAGGAGTACAAGGTATTGAGGTAGGGAGGTCAACGGGTCTAGTGGCCTTGCGGACCATGGACTTGTGGTCTGTCCTGGAGCATACTGCTGTTGAAGCTGGTGAAGCACAGAAAAGATACATCCCTTTCGTGCTTGGATAGTTTGGAGATGGTGAGGGAGGGGAATAACTTACAAGCAATGGCTTAGAGAATAAGTATTCCTTAAAAGACTTACAGCTGTAGCAGGAGTACTACAAATTAAGTCGTGGGAAAATCTTCCTAATGAGGTCAGCTAAATTGTTTCTAGATTCGGTGGATTCTAGGACATATAGAGAGATCCAAGGACACAAAGAAGGAAGTTGGAAAATCATCTAAAAGTGTGATTAATCTAAATTCAGTACCTTCAAAGTTGTGAGTGACTAACGCCCTTTTGTTTGTTTGCTTCTCGTAGGAATAGTTGCAAAGGTAACTGTCTACTTGTATTGTTTAAACATTATTGTTGTCATGAATAGTAATCAGGCAACTCAACATCATAGGCACGTATTATATCTGGGTTGAAATTCGTAACCCAATCATGTAACTTCATCATTATAAATCATATCAAAGAGACGATAGGCCTTTAGCACTGTGGCAGCAAGGAAAAGACAAACCAATTCCGATAAAATTCAACTTCCAAGCTATAGTTTTCTTCTGTGCAAGACAGGTATTAAATCAAGCAGCCGCAAATACAAGAGTTTTTGCAGCCTCCCTAGGCTTTTTGGATCCAGTTGTACAGTCTCTTGATCGTAGAATCTTTTTTAGCTCAGTAACAAATAAAATTTAACAGCTATTCATTCTTTATGGGATCAAAATTTGGACTAGTTATAACTTTATTCAACATGTCAAGTTCCCATTGTTCCTTGAGAATTGAATAATTTATATGTTTTTACTCAAATTGAATTGAGTTTATGTTGGAAATTTTTACTAAACCTAATTCTAGTTTTTCATTTTAGGAAATTAATTAAACATATACAGTCTACAGCAGAACTTGGAATATAAGATTTCTTAGCACCTGTATACATATGGCGACTTTACGAAACAAGGGTAGAGGTTTTACTGAACTTATTAACCGATAAAGTGAATGTCATGAGATTGAAGGACATAGCATAGATATAGAATAAGTAACTACTTGCACCAATTGACTTATATTACACATCTCATGATATGCACTTCTTTTCCTGCTTTTATGAGCATCTGCTATCTTTCTTTTTCTTTTTCTTTTTTCTTTTTCTTCTGTGGCTTTATCCGTTCCATGCATACAACGAAGTATTTTAAGTCGTGGTGGATCTAATA
This sequence comes from Erythroxylum flavicans, assembly GCA_027576715.1. Taxonomy (NCBI): domain Eukaryota; kingdom Viridiplantae; phylum Streptophyta; class Magnoliopsida; order Malpighiales; family Erythroxylaceae; genus Erythroxylum; species Erythroxylum flavicans. Next base: position 9,637,501 of record JANZXP010000195.1, on the reverse strand, counting down.
CAGTATCAATGAAACCAATTGTTTTTGCAGTCACGCGTCTAAAGATGTGGGACTTTAATTTAGTAAATAGTATGAATTTGACATCTTTCTGTACGATGAGAAGGTCTTCTGTTTTTTCAATGGTTGGTGTAGGATAAGGACACACCGACTAAAAGCTGCTACATAGTTAAATAGATAGCATATTTTGGAAGTATAAGAAGCTAGCCAAATCCATTATGTAAGTGCCTATCAAATTAACATCACACGCACTGAATATTGCCACACTATCTCGAACCGGGTAATATGCTGAGGGTACATATACATAAGCTACTTAATCCAAGAAGCTATGCAATATAAGATCGATAAAGAGTTACGAATGCTTTAATGTTAATAAATCTCGACTTAATCCAACTATCGTGTTAGAGTAACTCTTCCAACTTCTAGTCTTCTACATTTGTTGAGGGTTTAAGAAAGAATTTTTTTTTTAGCAAATTAAGTCGTACTCCTTTATAGTTTGAACAATTTTATATAATTTAAAATTTTAAAAATAATACGTTAAACAAATTTTAAGATTGAAATTCTCTTCCATCTGCCTTTGATAAAAATTAGTAAAAATGAGTGCTTATACCAAGCCGTTACAATATATAGTCATTTTATATGACATATAACTCTTACAAGTAATTACGTCATTTCATTTTATCTTTCTATGCTAATTGTGATGATATGCTTCTATTTCGATCTTTTTCCCTTCATTATAAACAACATTGTTTAATAAATTGATATGACTTCATGTTAGAATTAGTTCATATACAATAACTTTATAAGGAAACGACATTATTTAGTACTAATTGATAATTATTTTGATAAAAACTAATGAAAGAGGACATGCAATACAAGAAAATGAGTATTTAGTAACAAAAATTACCAACAAAATTGTCGACAGCATAAGTCGTTTGATAAACTGCCGTCGGTAATCTTTATCGACGAAATAAAAATATTCAATCGGTAATTTAATTTACCGACAAACAATTTTTTTTCTGTCGGTCAAATATTGAAAATCCGTCGGAACACTGAGCGACGGTAAATATACAAGCACTCCCATAATTCATATGTAATCTATTTATACTTAAATAACCTAAAACATTTATTAAAAACAAAAACTAACCATTTAATGGCTACGACAGTAGCATTGGTCAATTAATTCTATTGCAAATTTCTGGTACATGTTATTAAAAGATCAATACGAGAAAGCACAAAGGAATAAAGTGTATTGAACCTTGAATCATTCAAAAAATACAAAAAATTAAAATATATTATGAAATATTAACAAAGACATAAATACTAGTAAACTAAATATGCATTATAATCTAAAAGGAAAGTAATTATGACTAATAAAAAGAGGAGAATCCAACAATCTTACTTGTCAAAGAAAAGTGATGTTTTTAATCTTAGGAAGCATAATCCGTCACCTTAAAATTTTCCTACAGAAACAAATTCAATTATCAAAACCCAAGAACATCTTTTTAAAATAACAAGGTAACTTTTAGAGGGAAGAATAATAGTAACTCTAACCTGTTAGATAGACAAATGAAATGATGTATTTTCAAACAGAGTGGCTTTTCTAAGTTAGAGACTAAATTATATGGATTAAGTTATTATTTGTAAGATGTGTTAGATTAAATTAAATTGATTAGGAATTGAATGCAAGTATTTGAATGCCTTTTTAGTCTATAATTGAGTAGATAATGGATAACCTTGATTTCTCTAATATATTTGTTTTGTTTCTTTAAAATTGTCACCTATTTAAGTTAAGAGTGATTGAAATTGATTTACTTAAGGACGAGCAAAAGCATAAGCATAAGAATATTTAATGTGCATGAAAATGGACATATTTTTAAAGTATTTTGCTTCATTTTCATGTCAAATTACCTTATTTACTTAAGACTGGGCCCTTTACAAAACAAAAAGTCAAGGAACCAGAAACGGAATACCTAGGTCAGGTGCTAACCACAACGTTTCTTTAGGACTCCCATTTTGCTCTCCTTTTGTTCGTGTTTCTCTATTTGTACTTCTTTCTCCTGTATTTTGGCTAGCAACACTTAAAGCTTCTCTTAGTTCTTCCCTATCTAATCTAGCTACAAGCTGGTTTAATGCTTGAATGAGTTCTGACATTTTTTAAGCCCACCATATGGCACACCTGACGTATAAACAAGGAAGCAATAAGTACATGAGTTCTTAGAAAATGTTTCTTTCTCAGAAAAAAAATGTTACTTAGATTTATTTTCATATAATTATAAATAAATTAACTATAGGATGAAATTATTTAAAAGTTAGAGGCTATTTTAAGCAAAAATATGAAGAAAATTATAATTCTTGAAGGAACACGGATTGGCCTACGTGTTCCTATCTATACCCATGTGCCTAACTCATGTCTTATGTAAATTAAGTAAAATAAGAGACATGACCTAGAATAGGGGTTGAAGAGAGATTATTGTGAAATTGATCCATAATATAAGGACACGATTGTGGTATAAATCACACATTAATTTCAAAAGAAATTAGAAGATTCATGGCCTAGGGATAAGGGCATACTAAAGACTTTATCTGTTCCATAAAAGACATAGGCGGATCTGTGACATAAGACATGTGTCAAAGGGTATGAAAACATATATAAATGTCAAATATCTTAATTTTTAGACAACTTTAGAGACTATTATTTAGAGGAGGTGATCAAATATATCAATTTGGTTTTTAGAGATACATATAGAAACCAATAAAATCCTTTAACAAGAAGCTAAAAGAAGATTGTGATACACTGTGACATCGCTTCGCATCACTTCCCTTATATTTAAAAAGAACTCATAATAGAAATCATACACAATTATACAAAAAAAATTGATTAAATAAATACATGATTATTAATAAATAGATATACCTTTATTCATCAAATATTTCTTCGAGTAAACTTTTAAAATAATGAATAACCATATCTATGTCAACATTATCTATGTATATCATAATATAACAAACAAAATATACAATCATATGGAGAATATTATTGAAGTCAAAAGTATTTCAATATATACCAACTTTTGACATACATCAACACTCTTCACATATATCAACATTTCTTAAGTTATTGGATGAAATCAATTGTGATAAGAATTCATTATTTAACAAGTAGTATGAAAAGCAGACTTAGAAGCAATTGTAAGCATTAGGATAACTAAGAAATCTTATGCAATTATCTACATAATCAAATATTAAAGTATATTCAACTTCTACCATATTAATATATAAAAATGCTCATTAATTGTTTCACAAATATGACCTTGTATTATATGAAATCCTTCCATACAATTGTTAATTTTCCATTTCAAGTCTTATACAACTACTTTAGGCATTTTTCTTTAAGTTCCAAGGCATTAACTAAGTCTAGGCATTAACCAAGTCTCACCAACATCCCTAAGAGACATTTCATCGAACAATTCATAGGCAACCCTAATTCATCTCTAACTAATAACAAAATCACTATATTTTTCCATTAGTTACTAACAAAAGCACATTCAAACAATAGATAAATCAACAATATTAGGTAAAAATGCATATTACTCACAATCAAAGAAAACCCACCCACCCACGTTCATATACCCACAATCCATGAAAACCCACCCACGTTCAACACTAACAACGAATTTTTTGGAGATAGTGGGAAACCAAGAGCAAACTTACTTGAAAACAATGCACGATGGTCTGAAACAAGCAAAAATCAACGTTGAATGCTCGGAAGGAAGAGGGACCGACTGCTATGAAGTAGGGAAGAAGAGAGAAAATGAAAGAGGGAGGAAGAAGGGGGTTTTGGGTGGCTTATGAGGCTATTCAAAATCACGTCATTTGGTTTTAAACCAAACAATGTCGTTTTAATTTTTGGAGAAGCTGACATTTACTGACAAAACTATCGTTCCATCAATAAATTAGATGCATAATTTTTTCGCCACCCATTGTTGCCTATTTTTACAACAAAATAGGCAACAATGGGTTTTGCTATATTTTGTTAGGAAAATCTCAAGAATAATTTATCTCCACGTTTACCGACAAAAATTTTGACGGACGCAAAAACTATTTTTTTAAAAAAATTACAGTCAGAAAATCAATTTCCATCACTAATTTACTACAGAATGTTTCTGTCAGTAATGTGTTATTTCTTGTAGTGACATGTTTCAAAACTTACTAACACAAGGTTACTTATTTATATAAATCACCTAACTGTAAGCAATTAATTTTTTCTTATTTATTCAATAATAGGTCAAAATTTTTCTTTTATTTGAATTCTAACTTTTGATATATGATAATTATAAGTGCCTTTAACATAAGTGTGGTGAAAGTAAAACTCTCTTATATTTAGGAGTGAAAAACATAAAATATTTTATCAAGTATGAGTGGACTCATAATTTTTTTGATATTTCTTGACATAACACATAAGTAACTTATTTTTAATCTAAGAATAGAAATCACATCAAATCTAATTTAAGATTTGAAGAAAAATTCAAAAGAGATTAAATTGATTAATAAAATAATGAAAGTTTATAATTTATGCCATCTTACAACTATTTGTAATGAAAATTAACACTTTAACATAAAATTTACTCAAAATAGAACTCTAGAATATGAATTTTATTCAAAATAAAACTCTAAAATATGAAGTTTATTTATGATAGAATACTAAAAATATTAAATTCATGTGAAATAGAATTGTAACAGCTCTGGGTATGAATTCTTGACTGTTTCAACATGGATTTGTATATTTGATACCTCATCAGTTACCCCCACTTGCAAAGAACCCGACCTTGAATTATGATCAAAATATCCATACTTAAAATCAAACAAATAAAGTGAAATATTAATAACGTGGAATGTAGGATTGATGTTACACATCTACAATGGTTATTGAAAGACATAAACATTATCGTTAATCTTTTTTTGTGATCTTGAACATTCCATATTTCTTTACCTTCAATTTATGATGTCCTTTAACTATTAGATTCTTGTTGAAGAATACAATAACCTCATCTCCAACTTAAAACACTTTGGCTCTTTTATGTTAGTCAACATTACATTATAATTTGTATTAGCTCTTTTAAGTTTCTGTTTCACCTTCACTTGAACTTCTTATGTCTCTTTAGATAACTTTTCAGCACTCACGTTCAAATTAGTACCTTAGGCAATTTAACAAACTCAAAGTCTAATTAGCTACTTAGTATAAACTATAAGAAATAAAGAACGACCAATGGAATGATGGACAATATTGTTATAGACAAATTTGGCTTGAGCAATAAGAAAATCTCAATTATTTGGCTTGTCATGACATACTCATCTCATCAACTCACCCAATATTCTATTCACCACTTTTGTTTGCCCGTTAGTTTGTGGATGAATGATGTTATTATAATTAAGAAAAGAATTAAACACATCTCACAAAATTCTCCATAAGTGACTCAAGAACTGGGTATCGTGATCAAATATAATGGATTTGGAATGACATAAAATCTCACCACCTTTCTAAAGAATAGTTTTATAATTGAAGTAGCATCTATCATATTCTTACAAGGTAGAAAACATGTCATCTTTGAAAACCTATTAACCACAATAAAAAATTTTGGTTCTTTTTATGTTCTTAGCAATCCCAACACAAAGTCTATAAAAAGATCCTCCAAAATATTATTAGGAAAAGGTAATGACATATATAAACAACTATTAGAAATATTTCCTTTGCAGGTTTGACAAGTTTGACACCCTAAAAAAATATATTTGACTCATCAATTTAGGCTAAAGATATCTCTTACAAACCTCATCAAGTAATTACCTTTCATAAGGAACTCATCATGAACATAATAGTTTTAATATGATTTCTTAACCAAACATGTTTGTCACATATCCTTGAAGTCAACGTCATCTATATATAATTCTTTTAAATGATTAAACTTATCAATGTTTATACTTAAGGTTTTAATCATAGCCACCTTTCTACTCAATACATCAGCTACCATATTACTTTTTCCCATATTGTAAATAAGTTTATAGGAATATTTATCAGTAAAGACTAACCATCTGTTATTCATTTTAGTTATTAACTCCTTTTAGCATCTAAATATTTTGAGGTTTGATGATCAGGTAGAGAACAAATTCCTTCTTAATCAAATAATACTCTCATATTTTCAATATCCTCACAACATTGTATAATTCTTTATCATAAGTAGCATATTTTTATTTAACATCACTCAACTTTTTTGCTAAAGTAAGTTATTGAATTTTTTGGGGGACAAAGCAATATCGGTTCCAAATCAACTAGCATTATACTCTACCTCAAACAATTTGTCAAAATTAGGTAAGGCTAAACCAAAAGTGGTATATAATTTTTATTTAATAAAAAAAATACGTTGTTCACGTTTTTCCTCCCATTTAAATTTATACTTTTTCAAGCAATCAATTATAGGAGGTACTTTATCTTCCTCCCATGAAAATTTCTCGCATCCTCACTATTCTTAGGTGTAAACTATTTCCTATTGCTTTTACTTTATCTTCATTAACCGTAACACCATCTTTTCCCATATGTACTCAAGAAATAACAATTTTCCAGCCATAATATGCACTTCTTAAAATTAACTTATAATTTATTATTCTTAAAACTTTTAACACCCTTTTAAGATGCTCAATATGCCCATCAACAAATTTGTTATAGATAAGAATGTCATCAAAATAAATCATAATAAATTGACCTATAAAAGGTCATAACATTTGGTTCGTGAGTCGCATAAAGGTACTTAGTGCATTGGTCAACTTGAATGACATAACTAAGTATTTATATAATTCATTCCTTGTCTTGAATGCAATTTTTCATTCATCTCCAAACCTTATCCTTCTTTAGTGGTAAAAATTTTTATGGGCCAATTTCGAAAGGAAAAAAACTACTCTACTCAATTGATCCAATATATCATCCAACTTTGGGATATGAAACTTGAACCTAATATTATTTTTTATTTCCCTACTACTAATACACATCTTTTAACTATCATAGTGCTTTGTCGTAATCAAAATAGAAATAGCACATACACTCATGCTCTCCCTTTTTTAATTAATTCTTCTACCTTCTCTTTTAATATCTTATTTTCTTTTAGACTCATATATTAGTAAGGTAGATTAAGTAAACTACACTAGAAGGAAGGTCAAAATAGTGTTGGACATCACATACAAGAGGTAATTCATTGAGTAAATCATCATGAACTACATCCCCAACCTCCTCTAAAATAGGTTAGATTTCCAAGTAAATTTCATATTTCTTATTTTCTATCACCTCTTCTTCTTTTACATTCAATAAATGCACTTTCCTTGTTTCTTTTTTCTCAATCATAATTTTTTAAAATCATTTATCACTTACAATAAAGGCTTTTTACTCTTCTGATTGGGTTCGACATACTTTCTTAGCTATAAGTACTTGAATGCATTGCATTAACATCATATTATCATAATCTTTCCAAATGTAGATGACATGCATCTAAATCAACAACATCACAATAATGCTCATTGGAGTATTTACCAACTGAGGATGGTACCTTATAATGTTCATTAATAAAGATTTCTCTAACTTTCTTATTCCATCTAAAGCTATAAGGTTTAGAATGTGACTCAGTACTTAACTTCAATTCACCTTTGCCTTACTTATAATATTTTCTTGGCTACCTTTGCAATAATGAACTTACATAAGCTCCTTCTATACCATAAACATTGCATATGCAAAAGTTTATGCCTTTTCAAATCATCTTACTCCTTGTAGGATATCGTTAACGTTCTAATCACTCCCAAAAAAGCATCATCATCCTCTTCTTTTTATTACTCTCAATAATCTTCTTTAGGTACATATATTTCCTCCGCCTCATCATCATCTTCATATTGCTCCACCATGTTTACCACTTTTCTCTTTAGATAGTCATTAGATTTATAGTGTGGTTTATTGCATCGATTTATGGATTTCGAGGCAATTAAAGATGCCTTAACTAAAATTTCACTGTTAATGTTACTTTTTCCACCATTACCATATGTAAAAGATGCATTCACCACCTCTTTTCCTTTCTTAATGGAATCTTTTTTATTCCCATACCTCTTAAATTCTATTGGATTCCCATTCAGTATAGATTATGCCTTCATAGCCAAATTCCTAGCATCTTGACATGTTAACACCATATAGTTCTTAATCTTATCCCTTATACTTTGCTTTAATCCTCTCAAGTATATTGAAAATTGTTAAGGCTAGGTTTTAGACAATTGACTATAGGCTCTAAACTTTATTTTTTTTTATAAACACTCCTATTTCCTTGGTGGTGATGTTGATAAGCATTAAAGATATATTGTTCATAATCTAGCGGTAGAAATCTCCTCTTCAAAAATTATTTCCTCCTCCATAAAGAAACAAGATTTCTATCCTCTCTTCTCTAAATCTCCTTCAACTAGTCCCACCAGACTGACGCTTCCCCTTTTAATATATAGGCCACCAACTTAAATTTCACTATAACAAATATTACAATTAACTATGTTTTTCTTTTTCTACAATTTAAATTTTGTATCTAATAGTTAGTATTTGGCTATGAAAATTATAAATTGTGCCTATTGAAGTAGTACTTCATAATCACAAGAGTTTTTAAGACTATTATCTTATTTCATTAAGAATTTATTTTTGCAGCAAAAGCTTATTTCTGAATAGGCTACATTTGATATTAGCAACTAATAACATTTGGCAACGTTTTTCAACTGAGAACAAAGTTTCATAGCAACAAAATTTTAATTAAAAAATTATTCGCAGCTAAAATGCAAATCTTATCCACATTTATAGCTGTCAGTTGCATTTTTAACTACAAAATACATTTTGTAGGCCAAACTTTTTGGCTACAAAAATTTTTTCATAGTAAAAAAAATAAGACTCCAAAAATAAATTCAAACGACACTATTTTGTCCACTTAAACGACTTTGTTTTATTGAGACTGATAACCTAAATGTTTCCTCTCATATCCTCAAATTCTTCTTCTTCTTTCTTTGTGTTTAGCTACGAATACCCCTCCTATATTCCCCTCATCTGTTCTGCCTATAATTGTTCTTCTTCTCATCATTATGGTTCTCAAGTAATGCCTTTTGTCATCATTTCTCTTCTTTCATCCCTCCAGTGTGTTCTTTTAATTTCTTTTCTTTATGTTTTTCTTCTCTCGTCGTTTTCCTACATTCTGAAAGACAAAAGGAGCTCCTTCATCTTGGAGAGTTTTGTAAGGCAATGAGCCTTCTTCAGTGAGGGAGTTTCCATTGTTTGCTACCTTAACAAAAGATATATTACTTTTTAAAACTAATTCATTATTTAAACTATACTCTGATCCACTTTATAGGAACAAAACTTGATAATAAAATATGATCCAATTATTGCATAGAATTGATCTTTAAATTGTACTTTATTATTTGTTACTCTTATCAATAAATGTCTAAACTTGAATATAAATACATGGTCCAATGGCATTTATCTTCATCCTGTCGAAAACATCAAAAAACAAAATCCAATCAAAAGCAAAAAAGTTGATATGGTCATTAACTATTTAATTGTTATTTTTCGTTTTTGGTTATATATAAGTATTGAATTATTTTCGCACCTCAAGTTAGTTTTTGTAAAAATCAACAAGAACGCTCCTTGAATATAATGCAAATTGCATCAGTCTCTACATGTAACGTTGTTAAGTGTGGAATAAAGTTATCAATTCAAATTGGAAAGATATGTATCTTATGTATAAATGTATAGTTAATATTAGATCAAACATAAACGAGATTATGCCATTAGAGAAGTATTCAACTTTGGATGAGTAACTAAAGATGGGAAATGTGTTAGATGGAGTGAATGGGTTATGGCAAAGAGGTTGAGAGGGATTAAGAAGAGTAAGGTGAGGGGCTTAGTGGAAAGGTGAGGGGCTTGGTGGAAAAGTGGAGGAGTTTGAGAAAAGCTTGGAGTTATTTGTATAGAGGATGGATTTTGATAAAGAACTCCTTAAGTTGGGACCTGAAGCTGTTACTAATTCTGTGGAGTCTTAAGGATGGGGTAGTCTTATATAGCTAAAATTTGGGGCATTTTTTGCGTCTAAAGAGTTTTGTTTAACAAAGTAATTAATGATGTTCAATTTTGTTCACTTTGCAAATATGCATATATCGATATAGAGAGTGGGAATTTCCAATTTGTTTTTTGTGTTTCTTTGTACTGGAATCATATTTTAATCTTTTTTCCCACTTTCCCTATCTTCTCAAATGCTCTTTATCATCATTAGATGACAAGAAATGCATCCACCTTTAGCAATTCAAAGCTACTTACATAGTTTTGTTGTAATCTTTAAAGCTTCCACTAGATTTTCATGCCAAGAAAATCACATAACAATTAATAGGAAATTGTTGTATGTTTTAAATATAGAATTAAACTGAGAGCATACATACAATCAAAAAGGAGCTAATTTTTGTAAGGAAAAAAAATAGTAGCAATTTCTTTTTCAAGTTGTAATAGGCGCTTATTCCAAACAATATGCACATTTTCTTGTTATTTCTCTTATAAGTTCGCCACTCTCATTAGTTTAAACATGCATTTGGAAAGCTTGAAAATCATGTTAGAACACATATTAATATGAAATTTGTTGTTAAATACTAATTTAATTAGGATTAGTGATTGTGTCGTAAGTTTCTTTCAAAATACTAATGTAAAGGATTAAATAGGATTTAGCATTTATAAATCCTATTATAAATGTTATATATTATCTAAGGTTGAGTCGAGGCCTAAGATAAGGCTACTCCTAATAAATTAGGGCTTGAATTCTTTTGAATTTGGCCTTATTTAGTCACTCTTTAAGCCTTAAAATGTATCCAAAATGAGTTATATCCATGACTAGCAAATTAAAGAACACCATCCTCTAGTTACATAATATTATGTTGTCATATATCTTATCACAGGGTTTGTCACAATTTTCTAACGAATTGCATTCTTTAGTAGAATATAACCTTAGCATGCCAATTTTGATTTACCATTATGTTATTTACAACTTAAATTGCATTCACTAATTTAGTAACTTACTTGTAATTGTATAGCTACATGGAAAAAAGTTGGATGAATCATTAAAAATGGTCCAATCAATATTTAAAAGTAGTAAATACTTTAATGAAATTTATAAAAATGTCTTAGAATGTAAAATTCGTTATCTATACATTGATTGCTTAAATTTCAACAATCAAAGTCAAGATGTGATATAGGTCACTTGCTAACATGAGAAATAGATAAATTATATACTCGGTGGATTTATCATGACGAATGTTTTAAAGCAAGTAATGCTAAAAGTCTTGATACAGGTGATGATGATGATAAAAATAATGAAGTAGATGATAGTGATAATAATGACGACGTAAATGATGGAATTGGAGAAATGTTAGAGGATGTGGGAAATTATATGGAGACTATGGATGATAATACTTTTCCTAATACATTTGGTAGAATTACAAAAGACAAGTTTCAGAAGTTATTCAAAGTAACTCAAGAAGAATTATATTCAGGGTGTTCTAATTTCTCACAACTATCTTGTGTTGTAAAGTTGTTGCACTTGCAGGTATATAATAGGTGGAGTAATAAATCTTTTGACATATTGATTGAATTACTCAATGATGCATTATCGATTGCCTATAAATTGCCCAAATATTACTTTGAAGCAAAAAAAATGTTACTTAGGATTAGGATGTGTATCAATACATGCTTAAGCATGATTGTACTATCTTTTGGAAGGAGTTTAAAGATCTTCAAGAATGTTTAATTTATGGTACATCAAATTGGAAAATGAATAATGGAAAAGGGAAAAAGATACCCCATAAAACCTCAAAATACTTTCCTATTAAACCATGACTGGAAAGGCTTTTTATGCTAATAAAAACAGTCATATATATTAGGTGGCATAAAAAGAAACGCAATGATGATAACATTATGTGTCATCTAGTAGACTCAAAGGCATAAAAAGACTTTGATGGGAAGTTTTCATGGTTTGTGGATGATCATCGTAATGTTTAACTTGGATTAGCCTCTGATGGATTTAATCTATTGAATAATATGAGTATTTCCCCCATGGAAGTGTATTAAAAAGCCTTTTTTCTTATTATCTTTACTTATTCCAAGGTCTATTCCTCTTAATAAGGATATCAATATATGCATACAACTAATAATTGATTATTTAAAACATCTCTTAGATGTTGGATTAGAAACTTATAACGCTTTAGAAGGTGAAAATTTTAAAATGCATGCGATTGTTTTGTAAACTGTAAATAATTTTTTAGCCTATAACAATTTGTCTTAATAAAGTACTAAAGGGCATATGGCATGTGCCATTTGTAACCATCAAACTCATTTGATAAGGCTATAAAGTAAAATATGTTACACAGAATATAGTCGATGGAAAAGAGGTAAATTGTTTAATGACAAATTAAAACATAGTAAAGCTCCTTTACACTAGTCAGGTGCTGATGTGCTTGATCAATTATTACATTTGTAAGAGATTATTCTTAGTAAACACCCAAATAATAGAAAGCGAAAGATAACTTCTTTTCATCTTAATTGGAATAAAAAAACATATTTTTCAATTTGCCATATTGGAAGGATTTACTATAGAGGCATAATCACGATGTTATGCATATTAAAAAATCATTTTGGAGGATATTTTAGGTACTTTGGTGGGTATTGGTGGCAAATCAAAATACACAATTAAGGTTAGATTGGACTTAGAAGACATGAATATAAGAAAAGATTTGCATTTAAAAATAAGAGATGTTAGGTCATACATGATTCCACCTACATGTTACACAATATCAAAAAAGGAGAAACAAATTTTTTGTCGATTTCTTAATTCAGTTAAGTTTCCTAATGGGTATACTTCTAATATAGCCCATTGCGTCAATGCTAATGAGGGGAAAGGTTCGAGCTTGAAGAGCTATGATTGTTCTGTACTTCCTCAACGATTACTTTTTATTGAAATACGTGGGTGTTTAACAAAGGATATGTCCTTAAATTTAGCACAATTGAGTTTTTTATAAAACAATTATATTTAAGACATAAAAACTAGAAGAACTTGAAAATGGAAAATGACATATCTTTGATTCTTTGTAAGCTTGAACAAGTTTTTTTTTCTCCATCATTCTTTGAAGTTATGGTTCATATGGCATTCATTTATCATACAAGACAAAACTTTATGGATCGATTCAATTTCGATTGATGTTCCCAAAGGTAATTTGTATTGCTTTCTACATTTTTTGTCTTTTGAAATTATTTAGTATCAAATACTAATATTTTGTACTTTTTTAGGTTTTTACGCTCTTTTAAGTTTTACATACGTAGTAGAACTCGACCCGAAGGCTCTATTGCAGAGGCTTATGTATTAAATAAATGCTTAACATTTTATTTTAAGTATTTCATGACATTGAGACACAATTTAATAGAGTAACATGAATTTGATTTTAATCAAGAAGGTGGCTTGTTAGTTTTCTCCCAAAAAGTAAGTCCACTTGGAAAAGGTTAATATATGGAGTTACCTAAAAAAAAGTTGAAATTGTCTATTAGTACATTTTGAACAATTACGAGGGAATTGACCTATATATGGAGTATGTATATTACTTCTCATTCATTATTTCATATTAAAATTTAGCATTCAACCTCTATTTTCTTACATCAATATACCTTTTAAATGGAGAGCATAAGGTGAGATTAGAAGCAAATGTAAGGCTAATGTTGAAGAAAGGCATAAGATAAACTTTCCATCATAGTTTAGGACCCGAATAAGTTATCCATATAAAAGTATGAAAAATGACTATAGTCATTAATATGACAATATTAAATTTTATTTATTTTTCTTTTTTCTATAGATGATACAGTTAACTAACTATAATTTGCTAGAAGTAACAAGAACATTATATGCTTTAGCATGTGGACCTCATATGTATGGGAAAAAATATGTAGGTTGCATTATTAATAGAGTTAGATTTCACATAAAAATGTGTGACAGTTACCTTAGAAGCTAAAATTGTGGGTTTATTATTGAGGGACAAATAAGGATGATTTTATTAACTTTTATGGAGTTATTTTTGAAACAATGAGTTACATTACATAAAGGATAAAAAGGTTTTTCTATTTAAGTACAAACGATTTAATCTCAGAGACAAAAGGATTAACATAAAAATGAATGGCAATATTACTAATATTAATGTTAGTAACACCAGTTATGAAAATGAACCATTTATACTTTCAAGTCAAATAAAACAAGTATTCTATCTCAATGACACTATATTGGATAGCAATTGAAAAGTTTTATAGAAGTTTAAAAACCAAAATCTTTTTTACTTTTATGAAAGGGAAAATGGCCAAATGATTGAAGATGGTGGTGAAGTATATCAACATATTGAATTGCAACAAAATAATGTAGCTTTCAAACCTGAAGATGATGATATATCATCATTCCATACGAGAAATGTTAATCCCAATATACTATAATCAACCAAAGTACAAGACAATCTTATTATAAGAAGGGATGAAGATTATGTTGAGGATGAATTAGAAGATAATAATGATACTTTAACTGAAAATAATAGCAATAAAAAGTCGAATCATATACAAATAATGATGATGATTTTGAAGATCTTAATTATAACGACTGAATGTATATTGATTATGATGATTGAATGTGTCATGAAAGTATTATCTCTATTTTCTTATTGTAATGTTGGCCATATTTATCATAATAATGCAATTAATGATGATTGAATGTATCATGATTATGTTTTATTGTGATGCATGAAAGTGCTCTTTTGATTGTCTTATTGTAATGTTGGTAACATTTATCTTACTAATGCGATTAATGTTAATGATTTTGAAGATCTTGATTATGATGATTAAATATATCTTGATTATAATGATTAAATGTATTATGAAAGTGATCTTTATATTATCTTATTGTAATGTTGGTAACATTTATCTTACTAAAGCGATTAACGATGATGATTTTGAAGATCTTGATTATGATGATTGAATGTATCATGAAAGTGCTCTTTTTATTATCTTATTGTAATGTTAGTAACATTTATTTATTTATTTATTTTTATAAATATCCAACATAACAACACCTAGAAAAAACAAAGGGAAGAAGATGGCTACTATAAAAATTGTAGAATGGAGGAATGTACAACTTTAACCAGATAAATCAGTTGATGCTAGAAATTCAATTCTATCTAAAAATAACATTTTACCTCAAACAACAATGAAATTAGTCACGCAATTTTGAAATTTCTTTATACCTTCAAGTGAATATATGTGTGTGTGTATATATATTTCTTTTTGCTTATCATATTCTTTTTTTGTCATAGGAAATAGAGCCTCTTCTAGTAAATTGCCATAACAAAACAACAATAATATTTCACCTTCAAGTTATACACAATAACTTCATTCTACCTAAACAAAAATGAAGCTACTAGTGTAGGTTTATTAATTTTTAATGCTTTCAACTAGAATTATGTTCAAATACATATTTATATACTCTAAATATTTTCTTATCATTATTCATTTATTGATGCTAGTACTAAAAAAAGAGGTAGAGGTAAAACTAGATGTTGTGAATTGCAACAAACGAATGTTGCAATGAATTGCAGGTTATCAATACAGATTGATGCTCAGCAAGGTCATCCTATAGACAAGGTTCAATCTACAAAATTGTTCAGTGATTTGGGTATTGTTGCGAGAAGATAATTACCTTGTCTGAAACATATTAAGGACTTAAAGGAAGACAACTTGCTTGAAAATGCATTGGAAAAAGTTACAGTAATTATACAATATGTTTAAATTTATGTAATATTGTTTCAATGATTTTGATAGTAATTACATTGTTACTTATTATTCACAGTCGAAATTGAATATTCTAGATACTAAGAACCCAAATGTTTCAAATTGTGTTACTTTATTATCAAAATAAAGGACTAGAGATTGTCATTTCAAGTTGCATAAGTATTATAAGTCTTTTCCTTTTAATGCGGAGGTAGGAAGCCATATTCTTAAATGAATGTCTGAACAAAATTGAAATAGTTTGTGTGACTATCGGTTTGACCTAAACATTTGGGTTTGTTTTCTTTACCTTTACGTTTGCTTGCATTAATCTTATTAGATGATTTAAAGGCTAAGCTATATTTTTCTTTGATTTAAGAAAATTATGAGAAGGTAAGAGTGAGTAGATCAAAAATGAAAAACCTTATAATCAAGGGTCCAAGTCATTTGTAGTTGTTTGAAATGAATATGTAAAATCTATGTTTGCAAGTTATACTTAAATCAATAAACATTAAATAATTTATTATGCCTTGATTTTTTATTTCATAAAATAGAGTGAGAAAGAACTACATAGACGATAGTATGATAGGATCACAGTATATAAAGTCACTCACTATAAGAAAGGTAAAGGATGAGTATCACAAGAAGTAGAAAACAACTGTATAAGGATAAAAGTTTGTTCAAAATATTTGTCATTTATTAATGTAATAGTAAGTAGTAATATATAGATTGAATATTGGTTTTCTTCTTTTATTTTCGAATAAGATGTAAGAGATATCAGAGAAGTCTAAGTCTGAGGGAAATGAGCTTAGTGCGGATAAGATTTGTGAGATAATACTTGGTACTCATTCGGGTTATGTTAAAGGAATTAGCTACGACCCTAAGCTAAATGTTTCAAACTCTATTTATAAGATGATGATTAATTAACTCCAAGAGGAAAACAATAAACTTAAGGTCGCATTACAGGCTGAAGTAATCAGAAGAAAAGAAACTTGAGCTAAATTAGCAAAACATGATATGTTATTCAAAAGGTTACTTGACCTGAATTATGACGAAAATGAAGACGAAATTGAAGGGTATTAATTATATCTCTTATCTTTATTCTATCACTTCCTATATATACTTAATTTAAGTTTAATACTTTTTTCTCGGATTACAGAATGATTGAAGATGCAACTGATGAGTGATTATATTGTGAATAGTAAAGTTACGTGATGTTTGCTTTAATTAGAACCAAATACTTAGTGTATCAATTGTTTCACAATACTTTTAGTTAATTTTAACCAACCTTGTTATTTGTTACAGATCCATGGACTTGGATAACACTAGGTAGTTGTTCGGGCTATAATCAATTTTTTTATAATTTGAGCATCCTTGTCAATATCAAACATATAAAATAGAACTTTCAAATGTAAAGTTTATTCGAAACAAATAAAAAATAATACCCTAACATGAAATTTACTCAAAATAAAACTCTAAAATATAAAGTTTATTCAAAATAGAACTTTGAAATGTAAAGTTTATTCGAAATAGAACTCTAAAATTTGTTTGAAATAGTTGTAGCAGCTATAGATATAAATTGTTGGTGGTTTTCAATATGATTTGTGTGTTTTGATGCTTCATCACCTGTAAGTTGACAAATACAGCTACACATTTCATAAAGAAATATTAAATTTATTGTAGAAAATGAATCTAATGTTAAAGTAAATTAATTTCTTTTACTCTTTCTCAAAAAATAATGGCTTCTTTTGCTGCAAGATCTCCAATTTGATGTATTTTCTTCGACAGTTGCATTTGGGCTAAAGATATAAAAAAAGTAAACATTGGGCCCATGTTTTTAGAAGGAAAGAATCCTAAAGAAAAGGCCTACTGAAGCCTCGGACTGGTTGATAACTCTGGAAATAAAATCGAGCGAGAAGTAGAGTGAACAAGAATAGCAAGCCCACATCGCCACTCGGTAGCCTTCTTCTTACGAATCAAATTTCTTTGCATCAAATATTGGAACTTAGTTCCTACTCTAGTCTACAAACAATGCACTAACCGATTGACGTCAATGGTTCCAATGAAGAGACATGTCCTGCATCCCATGAATAAAGCAGGAAAGCATTTCAAACTATTTTCAGCCCTCCAATATATTTGATAGTAATTTATTGATCTGTTCTGCTTTTGATAAAATGTATCCATGCTTTACCAAACCTATTATATTAGGAAAACATATGATGACCCGGAAGATAACTTTCTTTGGTTTGAACGAGGAAACCAATTTCTGAAGCCTATATGCTCTGTTTTCGGTGTTAAACGACATGAACTGCCATTTTAATCTAGTAACAATCACAGCTAAGGACAAAATCTTGTCAAACGTTAACAACAAAGGATTGTTTACACTGCTGGGCTTTAGTTGGTTGTTTGGAGACTTGTGTGTTTGCGTTCCCATGCTCCTTCCATTTAATGTCACAGATGATTATGTTCTTTTTCATACTGTAACTGAGATGACTTCTTGGGTTAGCATTTACACGGGGTTTAATTTCGTATTCTTAAGGGTATTTGGGACCATTTCGTAAATTTCAATTTATTCACTTCCTCAATTTGAAAAATTTTAAAGAAACTAAGTCTTGTTCTTTTTGCGTTAGAAAATTTAATAAAATTTTATTATTAGGTCGATATATATAATAATGTCATTGTCATATATAAGTTAAACTTATGAAATTGTAGTATAAATAACGAAAAGGATTTATTAAAATATGGATATTAGTAAAGAATGAGACCTTTAACTTCTTGATGTTGCAGTTCCAAAATAGGTAGCCCTGGTACGCGTATGTCTGAAACCAGGTTAGTAAAAGCAGACGGACTTCTCCATTAGTGTTGGTTTCACGTCACTTACACACGCTCTGGTCTTTTCACATGTTCAATTTGATCTTTGATGCCTGATCTTAAAGGAAAGCTCCTGTGTTGACAACACAAGCTCTGGTCTTTTCACATGGTGAATTTGATCTTTGATGCCTAATCTTAAAGGAAAGCTCCTGTGTTGACAACGGTGACAATGATAGAGATAACACGGCAAGTTGTTTTCAAGAATCTGAACATACAGACCAAAACATATCCGTGAGAGATTGTACAAAAATATTTGAAGACTTGGAGATGATCAATTTTACAGTACAATAGGAATAACCTACCGTTCTCATTCCATCTAACCTAAGGTGTTAAAGAGATGTTAGATACTAAGCTATATCTCAGCAGCTCAACCTCCCAAATTTTCTCCTCTTACCATTTGTAAGATCTTGAATTGATAACCCGACTTGACCTAAGTCAAGAAATTTTTTTAAATATGCTTGATGTTGGTCCCAGTAACACCTCGCATTAGTAATTAGTTTCGTGATGTGCTGCAATTGCCAAATGTTGCTTTCGTGCATATTTTCTTGACGAGTGTCGAACAATAAAAGTCGTATGTTCAGATTCTTCGATCTACTGGAATGTGAGTCTCATAATGCCTATTGTTCTTTTATCTTTGAAATGGAACACACTATTGTTCTTTTAGGTTCTATTTGGTTGAATGTTAATTAATAGAATGGAATGAAATAGAAAGGAATGATTTATAATAAAATAAAATATAATACAGTAAAAATTTAAAAAAAAAAACAAAATAAGTCTTTCTTTTTTTTTTGATATGTTTCATTGTATCTGTAATTCTGTATATCCAATATATATAGTTAAAAAAACAAGAAATGGTAGAAACAAACTCTTAGCTGCACGTTGACCCTACAATCCTGGACTCCATATTACAGTTTCCTATTTTACAAAGATTGCTAAAAACAAGCCAATAAATTCCAACATATCAATAAAAAATAAATATAAAATATATTAACAGTGAAAAATTGTTTGGGAGGGATAGAAGAGTTTATAATATAATGTAGTGAAATATTGTTTAGAAGATGGACAGAATAAAATATAATGTATACTAAATAATTATTATACCCATGATATTAAAATGGTTGTTGCAAGAGGTTTAACGCTATGATTTTAAAACAGAAATTATGTCCAATTAAAAATCACGGTTGACGGTGAAAAATAATTTTTTTAATATATTTTCTATTTTAAAGTAATAAAAGTTTTATTATTTTATTATTAATTATATATAATTTATTAATAATTATATAAAAATAATATTATTAATTATTTAATAAAATTTATTTTATTCTATTATATGTGATTTATATTTAAAATATTTTATTTATATTTTTATTTATATAGAAATATATACAAACAATTAAATAATAAATTTTTATATATTTTCTATTTAAAATAATAAAAGTTTTATTATTTTATTATTAATTGTATACAATTTATTATTAATAATATAAAAATTTTATTATTAGGGTAATGAAAAATAATATAAAATATTATTAATTATATATAATTTTTGTGGACCATAATAAATGAGTGTGAGAAAAAGAAGATTAGAGTTAGAAGAAATAATTATTATTAAAAAAAATTATTGAGGGTATATAGGTAGTATGTATTTGATAGTTTACGTTCCATCCTAAACCTCCGAATTGGAGGATTCTTATTTTCACTATTTATGACAAAATAGAACGTAACATGAAACTTTCCGCTTCCATCTCATTCCGTTCCATTCTATTATAAAATCTTCAACCAAATGATGGAAGTGTATTACGTTCTATCTTATTCCATTACTATGTTACGTTTCATCCTATTCTATTACTAACCCATTAATCAAACATGGCCTTAATGTAAAAAGATAATATGCCGTTTTATACTGAAATTGTGTTGGGGTTTTACATTGAGTTTAACTTCATATTCTTATAGAGTATTTGTGTCAATTTGCATTAAATTCCAATCAATTCACTTCCTCAAAATGATATTTTAATGTTAAATGATGATTGTCACACGTAGTCCAATGCTTTGAAATTAACCTTTAACTGCTAATATATATATTAGTGATTTATAATGAATGCACTGAGGTAACCAGCTGTTAACATGTAAGTCCATAAAATCGTCTGAGAACTATAACCAGGTAAGAAGAAAGCAGGTAACACTGACTTGTTCAAAGCGCAAGGCTCTTCCTTATTCCCTTGTCCCTGTTTCTGAGCCTGACCCCTCTCAAAAATGGAACAGAATTTTCTATTCCAATCATCCACCTAATTCTAATTTACTTCTTGCAATGATCAATTTTGAATGTTTATTTTTTTTCCTTGAATCAGATATCTTTTTTAGAAACAGTTGGCAGTTAATTGTCCATGGTCAATATATGTAACTGCTTTAACAGTAAAACTCACTTCATAGAGGTCGCTAGCTAGCTATATCCAGAAGCACGACACAACAAGAATGCCATGCTGAAAAAGTTTAAAGGATCCCCAGATACAAAAGGGAAGAAGTTGAAGTTGGTGTCGTACTGCGTCTCCGTTGTCAACGTGTCCATTACTAACAGCCAAAACAATCGGAGCCACATGAATAGCCACGCGTTTTCTTTTTAAAAAAATTAAAAAGAAAGAAAAACTCGAACCTCTATTGTCGTATTGCCCATTGGCATTATGCAATTTTTGTTTTTGTTGCCCGCCGGTCCGTTACATTAAAAAACAAAGCAGTCACATCACTGTCTTAAATTCTGATATCCGAAGTAAATCTTTTGGGTGCCGGCATTCTCGAAATGTTTCAAGTGGGCATAGGTATCATTTGTATTTAAATATGTTAGATACTATATAGTGACAATTTAAGGTATAAAATATAAAAGCTCAAAGGTAATCATTGAAGCTTATATTTCAACTGTTGCATTCGTGTTTTGATTTGTCTGTCTGAAAAGGAAGACGAACTGATATATTCGCTTTTCTTTCGGCCCCATATAGGTAACATCTTTGGACATGAATATGATTTCTGGAAACATATTAATGCATTACGCGGTTTTGTTGGTGAAATTGGATCCGATTTGAGATTTCGGAAATACATAGCACATCGTTTCTTGAAAAACATATGATTTGTTTCATCTAAACAAAGCAGAATTTACATTTTTCTTAAAAAGGAAAAGATTAGAAGATTATGCGTAAACATAGAAGGCAGTTCGCGTGTTTTAGGTGAAAGTTTCTAGAAATATGAGGCAAAAACTAAACTGAAATATGAAAGCAAGTTCGAAGTTGGAATTTTGGTTAAATAGGAGTAAATATATTTTAGAAGGTGAACTTTAAAACAAATGGTAAGGTTGATTGAAAAAGTTTTTTTTTTTATTTTTGTCATTTATTTATAATTAAAAATATTTTTTGATATTATCAATGAATTTCTTCTTTCTTTTTCCCCACAATTAAGAGGCTTTGTCATCCTTCATAATAGTATGTATTATAATATCAAAGAAAGAATAGTGTTATTTAATAACATAGTAGAAATTGCAATTAGTGAAAACATGATGAGGAAATATAAAAACAAAAATACATGCATGTGAAATTGAAAACCAATAGAAAGGACAAAATCAAACTTGAGTCGATGGAACCCGGCCGCTTCCGCTGCCGCCTGTAGCAGTAAAGGAAAAAGTGACACAGACCTTCCATGACCTTGGTCAGCTACTTTACATGCAATAGTTGGTAGTTTTTAGGATAAAACTAAAACACAATCACGTCATTTACTTATTCTTTCAAATAACTTATATTTTCATATATTTTTGGGACGAATTCAAATAACTGGTGAACTGTCAAAGGGGTCAAGCTACGCAATAATTCTATTAAAATTTGTTAAACGATTGAGCGAGTGGAGAATTGTCACATGCTCGTATGTTATGAATCTTGCATTCCATTTGACTTATCAGTTTTTGCAGAAGAATGATGTAGCAGTCAATAATCAACATCTTTGAGTCAAAATTGGAATAGTCTCTGTACATATAATAAGGATAACTCGGTGGGCAGGCCATGTGACCTTTACAAGTCGTTAGGCTTTTCATAACAGGAAACAAAATATGTCCCAATCTTAGCTTTCCAGGTCATCCAACAGATTGGGCATGGGCCTACACATATATACAAGTCAACAATCACCAATCAATTCAAGCCGGCCGTGCAAAACCATTCTCTGTAATTGTTAAATTCAATTTTGCTTTTAGACCTGAAAATAAATGTTTTCACCTTAATTCTTGATATTATGTGTCAATTTTTTGTTAATTAATTTTACCAATTCAAGATGAGGGATGAAATAGTAGTCCATCCAACCCTACTTTCCACCTGGAGCTAAGTTAGGGACCATTTGATTTGGGGCGAGCAACCTTTTATGCTTAAATTTTGGCTAAATTCTCAGCATGTGACAAAATTTTTTCTCCGTCCATAATGTTAGAGAAAAAAAAAACAGATTTTGGGTATAGGATATCCCGCCGTCGTACTTGGCGGGGTGGACTACTTGGACAACACCCCGCCATATACCATGACGGGGTGGATACGGAATCCGCATGTGGTCAACCCGCCATGCAAGATGGCGGGATGGCCACAACTTCACAGAGCCAACATTATTGCTGGCTCTCCCGCCATCTTCACAACCGAACCTCTCCTTTTCTCTCATTTTCTTCTTTGCTTCTTTACATTTCTCTTCTCTCTTAAACGAGTTCTTCAACTTTCTGCTTCTTCATTCCTTCATCAGCATCCTTCCTTGCATTTGCCAGTCATCAAGAACCCAGGAAATTGTTGTCTTCTTCAACAGGTTTTTTTTACATAATATATATTTTTATTATATGTAATATTTATTTATAGTAAATATTTTATTTTTTATATTAGATATTTGTGATATTTTTTTTGCATTTGATGCTTGATATTTTTTGTTGAAATTTTATTATGTTGTTTATTTGTGATTTTTTCATCAATTTTTTATTTGTTTTTTTGGTAAATATCATAAAAATTATAAAAAAATATGAAATGACCCCAATAATTATGTTAAATTTTGATTGAACTCAAAGGTTATTAGAAATCATAGATTGATAAAAAAT
>JANZXP010000195.1:9597804-9613555 GCA_027576715.1 Erythroxylum flavicans | reverse complement strand
CACCACATCCAGGGCCGGTATATCCAGACTTGCTTTACTTGTGGCAGAAGCATAGGGCGTTGGCCATATTTAATAGGTAGATTGATCCGGACAGGGCACTTAGGATTAGACGAGCTGATAAAGATTTTTGGCGGTATCCAATAGATAGAAGAGTAGCAGATTACATATTCTTGGCAGGATTTTGAGGTATATATTACATTAGAGGAAGAGTTCCAGTAGATCATAATTTGATTACAGCTTTAGTTGAAAGGTGGAGACCCGAAACTCATACATTTCATCTACCTATGGGTGAGGCCACCATCACTTTACAGGATGTAGAGGTTTTATGGGGTCTAAAGGTGGATGGTAGGGTAGTTGTTGGACGTTGTTTTGGGGCTGAACGTAATCGGGTTGGTTTGTGGGAGCGCCTTCTTGGCTTCACTCCTGGGAATGGTGATATTGACGGATACAAAATGAGAATACACGCACTACAACCATATCTTGCTGCTCCCTTGAGTGAAGATGTTACTGATGAGCAAGTACAGCAACGTGCAAGGATATACATATTAGTTTTACTTGGCGGCTTGCTGTTTACTGATACGAGTGGGAAACATATGTCACTATATTTTTTAGATTTTGTTGCTGATTTAACTATCTGTGGCATATACAGTTGGGGCAGCGTCGTGTTAACATGTCTTTATTGCAATTTGTGTAAAGCGTGTAAAGTACGAGCCAATGATATAGGGGGCGCCACATTATTGTTACAAGTACATTGAATATTTTTGTATTCTTTACTTAATTGATAACTTTTATTTTCACTAACATGTGTTTGTTTATATAATATCAGTTTTGGGCATACGAGTGTATAAAAGTCGTATGCCTAACAGCAGTTGATCCTACCATGCAGCAACAATTGGGAGATGATTGTCCTCTTGGTGCGCGATGGAATGTGACATTTAACAAAATAAGAATCGTGAAACATACGATATCGATATACTATAATCAGCTGTCCATTCTTACTTGGGATCAGGTTAGCTAATAAAATCAACTAAAGATGAATAACATGTGGATTCTAATGTTGATTGGTTTAGTAATACAGTGTATTTATTTTACAGTTTGAATGGATACCATATCTCGATGAACTTCTGATTTATCTTTCTGCCTACTGTACTGAGGGATATGCAGTGTGGCACTCAGTGGTTCCTCTTATTGCGTGGGAGGTGGTGGAGTGACACCTTCCACATAGAGTTTTACGACAGTTTGGGTGGAGACAACCCGTACCAGTGGTCATCGACACATCTATTGCATTGCACGAAATATCAACAAGAAACAATGCCGGAATAATTGGACAACTCGGCATCAGCAATGGATCCAATTGTGGGACAATAAGGCACAATATGCGACACAAGGGCAAGAATAGGATCCTATTGTTCCGGACGACCAATACATGCAGTGGTATCGAAGTAAGACTGTGTTATACATAGCTACCCCTCATGATAGGCGTGTCCACGGCACTAGTTATGACACTGTTGCGGGCGACATTGAGTATGCGATATTTGTCTATTCTCTCTAATTTATAATTAATTGTTATTCCTTTTATTTATTTTTTTGCTCTCCTTTATTGTTTTTATATTGTGGTACAGTTCGATTCTCTTACTCGTATAGCAAGAACAGAGCCTGCATGGGATGATACAAGACATGCCGAGGCAATTAGGAGCATGCTGTATTTGTAGCAAAGGGGCATGATAGAGCATTGGGATCTAAATGCTCGACAGGATACCCATCCCTTACCAGGGGCTACGATCGTGGGTAGGACTAGAGGTGGACCATCAACTAGAGTCAGATTTGAAACTAGAGCTGGACATCAACCAGTGGGTGGCGACCTATTGTATCTACTGAACCATCACCTAGTGGATGACAATCATTTGTATCCACTAGACTATCAACCAGTGGGTGGCAACTATTTGGAGCATCCGGATCGTCGACCAGTGGGTGGCAACCAATTGTATCGACTGCGCAGAGATCAATTCCAGTATTCTCCAGTCACCCTAGTGGGCATGGTGGTTCTTCTCAAACTGATGGATCATTTCATATTAGAGGGTCATCAAGCAGAGCAGATGATATTTATCGTCCAGATATGAGCCATATTATGCATTCATAGGATGATAGATCATATGTGTCGCTTGGAGGATGCGATCTTGATTCTAGATTTATTGGTTTTCAAATATGGAGCATGCGCGATCCTGATACTAGATTTCAATATGATGCAGAGTTTGATGATGATATGGGGTTCAATCAGCCAATTGAGCCAAGAAGATCACTTAGAATCCAAGAAAGAAATGAACAAAATCCACTGGAAAGAGGCTCAGCTGGTTGTGGTGCACATTGTCCCCCTCATTCCACTCATGTACATAATAGAGGACGTAGACGTTAGCCTGTACATAATTAATTATATGCTAATCTGTACTTAATTTATTGTACGCTAGTCTGTACTTAATTTATTCCAAAACTACTTGTTGTGTCCACCTAATAAAGGACGTAGACGCGTGAATATTATGTCATATCTCGGCAGACCAATAATTATCACCCCGTCAACTTTGATGACGGGGTGTACCATAATCACGGGATGGGGTTTAGACGCGTGAATGTTATGTCATATCTCAGTAGACCAATAATTATCACCCTGCCAACTTTGATGGCGGGGTGTACCATAATCACGGGATGGGGTTCAGACGCGTGAATGTTATGTCATATCTTGACAGACCAATAATTATCACCCCGTCAACTTTGATGGCGAGGTGTACCATAATCACGGGATGGGGTTCAAATGCATGAATGTTATGTCATATCTCGGCAGACCAATAATTATCACCCCGCCAACTTTGATAGTGGGGTGTACTATAATCACGAGATGTCTTTCAGACGCGTGAATGTTATGTCATATCTTGGTAGACCAATAATTATCACCCTGCCAACTTTGATAGCAGGGTGTACCAAAATCACGGGATCCCTTTTAGACGCATGAATGTTATGTCATATCTAGGTAGACCAATAATTATAGCAGGGTGTACCAAAATCACGGGATCCCTGTTAGACGCGTGAATGTTATGTCATATCTCGGTAGACCAATAATTATCACCCTGCCAACTTTGATGGCAGAGTGTACCATATTCACAGTATCCCTTTCAGATGCATGAATGTTATGTCACGTCTCTCCGGATCAATAATTATCACCCTGCCAACTTTGATGGCGGGGTGTACCATATTCACAGGATCCATTTAAGTTGATACAACTATATAATAAGGGTCCGAGCTCAAATCTTAAATTTTGTTTCAATTCTTCAATTTACATAATGGCCTCTTCTTCACAAAGAGCAATTCAATTTTGCTTTTATTGTGGGGGAGAAATATGCTTTGATCCTCAGGGTTTTGTGTTCTACAATTCCCAACATCCACAAACAACCTTAGTAGTTAGGTAAAAGATCTATTTCATCGAGTTGGTGTCCAAAATATACAGTTGATGCAGCTCGACCAGAATGCATACATGCTAAAATTAAGTATGTGAAATCCACAAACTAGTTAGGCTATGCGACTGACGGACGATAATGATCTACAAATCATTTTTGACTTTGCAGAGCAGATGCCAAAGTTTGAAGCAGAAATTTATATCGAGACCGAAGAAATTCATTTTCAACATAGTGAGGCGACTACATCCGAAATCGAATGCCACATTCCATATGAGCATCAGTTTTCGAATTTTGAACCCATGCCAACATATCAACAACATGAAAGAGATGATGAAAATGTTGATGACTCTGATATTGCTGATAGTGATTACAATCCAAATTCGGAAGACTCAGAGTCAGAGTCATACTATGACTCAGATCATGATTCAGAACATGATCAGGCAGAGACCAGCTATCAACCTGTCCATATAGATGCTGAATGGCAACAAATTTATCCTCCGACAACATTTGAATGGCCATATGAAATTAGAAATGCTCTAACTTATGACGCTACATCGCGAGGGTATTATGGCCATCACATGAGTGTTTGGAATGAAAGCGAACTAAACATTACTAAGGGATTGTTATTCCCTACAAAACAACTCTTGCATAAGACTCTTAGATTGTAGCACATACACCACAATAGAGAAATGAAGGTATGTGAGAGTAAAAAGAAAAGTTAGGCAGCAATATGTAATGCCAAACCACCATGTGACTGGAGGATCAGGGGCTACAAGCGAAGCACACATAAGATGTGGGAGATTAGAAGCATGGGTGACTGCCATACTTGTATTTGTACTGCTGTGGATAACGATAACAGACATTTGACAAGTCAAATTGTATCTGAATATTTGATCGAGCATATACGTAATGGACCTCTTTTTTCAATTAAAGAGGTTCGGACATTGATCAAGAATAAATTTGATATTGATATTTCATATAAAAAACCATGGTATGCTCGTCGCAATACTATCGATGCTTTTTATGGAGATTGGTCGACTTCGATTGCTGAACTACCCAAATATATGAAGCAATTGCAAGCAATCAATCCTGGCACAGCGGTAGCTTGGCGTCATCATCCACAGTCAGGTAATGATACAAATATCTTTGGGTACCTGTTCTGGGCTTTGCTCCCGTTATTGAAGCTTTTCAACATATGAGACCTGTGCTATGTGTCGACGGCACTCGTATGCGTGGGCCATATAAATCCAAATTGCTAACTGCAATTGACATTAATGCCAACAACCGTTACCTTCCACTTGCCTTTGCTCTTGTAGACGAAGAGAATAATGACAGTTGGATTTGGTTTATGACTCAACTTTGAATCCATGTTTGCCGAGATATACAGGGAATTTGTGTCATTTCCGATAGACACAAAAGAATTATAAATGCAATGAAAAATTTGAAACAGTGGAAGGAACCAGTAGCTTATCATCGTTTTTGTTTGCTACATGTCGGGGCAAATTTCACCAAAAAATTTAAAAGTCATGTGTAAGTGGAAAATTTTTATATCATTATTGATCATCGTATAAATTATGATATTCTAATGATTGTTATTGTTTATTGACGGGTTGAAAACTTTGCTATGCAGGCTGAACGGTCAACCCAAAGAAGAAAATTTGATGAGTTCATGTAAATGATTAAACAGACCAATCTAGAAGCTTATACTTGGCTAAAGAGACAAGTCCCACCTGTGAGATGGGCATTGAGTAAAGATGGAGGTTACCAATGGGATATTTTGACAACAAATATGGCTGAATACTTTAATAACATCCTCAGAGGGGCACGACATTTGCCAATCACTGCCAATGTTCGCTTTACTTTAGAATAAACGGTTAAATTATTCCAGGAAAATCGAAAAATCATACTCAAAGCACGAAATAATTATTCGATCAACATTTGGCACAAATATTTGGCAAATGAAGCAAAAGGTCGAAAGCATACTGTCTAATCATATGACTCGAGGTATGGTACATACAGTGTTGTCACTGCTTGTCATGGGAATAATAACAGGGGAGGAAATATTCAAAATGTTAACTTTCTAGAAAGAACTTGTACCTGCGAAAAGTGGACAGAACTTTGTTTTCCATGTTCTCATGTCTTTGCTGCATGTTTGAGATCTAATGTTCATCCGATAATCCATATCCATCCTGTATACAGTATTGCAGCATAGAGAAATATGTATTCCGATCAGTTCTATCCACTGCAACATCCAGATTATTGGGAGGAAGCAAATTTTTCATTTGGATTTCGCAGGTCAAGGTTGGCTAAAAAGAGGGGCAAAGTGAAAAGTGCTCAAATACGAAATGAGATGGATAGACGGTGTCCTGATTCTCCGCGAAGGTGCCGTAATTGTAATATGTTAGGGCATAATGCTTCAAACTGTCCCTCTTCAAGTCATGTGAAGTAGTGATTTTATTTAATATTGTAAGATGATAGAAAATTATTAAGTATCTAATGCAATAAAATTGGTTTACCTTTTTTAATAAAAGTTGACTTTAAATATTTTTTATTTTTCAAATGTATTATATTATAAAATTTGTAAAAAAATTAAATTAAGTCAAAATAATTTCAATATAGGAAAAACATAAAAAAAATAAAAATTGTACTTCAAATTTAATTTGTATAGATATTCTAAACCCTAAACAAAACTAAACCCTAAAAAAAAAACAAAACCCTAAACTAAACTAACCCTAATACAAAAAACAAAAAAATTTTGGCCTTACGCAGAATTGCCTCATCCCCCACCCAGCCAAGTGCTGCGGCAGGGTGTTGTGTCCACCCCGCCATCGTGCATGGTGGGATGGACAAGGTGTCCACACTACCAAGTGCTATTGTGGGATGTTGTACACTTAGTCCACCTCGCCAAGTGCTAAGGCGGGGTATTGTATACGTACTCCTACCCCGCCATCATAGTTGGCGGGGTGTCCTACACCCAGACACCCTACTGTTTTTTAGCACACATCAATGATTGAAAAACAAATTTGTAACAAATGGAGGATTTGGCCTTAAATTTTGTATAAAGAAAAGGTGATGGAAGACGGATAGGCTCCCTACTTCGTTTTTAGAGGATTGAGATCTAAGTTAGCTCGGTCACATCGTATCCTTCCTTTGCTCATCAACTATTTTTTTAATGTATTATTGTAATCCCAATTGAACAAAAGTTAATGCATTCCATTAACAGAAAAAACAGAAGAAGATTGGCCTGGTGGTAGAAGTACGACTCTCACCCACAAATTTGAAGTTGCAGTTCACTCGTTATAGTATTGTACATCAAATTTAATAGATTGAAGTATAAAGGATAATTAAATTAATAAACATTATGGGTTTGGCTTTGGCTTTGGCCTGTTATGCTAAATATTATTATCGGTTTAGCGTATGTTTGGTTGAGCTTTTGGAGGATAGAAAAGTACTTTTTTCTATCGCAAAAGCTATTTTTAAGAAAAAAATGGGTGTTTGGTCATAAAATTTAAAAGCACTTTTTAAATAGAAATGGCTTTTTAGAAGCTAAAATATAGCTTTTTAAGATGCTCAAATTTGGAGCTTTTTAAAAAAACCCCTCATTTTAACTTTTTCGAGTAGACTTTACCGTTTATTATTTACGTCGTTTGCGTTTATAACATCTGACGCTTTAAAAACACTCTGAAAACTTCTGTCTCACTTTTTTCGATCTCTCTCTCATTTTGCAATCTCTCTCTTCTCTCTGCCTCTACTCTTCGATCTGGTCATTCTCTCTTCTTTTTGCCTCTGCTCTGCTATTTGCACTCATGTACAAGCTTGAGCAAACTTACGCTGATTTTTACAGGTTCCACTTTATTCGCATTTGTACTTTATTTTTTAAGATTTATTCATTTATGTTATTACGAGTTATTACTTTTGGGTGTTTATAATTTATGAGTTCTTTGATTATGCTTCGATTTTGTGATGGTAGTTTATGTCTTGGTGACCGCATGATTGGGTATGCATGTTTTCCATGGTTGGTTATCGACTAAATAGGTCTCTTTCTTTGTTTTAGGTGTTTCTTCTCTTTTTTTTTCTCACCATTCAAACTTTTTGAGTTTCAAAACTGAGACTTCCACCGCCAACTTTAGGTCTCCGTCGTCTAGGTCCACCAATCGCCAGAAATGAATGAAGTAGGAGGTGGCAGGGACAAACCTGAAAAGGCAATAAAGTTTACTGTGTACCAGAACCCAGTAATGTCTGCCTCCAACAGCCAACAGCCCTCTAATTCAACACTTCTCTTCATCTTCTTTCTCTTTTCCATTTCAGTTGTTACCCTTGTCTCCGTTACTTCCAGGTATGTACCATTATTATGATTTAACGATGCCACAGTTCTAGCGTATAGCGAGTGTGTGTAGTGTGGAACACATTAATTAGGTGTGGGTTGATTCGAAAATGTGCTGTTAGGGCTTTTACTTTTCATTAGTGTTTCTTGGAGATTGGTTGATTAAGAAAATTGATAGGATATGAACGAAAAAGCTAAGTGGGCAAGTTTGATATTTTGTTTACATGTTTAACGCATATTTTAATTGTGGCATTCAACTGCATGGTTTTGATGCTAAACTTGGATTTGAGATCCTATTTCTTTATTAACATTCTTTTCTTTTTCTGGCAATCTGCAAAGATTAGTTCAATCTTCGTGCTTAGTTGCTTAGGCCAAATTAATCATAATCTTATGTTGTTAATGTTCATACTTGCTTATGAATGATGCAGGGAAAATGTTTTGATTTAGATAGTAAAACTCAGGACTTTTTCCTTAGAAGCAGATTGTAAGTTTCTTGTTTGATGAAATATCTGTGACTGTCTCTAAAACACTGTAAGGGATATGATTTGTTTGAATAAAAAATTGTGTTTAACATATGTGTTTTGTTTCAGATTTTGTTGCTCTTTAAAAAAACTAGAACTAAGAACATATGTAACTTAATGATGTGAGCTTCTTGCAATCTTTTATAAATTCTTTCTAAATTCTAAATTGTGCTACTGAGAACGTCAAATTTTCAAATTTTGGTCGAACAAAGCTTGTACTGTATCGACGATGATGATGATGTATCGTACCTGATTAGTATATGAGCTTCACATATATCTATGTCATTTGGGTTATGCTTTTATATTTTCTTATAATTGCTTAATTCATTGTTATCTGCAGTAGGGATTTTGTTGTTGATAGAAAATGTCAAATCGAAGTCAAGATATTCAAGGCTGGGATAAATTAAAAAAAGGGTTAAAGCGGAGTGGAATGATAGACGAGCCACAAAATAACGAGATGAATGATGTAAGGGAACATATTGCAAATCTTCTTGTAATACATTGTTTAATTATTCTCTCACCAGGTTTAATAACTTTAATTTATAATTAATAAGAAGTATTTGGATATAAGACTCGAAATTATGTTAATTTTAAACTTTAAATTAATAGGACAAAATTTTCACAAATTAAATAAAAATTATTTAAAAAACTAACAACAACAATATCTCAGTAGAAATTCTTCCGATCAATAAAGTCTGAAGAGGTTCAGTAGTATGCAACCAAGGCTATTACAATAGGCTCACAAGAAAAAAAAGAAAGAAATATTTTCAAAAATGAATTAAAAGAGAAGAAGAAAAAAAGAAAATAACCTAGCCAAATACATAAACAAATAAATACATATATAAAGTTAAGTAAAAGTAAAAGTAAAAAGATAAAGATAAAGATTAAATTTAAAAATTAAAAATTAAAAATCAAATTAAAGATATAAATAAATAAATAAGAAAGAAAATAAATAGTTAAGTAAAACAAATCACAATTAAAAATAAAATAAAATATTTAATGAGACAAGTACTACAAATAAAAATATTTAGGATAAATACAAAATACAAGAAACAAAATGATAAAAGAAAATGTTCAAAAAATTTATGGAAAAAAATTTTCATATAAAAAAGAAATACCTTTTTATGTAAGATTCTTTACCCAAATCTTATAAAAAGAGAACGACTTTTCTATGTAAGATTTTCTACTGGAATCTTATTTCACCAAAGTTTTTTATTATTACTTAAAGTCCTTGGTAAGTTTTAATAGAACCATATTATATCTGGTCACCTCCTTATAATTTTTCTCAAGTCTTCCTCTTCTTCTTTTATAATTTCTAAGTTTAGTCTTCTAATTCTTTTCTCAATGCACAAATTTACCCATGTTAAAGTCCCTTGGACTTCAAGGTTTGATTATGTTACATACTTTGAAGTAGTACGGGTGATGTCGGGATAAATGAATATTTCTACAATGTCTAGCTAATAGGCAGGTGGTATCTGGAAATTGATCTCTAGCATATGCATCCTACTGGAAGAACCTAAACAGCAGTGCAAATAAAGTGGAAATTAATTTGGATGGAATATACATAGGTTTATTACTCTTCGGCTTAAGGTCTATGTTTCTTGTCGTATAGGCTAGTGATGTAAAATGGAAGATAATGAAAAAGAAAAGACTTATATATATGGTTTTTTATAAAAATATTTAATCTTTTGGTGCATAGATTCTCCAAAAATTAATTGTTCCAATTTTTAAAAATTTAAATATTCAAATCACTATTTAAATTGAGCTTATAACTTGATTTTGAATTAGTAATTTGCTTATTTATAATTTATTAATATATATTAAAAGATCAATTAAAATATATTAAATACGAATTTATCCATTTTCAAATAATAAAGAAAACTTACGCACATAATGAAGAACATGAGCAGTATACGTTACGTAAAACGACAATATCGCTTATACAACCAAAAAACATGTGCTTGACATCTTCCGGTTCAATGGACAAATAAGCCTTGGTTTGGAGTATTTGGACGGCAAAGTGAACTTTCTCGGTTTCTCCACGTCCCTTAGTTTCAACCCAACCAAAGCACCCAAAAACCGAACGTAGCAAAGCAAACGCGTAGACCATCCTACACAAAGTCAAATTTAAGAGTCAAAAGGAAATACCCATACCATTACCCAACTCTATTAATACCCCTCAGCCCTCTCTCGCCAACTTGTCTCTACAACTGAGAATTCCAGCCACCAACATTTCCACCCTCTAAAACTTCTCTTCAACTTATTGGTTGTGCTCTTCTTACTGCAACCTTGTAAACTAACGCTTTTGGTTATTTGGTTGGTTGAATACACCATACATCATACCTATAGATTTAACATCCATCTTCAACTGCCTGCCGTTAACACTGTGTGTTTACATATGACGAAGAAGGGAATGAGAACCATTTTCTTTAAGCAATCCCCAACAACCTCTCCTCTGCCATCCCCTCCGCCCCGTCACACCTTCTCCGAAACATTAATGGACGAGAAATTGGAGACTGCGCAATTTCTCATTTCTAAATGGGACTCATCAGAATCATCTAGTTATTGTAATATATCCTCTCTTTTCTCCGCCCAGAACCGTCCCGAGTCTAAACAGTACCTGAACTCTATTAAACAACTGCAGTCTGTTATGCAGTACTACATCTCCGAGAACCCCAGCTCGGAGAAGCTTGTCCAAGGACAGAGACTCATGCAAACTGCCATGAAGAGACTGGAGAAGGAGTTTTACCGGATCCTCAAGTCCAGCAGGCAGCATCTCGACCCCGAGTCCGTTTCTAGCCGCTCTTCGAGGGAGTCGAGGTCAAGCGTGTCTGATTTTGAAGAGGAGTCCGATGATGATTCTTCCTCCAACAGACTGGGAGACGAGGTGTCGGAAGTGGAGCGAGCTTCCATGGTGGCGATGTCGGATTTGAAGTCCATCGCTGATTGCATGATTGGGTCGGGTTATGGGATTGAGTGTGTCAAGATATATAAGATAATGCGAAAGTCTACAGTGGATGAAGCTCTGTACCATCTTGGTGTCGAGAGACTCACTCTCTCGCAGATTCAAAAGATGGAGTGGGAAGCTCTTGAGTTGAAAATCAAGCAGTGGCTTAACGCCGTGAAGATCGCCGTCAAGACGCTGTTTTACGGAGAGAGAACTCTTTGCGACCACGTCTTCTCCGCTTCTCTCTCCGTTACAGAATCCTGCTTTATGGACATCACTAGAGAAGCCGCCTCAACGCTGTTTGGATTCCCGGAAAATGTCTCCAAGAGCAAAAAAGCCCCCGAGAAAATGTTCAGAACTCTCGACCTCTACGAGACCATCTCCGAACTCCGGCCTGACATAGAGGCCATCTTCAGCTTCCAATCAAGCTCTGTTATCCTAACACAAGTAGGAAACTCCATGGTTAAACTCGGAGAGGCCGTCCGTATAATGCTCACGGACTTCGAGACAGCAATTTCAAAAGACAACTCGAAATCTGTTCCCGGCGGCGGAATCCACCCACTCACTCGGTACGTAATGAACTACGCTGCTTTTCTCGCCGACTACAACGGGCCGCTAACGGACATCGTCGCGGACTGGCCGTTAAATGTGCCGTCTCCGTTACCAGATTCGTATTTCGGAAGTCCCGAGAGCGACGATAAAGTCATGTCGGCGTTCTCCACGAGATTCGCTTGGCTTATCCTCGTTCTCCTCTGTAAGCTCGACGTCAAAGCCGAGATTTACAACGACGTGGCTCTCTCGTATCTGTTTCTCGCCAACAATCTACAGTATGTTGTTAACAAGGTGTGCACGTCGAGCTTAAAATTTCTTCTCGGCGATGAGTGGGTGACCAAACACATCGCGAAGGTGAGACAGTACGCAGCAAACTACGAACGCATGGGATGGAGGCGAGTTATGGCGGCGCTTCCGCAGAATGCGGCCGCGGCGATTCCGGTGAACGAAGCTAAAGGCAGTTTCATCAGATTCAACACCGCTTTTGAAGAGGCATACAAAAAGCAGAGTTCGTGGGTTGTTAAAGACTCGAAGCTTCGAGACGAAATAAAGATTTCGGTGGCCAGAAAGATTGTTCCGGTGTACCGGGAATTTTATGAGAAGTATAGATTGGTGTTACGGAGAGAGATGGGAAGTGATTTAATTGTCCGATTTGCCCCGGAGGATTTAGAAAATTACTTATCTGATTTGCTTAACGCCACGGGGGGTGCAGGGAGTGTTTCGTCAACTTCTTCTGCATCGTCCTTTTCATCACGAGAAGGGCGGAGAACGTGAGTAGCCGGCGGAGGATAATAATTTTTCACTTGAAGGCACGTGCATATTTGTTCATGACTAGTAAGGACAAAAATGAGGCACGTGGAGGGTATATATTTGGATTGTATTCGTATACGATTCCCGAAGAAAATTTCATCACCATGTTCCAAACGAATTGGAATACGTATACATTCTTTGATTTTACTATTAAAAATTTGTTATTAATAAATGTTTGTATTAATTATTTTGAAAATTGAAGCTTTCCAGGTAAACGTAGAGTGCAGGGGATAAGGAAGA
Source organism: Erythroxylum flavicans (assembly GCA_027576715.1). Classification (NCBI taxonomy): domain Eukaryota; kingdom Viridiplantae; phylum Streptophyta; class Magnoliopsida; order Malpighiales; family Erythroxylaceae; genus Erythroxylum; species Erythroxylum flavicans. The sequence goes on along the minus strand of JANZXP010000195.1, from coordinate 9,600,715 downwards.
ATCATTCAACCATTCATGGAAATGGAATTCAGGTGTTTTAGGTTAATGTAATTTAAAAATGAACAGCAACAACCACATGATGGCGATTGGTTATAACTATAAACAAGATTAAATAAAATATACGAAATGAAGATCCCATGCAATCATAGAGATATATATTTATATATATAAAATAAAGATACTTACTGATCTAATGCAACTCAATGACGGGCATTTTATTTCTCAACTGTTATTAGTTGAGTGTTTTAACTTTAAGTTGTGAATTTGATATAAAAGTAGACCAAAATGTTAAATTACGAAAATCATTCATCGAGTTAGCCGTTCCAGCAAGCAACCGATGTTGGCAAAAGCTATATCATTATCCCGCGTAGGACCAGTCTTCTTTTACGTTTCTAATGAGTCCTCTTTTAGGTGAGAATCAAACAAGCTACTTACTGTTGCTGGGGATAGCCTCCCCCAATTTTACATTTAAAAAAGTTGGAGTAAGCTGCCGTGGTTACAACTTTCAAGTCAATTTGATAACTAAATCATGCCCGCAGACTCACCTATGCTTCAGTATTGTTGAAGACACTCGTAACTTGCTTGCTCATTACTAGTGTTGTTCTCCTTCTCATATCCTTTGCGAAGGTAATTAACGTGCAGATTTCTTAGTTAAGATGGGATCATCGAACGCTCAAAGACTTAGGCTTATAGGACCATCCGTTTTTAAGAATGCGTTCGTTGCTTCAAAAAAATGAGAGATCAATAGCTTTCTTAAGGTGGTAGTTGCAAGCTTTCAAGTTAAGGCAAGGGTGACCACTATTTGGGTTTCAAATAGGGTGTTTCAACTTTGCTTTTTTTAACGTGGTCCATAAATATATGTAGATCCTAAATAACTATATGAATACAAAATAAGAGAAAGTATTCAAAAAGACCACAGCTAATCATTCTTCACCCGGTAGCCACTAGCGGGGCCCTAAGAATCTTTGTCACCATGCTCACAATGGTCGTTGTCTTATAACATCTTTCAATAATAATTTATAGTTGGATATGTTCAATAATGGTTTTTAAGAATGTTTTAGTTACCTTGAGGTTTTCTCTGCCTCCATAATTTCGTATATAATATCTCATAGTAAATCAAATTTAAGTATATTAGTATAATTTAAATAAATTAAATAGAAATTATCTAAATATATAAATAATATATTGTTAAATAAAAGTTAATTATAATTACTATAATTATTTAAAATTATGTAATACCTTGTGAGGGTTAAAAAATCAGTTCACTTGATTTATTACTATTTTTAAAAAATTCAAGAATCATTTATAATACTTTTCATCTACTATTATATATGTGAAATGCATATCAAATGAATAACTATGCATAATATCTTGAGTTAAATTAATTATTTTATTTCATATATAATATTTATTCATCGGTAAATAAATTGATCATTCATTCTCCATCTCTACTAAATACATGAAGCCTATGAATACTAGCATTGTAATGGCCTTAGATACTAGAATATGATTTGCATTACCTTAGAAACTCAATGTTATCTAGTCCTTTTTTCGTACGATAACTCTCAACATTTTTATGTCATCCTTCACTATGGTCTAAAACTTGAACCTTCTGAAGATATGCCATTCCTTGGCGAGAAGTAAAATGAATAACTCAAGTATGCAATGCCACAAATAAGCCCATGTATACCAGTAAACACAGCAAACGATTTCATTATGCGTTGAAACAGTGGCACACCTAACAACCAACGTCCATTTACATCTTTTTCATGATGATTACACAATATATACTGTTATGTTTTTACCAAACCAAACTTTCATATAAAAAACTATAAAAGAACCAAGTCTAATAATAACCTAATTTATAATGTATCCATATATAAAAAGATATCATCTATTTTAGGGAAATAAAAGATACCGATATGAAAAAAAATCTTATAAAAAATACGCGAACTAGAAACACGCCGACTCAAAATGTTTCGTTTAATTTTTCACAACCGAAAAATAAGATAAATTAGATTGCTTCATAGACAGATAAAAAAAGGCCACTCTCTTCAAATATGTTCTTGGTATCTCAGGTTTTATAGTTATGAAAGGTATCGAGGAGGTCTAGGGAGAAATTATCCCAACTTAAAACCTTAAAGCAATAAATTATAAGTCCTATTTTTGTATTTAACTTACTACACGTTGAAGCCAATTGAGTGACTATATGAATCAAGTTTGAGGAGAAATCATCTCAACTCAAAACTTTAAGGCATTAGATTATGAGTCATATTTTTGTATTTAACTCACTTTACATTGAAGCCATTTGAGTCACTCAATGAATCACCCATTCATCTAAACCAAATCCACGAATCTCTATTCATCGAACTTCGTCAACCTAATTATTTTTGTATTTAACTCACTCAAGGCGAAGCCATTTGAGGCGAAACCATTTGAGTCACTCCATGAATCACCCATTCATCTAACCCAAATCTATGAAACTTTATTTATTGGACTTTATCAACCTAACTCTGATACTAATGAAAGGTTTTGAGGTGGCCTGAGGAAAAATTAGACCATATCCAAGTGAGCTCATGTACAACTAAGTTATCATCTCTCAACCAAAACCTTAAGGTAATGAGTTATGAGTCCTATCTTTATATATAACTCACTCCATCTTTATGTTTCTTTCTAATGTGAGATTATTCCACTTATGAATTTCCAACATTCTTCGCTCTTCATGTCCTTCACAAGATTTTAAAGACTTACACGATTGATTCACACAGCTGTGTAAGTGGAGAACTGTTGGACCCCAAAACTTTTCTTGGAAGTTAGAACTATTATATGTGAAGTGTTGGAAGTGGTAAGCTGGAAAATGTAGTTGGAACATATTCACTGAGTATGCTTTGGTGTTTTAGCCATAACTTTT
>JANZXP010000195.1:9578064-9597704 GCA_027576715.1 Erythroxylum flavicans | reverse complement strand
TTTGGATGTTTTGAATAATATAAGAACCTTTCACTCACGTGTCATGACTTCGAATGTTGGGCTCCGAAAACGGGGTCCAACAAGAACACTAACTTGTATCACTTTACACGGACGTGTTGCTTATACGATTGATATACACGGCCGTATAAGTTAAGGATATGGGCATATAGCATCCTACATAGCAATGTGTCCCCCCAAAAGAGCTTTATCCATCTTGTCTTTACTTGTTTGTCATCCTTATGAATCATAAAAGTGTCTATGATCATTAAAAATTTCAAAATAGGGCTAGACATTAAACATATCATTCTTAAATTAGTGGGTAAAAATTTATAATCATAACTAAAATATCAAATTTTGATTAAACAAAAGATAAAAAAGATAATTACTTAGAATAAATAGTGATTATCTGAACCTGAGGATTTAGGAGCAAAAGACCCTAGGGAAAGCAATTTCTTATTCATGATTGAAACCGAAGGAGAGGAAGTTCGGATAGAGACAAGAGAACTCCGCAAAAAACCAATAAAATTAGGTAATAACCAGTTGGGACAATAAATTTTCTGCTTTGGTAACTAGTTTTTAAAATAGACAAAAACATAATTTCTATTTTGTAGTAGTTGTTGTCATTTTTCTTTAGTTTTAGAAAATTAAAAAAAAACTCAAAACTAATTGTTTTTATATGATTTGTTTTTATATTTTTGAAAATCACAACAAAAAACCACAAAATTAGAAATTGACAACCGCTTAGCTTTTTTTTGGGGTTTGAATCATATCATGCGTACAAAAAATAACAACACATATGACATTTAGGACCTATGTAGTTATTTAGGCTCTATTTACTAGACATAATCTAGTCCAAGGTAAATTCTCATATTTTATTTGGTTCAAATTGCTAATTTTGTTCACTTGCCCTTGTTTTGAACGGAAAAAATTCAACATGATCTTTGTTTTCTTTTGACTAATGAAGCTGAGCGTGCCATTCTATTCATTCACCCTGTTATGCAAAATACTTCTTATGACAATGTTCAAACCAAAGGACGGGCTTCCAACGTTGGTTATCTGTTATATTCCAACTACCGTGTCATTTCTCAAAATCTTTCCTCTTCATTGGCCCATACCATTTTTTCGAGAACACCATGTTGAGAATTTTGTTTAATGCTATAAATTCTGGTTTTTTATAGCTTAACAGGGCTAACAAATGAGTTGTCACGAGGAAACAAACAAATTAATTTAAGAGTATTATGATTTGGAATCTCAGGTCTAGAGTTTGTGGGATTTTGTGGAATGGGGATTTTTTAATTGATGGGGTTAGTACTTGTCAATTATTTAGGAAATTTTTTCCAATTTTTTAATTTAATATTTTTTTTGTATTTGTATATTAATAACATATTGTTATGTCATTTAAGGTGGGTCTAAAGTCTAGGTGTTATGCCATGTAGCTTATTTAAAACTCATTTGGGTTAGTTTTTAATATAGTTAGAAGAGATGTTAGTGGACTTATGTAATGGTAGAACATTAAGGTAGAACATTACTAACAGGGGCTTATTTTATTTAATGGTAGAACATTAAGGATTTATGTTTCAATTGTAAAAATGTTGGGAGTTCATCTATACCTTTTCCTCTAACTCTTTTTACATGAAATAAGTTTATGGTAAGAAAACTCTCACTTTAAAAAATGTTAAAGCCTCCTTTTTTTTTCCTAAGGAACTTTGGAAAAGAATTTATACTAGTTCCACTGAAAGTTAATTTAAGAGCTTAGTTATAAGAGGCAAAATTAGTAAAAAAGAAATCCTAATACCTTAATTTCATAACCTTGATCAAAATCCAAAAACAGGACCTTGACTTATGAGGAAGAGAAAGTCCAAATTTCATCATGAATTAATTTTGCATTTTACATTTTTTTCTTATATGTATTTGAATAGGAATTAGTTTTCCACTCATCAAGAAGTTGATATTGGATTTTTATTGATGAGTAAAAATCAATTTTATTAGAATGTTAATATAAGAAAAATCCAAATCAAGATGAACGATGGTTCATTTTGAACTTTAATAAATGTCTGTTATATTCCAAATTTGAAAAGAAATTTAATTCTTTAAGTACCCTCCATACTAATGGTTATAATTATAATGGTGACGATGAAGTTCTAGAAGTCATAAGTGATTCCTTAGTTGTGATGAAAGTTAAAAAAAATTGTACTTTATATATTTTTTATAGGACTACTACTAAAAGTATTATCTTGATAAACACATTATTTGTAAGATTTTGATGTCATTAGGTTATGACATATAAGATTAGAACATATGAGTAAAACTTTAATGAGAAAGCGAGGAATGTTATGCAAGCATAACACATCAAACTTATACTTTTATAAGTATTACATGTTTGGGAAACATAAAAGAATTAGCTTTAATTCAACCATTTATAGAATCAAAAGTCCTATCATCTACATCCATTCAGAAATTTGGAGATATGTTCAAGCTCCTCATAGAGGTAGAACTTAGTATATGTCTTCTATTATTGATGATTATTCTAGAATGGTATAAGCTATTTTAAAAAAAATAAAAGTGATATCTTTGTTTTACTTAAGTGATGGAAAATCGATTATCCAATGTTGCTATAAACTCATGATACATAAAATTTAACGATTTTAACTTATATTGGTCAACCACTAACCCATATAGGTCAATTAATTGCCCCCTAAAATATGATTTTAACAACTTCAAATACTCAAAACCAATTTATTTGATCTAACTATTAGTCAAACATTTCCCAAAATATTCCCCAAAGATTATTTGAAATATGAAGAAGTTGTTATGTTATAAAAAAGCTTCAATATCTCTTAGTGAATATAAAAACTCATGCTATGAAATGAAATAAAATATTCATGCATGGTGAGCCTCTTAGATTATCAAACATAATTACGAAGAGCATACAATAAGTAATACATGAAATAATCTTAATGTGTCTTGATCTTTTACTTGACTTTATCTTAATCTCGAAGATTGTAAACATCGTCTTTTCTATCATAATCCTTTAATATAGTAAGATTGTATCTCATAATTCCTTCTCATTAACAATATTACTTTTTTTGCTAATATTACTTATGTTTTTTATCATCAAAACCTTGATTATAACCTGATTTAGTTCAACAATCTTCCTCTTTTTGATAATGACAAAACATTTGTGATATTAAAAAGTATCATGAGAATGTAGTCAAATAAATTGTAACCCATATCGAGATAATAATTAATTCCCTCTTAATTTATACATAAAAAAACATATCCATATCATATACTCATTCAATATTGAGAGAAATATTTAACAAAAATATACATTGTCAAAGCGATATATAACTAAATGTACTCCCCTGAGTTATAGCATTTTTCTCTAATATCACAAAAAAAATTTCTTCCCCTTTTTGAAAACATTAATATGATTCAATTGGTTGGAGGTGGGAAATAAGACTCATTAAAATTGTACAAATCATTAAGGTGCATTGTGATGTCTTGAAAAAAACCAAGCTCTCCTTGCAACATAGTAAGCTAAAACTAAATAGCTATAAGATAAGCATTCGAGGATGAGCAATGACGTGGTCGAGAGGTGGTGGCCTCGTTATCTCTATATAGGTCAATAGTATGGCTTAATAAGGGCTCATTAGGAACATCGTATGGCAAAGCCCTATGAACTAGAGATGGGTGCTAAGACTGAAGATGTTGTCATTGATGTGATCTAGTAATTTATCTATCAACCAATTGATATCCCATGCAATGAAGACTAGCAGAGTTAAAAAAGAAATCAAAGTCGATCTCATTGCTAGTGGGAGGAATTCGGAGTGCTAAAAGATGAGGGCATATAGAATATTTTGTTTCTTCTTTTTGGTTTGATGGAAATTAATTGTATTGAGCAAAATAAGATGACCAAGATGAATTGATATTTTTAATATAAAATTAGAAAGGAACAAAATATCATTATAACCTAGGAAGGTAAAGTGATCACTAGTAGAGTCAAAATTATACTTAATAAAGAGATGGTGGAAACAAAAAATATCATTGAGGCCTCCTACATCATTGAGTTTTCTACACTAAGGCTTGACTCAAAAATAATTTTGAGTTTATCATGCACAGAGTAATGTCAAATAGTGTATTTGATTTATAAGAATATGAATCTCAAGGATCTCGTTTATAAGACTGAAAGTAAGGTGAATGTCAATACTATGAACTTTGTCGAAAACATGAGTGCATCAAGAATCACCTTAAGACAAAGATTGATGTCAAATAATCAAACATTGGTAGGACTAATTTTACAAGTCTTTGTAAGGAGGGATTCTCACCCTTGATCAATAAAATATCAAACAAGACCATAATCCTTAAATTGGTCTAAAATGGTAAGGGAATAACATGGTTTTCTTATAGTTCCCAAGAAGCATAATCTTGGAATTGAGGAGAATTAATATCAAAATATTCATCCTCATTAGGAGTATGGGAGGAGGAGGGGTCAGAGATCCTGCTCGAATCCCAAGAGTCCTAGACGATGTGTGGGTATCTTTACCTCGTGTGAGAGTCTTAGATGTAGGATTAGGGTTTCCTCTAATTCTTGCCATGAGTTTCAAAGAAAGGTTAAGGATAAGGGAAATGTGATAGAGGAAATTAGAGGCTAAATATGAAGGATCGCCTATAAGATAGAGAAGATAGTACTACTATAATCTCAAGTTTACAAATTTAAAGAGAGTTAACATCTATGGCATAGATAATCAAAAGATAATTTGTACTAAAAATTGATGCAATTCAAGGCAATATATAGTTAAAAACTTTTAAACAAAGCCCAATTAAGCTAAACATAGTGCAAGGTAATTCATAATAAAATAGATCTTAACAAATCATCAATTTAACTAAAAGGACTTTAATTTTAAAAAGTAATGTATAAAGAAGAAATGCCCAATTCTCATATAGATAAAAATGATCAAAAATTTTGATTTGAATAAAAGTAAACACAATTTAAGGCAATTCATAGTAAAGGAAGTGTAAATCAATCATCAATTGAATGAAGAAACCTCTAATTTTGAAAAATAATGCATAGTAAGAAAATCCTCTAAATTGACTTATGTATAAATACTATAAATTACAATTTAGACAAAATTAAGCATAATTTCAAAGCAATTGAGAGACAATAAAACTTAAAATTGTTATAAATTAAACTAAGGTTCCTTTAATTTTGAAAATTTTAGTGCAATTTACATGAAATTAGGCAATTTCCAATTCTAAAACCTTAATTCACCCCAAATGATAAATTGATGCAATTGGAAGTTAGTAAAAGAAAGACCAAATTTGAAATTTCCCAAATGAGTGAAAATCAGGGTTTACCTGGCAAGGTAGAAGGAATGGATGTCAATGGGTAGACACCTTGGAGTATGAGGAATCTTATTAGAGCTAGAGAAGTTGCTTAAATATTACAGGAGAAGCAACAACCACAATGAAGAAGGTTGGCCGTGGAGATGTTGTAGAGGTTTTGTGGAGGAAGGAAGTGAGCACTAGAGATGATGGGTGGAAAGAATGGAGTAGAGGGTAATGGGATTTTTCGAGAAAGTTTTGTAAAGAGAAAAAGGGAGAAGTTTTGCAAGTGAGAGTGGTGAGAATAAATGAGAGAGCAATCTAGTTTTTAAGAATATGATATATTAGTCAACCAGTATGTGTTATTAGTCAACCATTAGGGGTTACTAAAATCTACACATACTTTTGGGAAAAAATTGGATTCCAAATTTAGCAATATTGGTTGTCCAGCTTAAGAAATTGGTCAACTAATTGGATAGGTTGAGTGAGCATATATGCAACTATTCTAAGAGAAAACTCTTAGGAAACAAATTCAACTTAGTCATTTTTAGAACATTAGTCGACCAATCTATGATGTTTGTTGACCAGTAAGTTTTGGTAACTCATATTAAAAATTTTAACTAAAAAATTAACCTAAAAAATTTATTTAAGATAATTTCCATCAATCATTCTTAATTCTCTTCTAATTGAACAAAATCTATTCTCACTCGTAGGTTTAGTAAAAATGTTTGCTAATTGGTGTTGTTTATCTATGGACTATAATTCAATATCTCTATTTTGCACATAGTCTCTTATAAAAAGTTTATTTTTATATATTTGGCTATAGAATGTTAAATAAGATTCTTTATGAGGCAAATGACACTAGTATTATCACATTTAATTGGTATTTTATTAACATCTAATCCATACTCTCTAAGATTTTGCCTTAAGTAAATTATTTGAGCATAAAAACTACTAGTTGTCATGTATTTGACTTTCACAATTGATAAAGCCACCAAAATTTATTTCTTACTAAACCAAGAAACTAATGCATTTCTTAAAAATTGATAGGTTCTAGATGTGCTCTTTCTATCCAAAAGGATGACAACAAAGTCTGCATTTGAATAACTAATTAAGTCAAATAACATATTCTTAAGGTACCAAAGTCTTAGTGAAGTAGTTTCGCATGAGTATCTAAGGACACACTTAACGACTAATAAATGTGATTCTCTAAGGCTTGATTGAAATCTAGCACTTAGCCAAATACTAAATATGATATGGGCCTACTTATGGTAAGATGAAGTAAGCTACCAATCATAACTCGATAGAGCTTTACATCAATGGGCTTACCCTCTTCATCTTTGTTCAATTTTGTTTTAATGCTTATAGGTGCCTTAATGGTTGGACCTGATCCATTCCAAAGCATTTAAGTAGTTCCTTGGCATATTTTGCTTGATTTATAAAGATAACTTCCTTTATTTGCTTAATTTGGAGTCCAAGAAAGAAGTTAAATTCTCCTATCATGCTAATCTCAAACGTCCTATTCATACACTTGGAAATTTTTTTTTACATATATTCTCGTTAGTAACACCAAAAATAATATTATCAATATAAATTTGAAGAACTAAAATATCATGCTTGTGTATTTTAATAAAAATTATAATGTCAACTTTACCTTTAAAGGATTCATTTTCTAACAAAATTCACTTAACCTATCATATCAAGCTTTAGGAGCTTGTTTTAAACTATATAAGGCTTTGGAAAGTTTATCATGATTGGGAGCTTCGTGTTTTTTAAAACTAGGGGGGTTGATCAACATAAACTTCTTATTGAATGAAGTCATTTAAAGAAGCACTTTTAACATCCATTTGAAATAATTTGAAATTCATGTATGTTGCAAATGCAAGCAAGAGCCTAATGGCTTCTAGTACAACCACTGGAGCAAAAGTTTCCTCAAAGTCTATATCCTTCGCTTGATTGTATCATTTTGCTACCAATCTAGCTTTTTTTCACAATGTTGCTCGAATCATCTAATTTATTTTTAAAAACTAACTTGGTACCTATGATTTAGTGATCACTAAGTCTAGGTACTAAGTTCCATACCTTACTCCTCTCAAATTACTTCAATTCCTCATTCATATCAAGAACCTAACTTGCATCATTAAGGGCCTCTTCTTTTGTCTAAGGTTCAATTTGAGAAATGAAAGCAAGATGAGAAATATCTTTAAGATGAGATACAGTGATTACCTCTTGTTGAACATCACCTAAAATTTAAATAGGAGGACGACTCTTCTTGAATTTCCAATCTCTTAGGAGTTCCTCATCCTTCTTATTTCCCCCACTTGGTTCAATAATGAGTTCATGAGCAATTTATTAGCGATCAATTTTGTCTCCTTTAAAGGCTAATGACTCTAGTTCTTTGGATATACCTATATGATCATCTTTAAGATATTTTTTGGATGTAAGTGGATTAGATTTGTCAAAAACAACAGGCATAGATTCTTCAATAGTAAGGCTCTTCCTATTAAACACCCTAAATGCTTTGTTAGTTAAATAATAGCCAAAAAAAATCCCTTCATTCGTTTTAAAATCATATTTCCTTAGGATATCTTTAGTATTCAAACTATAGCACTTACAACTAAAAAATTTAAAGTGATTGATTTTTGACTTCTTCCTATAACAGAGTTCATAGGGAGTTTTATCTAAGGTTGGTCATATGTAGGCTTTATTAAAAATATGAAAAACGATGGTGACTGCCTTTGTCCAAAAATACTTAGGAATATCATACTCATTGATCATGGTTCTAGTCATTTCTTTTAAATTTCTATTTTTTCTTTTAACAACTCCATTTTATTGAGGGGTTCTTGGTGAAAAAATTTGCCAAAAATACCATTATCTTTATAAAAGGTTTCAAACTTTTCATTTTCAAAATCTCTACTATGGTCACTTCTAGTAGAAGTAATGAAAACTTCCTTTTCATTTTGTACCCTTTTGATAAATTTGACAAATGCCTCAATACATTCATCTTTGTTTGCTAAGAATAATACCTAAGTGAATCTACTGAAATCGTTTACTGTGACAAAAGCATAAAATTTATCACATAAGCTGCCAACCCTAGTTGGTCCAAATAACTCTATATGAAATAATTGTAAGAATCTAGTGAAAGTTACTGATTTTTTTACTTCAGAATGAGTTTTTGGTTTGTTTTCCCATTTGGCAAGCTCCACAGATCTTGTCTTTCACAAATTTGACGTTTAGGAGTCCATCTACAAGTTTTTTGGAATTTAGGTTAGAGATGAGGTTCATGCTTGTATGTCCATGTCTCTTATGCCAAATCCATAAATCTTTACTAATAGACATTAGACACTTCATACCTTGGTTAAAGAAATCATCAAGACCAAATCCATAAATCTTTACTAATAGACATTAGATACTTCATACCTTGGTTAAAGAAATCATCAAGATCAATCGTATATATATTTCCTTATTTTTTTTCTTAAAAATGCAATGCTATTGTCTATTAATCTAGATATAATGCATGATCTCCCTTTAAAGCATACCTTGTAGCCTTTGTCATATAATTGACTCACACTTAATAAGTTATGCTTTAATCCACCCATTAAGAGTACATTATCAATAATTATGTGGTCTTTCTTATGAACTTTGCCAATGCCAATTATCTTGCCCTTGGCATATCTTCAAAGGTGATTAATCCTCTATCTTTGTCTTTAAGAGTTGAAAATTAGGATGCATACCTATCATATGCCTTGAACATCCACGATCCATATACCATTTGTTCGTCGTTTTCTTAGGAACCTACAAAATAATCCAATTAATGTATTTTAGGTACTGAAATGAGCTTAGGTCCTTATTTTCTAGTTTCCTTCTTCTTTTTAACCCATTTGCTAGAAAGTTTAATCATTGTCCTTTGTTTTAAAAAATATAATTTATCAACGTGTCTATATTTACCACAAAAATAACATATCATATCATATAATTTGATAGTATGATGATGACCATTATAACTTTGATTCACGAAAGCATTTCTTTTTTTTATATGTATATAAGTCACAAAAACTTCTTCTTTGTGCTAGTGATTTGAATATTCTCTCTGGAAAAGTTCTAACATAATTGTATATGTGAAACATGTTTCTTTCATTATAATGATGCTTGTGTGGAGTGTGAACAAGTGTCATATGGTTATTCTTGGTGTAAGGCCTAGTGTGGTATGAGTGCGATTATATGTTATCATATGTTTTCTTTTATAGAATTTTTGCTTATTCTTTCCTTGAGAGTATTGAATTCTCAGTATAGATTGTGAATGATACAAGAAAGCATAGGGTTTGCTCCTAATTTGTGTTTTAGTGGTTGTGTTATGTGTGTGCTTAGATGTAGATGTTTTATGTTCATTTGTCATCCTAGGCATTGGTTCTTTACTATATAAATACTTTCCTTTGACAAAAGTGGTTTTGGTGATGGAAGCATTATCATGACTATATCTAATTCCATGCCTATTATTAGAACTTTTTTTAGCTCCTAACATGTTTTCTAGTTTCACTCTGCCTTTAGTGAACTTAGTCAATAAGTCCTTAAGAGAATCAACTTCCTTATTGAATTCTTCATTCTCATGCTTTAAATTGTCTAATATTATAATTATCCACTATGGTTACAACTTAAAAAGTTTTAATTCTATGTAATTCACTCTTTATCTATTAATTTTTACTCAAGCATGCATCTAGATTCTTTTAAACTTCTTTGAGTTTGGAAGATAACCTTTTCTTTTTCGTGCTCATGATTTTGAAACTCTCAATAAGTTTATTATATGTCAAATAAATATCAATATTATCATTACTTATAATTTAAAGTTAGAGAGTACCTTGTCATTATCTTTTTCCATGAAACACATGTAAGCTATATCTCCCTCTGAATGTTCACTTTTGGAGTCACATATATAATCTCAAGTGGAAGCTTTAATTGCCTTTTTTTTACCTTTGTCTTTCTTCTCCTTCTTGTCATTTCTTTCATTTTTGTCACTTTCTTTAATACATTGAGACTTCGTGTGTCTGGGTATCCTACCTCAAAGAAAATAATATTATTTGATTTGCACTTTGGATCCATCTTACCACCTTTGTATTCCTTTCTTCTTGATGATTTATTCTTTAATAATTTCTTGAATTTTCTAGTGATTAGTGCAATAACACTAAATGATATCTTTTCCTCGTTACTTTATTCTTTCTTTCATACTTTGAATGCTGAATTCTTTTTCTTTAAAAACGTCATTTATTGTTGTGTAATATCCCATTTTCACATTAAGGGTTAGGACATAAGATCCTAAACCGTGATACATAAGAAATAGCATAGAGAATACGTAAGATGCATTACATTTACATGCATATCATTAGCATAAGCATACACACATGTGAATATTGATTTTTATACACTTTACAAATACTGTATATGCACTCATTTGACATTTTTTGAGGTATAAATGATTTTTAAATGATTATTATGTGAATTGTGAATTTTATGTCGTAAAAATAGGTTGATAAATTTTAATTGACGATTTAGAATTTATCTGTTAAATTTGGGAGATTTCCACAATTATGGGTATTTTTGGGCTAGGAAAAATGCCAAGTAGCAAGAAAAATTGATCCTTGGTAGTAGAAATAAGTGACCATTGGTAATAGAAATAATTGACAAGTGACACTAGGATTTATTAACAAGTGTCATAAAAAATTAGGTGACAAATGGACTAGAAATTTAAAGATAAATGGACTAGTTATTAAAAGAGCCAAGTGGAGACCATATTAAGGTGACATGTGGCAAGTGACAAGTGGCACAACAGTTGCCACTCACCACACCCACCCATGGCTTTTACTCATTTGAAAGACCAACGTTTATTTTTATCTTTCATTTTGATTACTAGCTATCTTTCTCATCTTCTTCATTTCTTCTTCTCCATCTCAAGACACCCGCTTCTCACCAATACCCTCGTCACATTGAGCTTTACTATCATCTTTTACTAGCCACTCCGAGATGTTGTCTTCATCTTCTTATTACTAAAAGACCCAACCTATTCCTTCTTGAAAAGTTGGTGATCGTGTAAGTGGAGAAAGCTAGGGGTATGTGATCTTCAAAGCTTGGAGTTAAAACAAGTAAGTATATTACTACGAATCTTTATGACTTTGTTAAATGAAACATATATAGTAATCGTTTTAAGATTAAATGATCATAAAAATGGTGTTGAGGTATGCTGTAACGTGGATGTAGAAATGAGTAGGTTTATATTCTGTTTTTGGTACAAATGATTGATAACAGGTTATGAGTTGTCTTATGGATGATTGGTGATGTAAATGGTGTATGAAAGTGTGTTAAAAGTTGATGAATATTGACGAATAAATGTATGTGTCGTGTTCTATTTTTGAGACTATGAAAACCATGGATTATAGTATGTTATGTGGATGAAATAGATTGGGAGTTAACGTATAATAAAGGTGAAATTTTGTTAAGGAAAAGACTAATATAGTGTTCTTGAAATGAGAAGAAGATGATAGTGAATGATAAAGAATGATGATGATATGTTCTGTTTTTGTATGGTTGATGAACAATGATTTATGATTTGTTTCATGGATGTTTATAAGTTGAAATTGAGGTAAAAATGATGAGGTTTTGAAGTCTAAATGATGAGCTATGTATATGATGCATTTGATATGGGATGAAAAGAGTAAAATATGGAAAAGTTAGGAATATATGTATGATAGGATTAAGTGAATGACAATAAATCAATTGAGTTAAGATTTGTGAAATTTAATATAACCAATATGATAGTTAGATTTGCATGAAATAAGATTGCAAAAATGAACATAAATTCTGGAAAAATTGGAGTGTTAATGATGTTTTTACGTATGTTGAATTCATGGAAAACATGAAGGGAGAAAGATAATTAGGTTCTATCACGATCATGGCACCCATTCCACGATTGTGGCCAGTTGTACAAGCTTCTGTCATAATCGTGGGAAGGTCCACCATGATCGTGGGCAAGGCTTGAACATGAAATATTGTCTTTTAAGTGATGTTTGAACCAACGAATGCTAAGCTACTTTCCTATGATGCATTTAGGCTTGAATGAGGCTTGAAATGAACCTAGTTCGATGATGAATTAGTTGATAAAGTGTTCTTAGGAATGTAATTGTGATCCAAAAGAAATGAGAAAGGTGTATTAAGTAAGATTGAAGGAGAAGTTGGAGATTTTGTGATCATATAATGCTAAAATAACAATGATGAATATATGATTGATGAACTTAGAACAATCAAGTGTTTTTGAGGTGTAAACCTAAGTGTAAGCTAGACATATACAAATGATGTTGTTTAAATGATCATGAGATGTAAATTAAGAATACATACTCGGAATAGTCAATTGAGCTTGCATTATACATAACACATATACATATGTAAATGATTGAGTACTAATATGATCAAGAATTTTAGTAATGTGTATAAATGTGTGTATTGCATGATATAGAAGCGCAAATAGAATGACATCATTCAGACATTACCGAGACATCGAGGTAATAGCTATTTGGAACTTACTGTGAGTAATCTAGATGTTCCTCACTAGTAATGATTGTAATTGCTTAATTTCAATTATTGAACTGATACTTGTGTGAATATGATAATTCCAGACATTGATGGTCCGAGGAGTTCGATAATTAGGAATGTATTGGAAGTGTTCTGATTGAATGTGAATTTAACAGAAATAAGTGTTCTCAACAAATATGTTGAATACCAGACTTATGTCCGATGAAAAAGTGAAAGTGAATGTGTTTACTAAATGAAAGTGATTAATTGAATATATGTAATTTGATGCATTTGATTACATGATATGCATGATCAAATAAAAAAAAGTTGTGATCTGAGTGGCCAATGAAAAAGAGCTTAAAACTCAGAATTTATATCAGAGCCACAAGCTCACTAGTAAAATGAGCCCAGTATCTATAATAAATATGAGACAGTTATCAAGAGCTTTGTATCCACAATCGTTACGGGACAATTAAAAAGGCCCTCGGTCACAACAATTAACAATGAAAGTGGAGTCTCATGAGCAATTGCATATATAATTTGATATGTATGAAATGAATGATTGAATTGAGTTGTTAAACTGTTCTGAAACAAAAATGTGAAATGATATGCAATAATTGATTATGTGATCTGCCTGTGAATTGAAATGTGAATTGTCATTTTGTATGATATAAGTGAACACATTGATGATGGTTTGCTCACTAAGTTCACAAAACTCATCAAAATTGCAACATGACTTTTCAGGTACGAGAGAGGAGACTTAGCTTATAAGACGTTCTAAAAGAAGTCTAGTTCCGTGCATTTTGGAAGTCAAGAAATGGCTCAAAGGTCGGTCAACTGATACTGAGGAGTTTCAGTTAGAATCTTTTGTATAGTTTTCATTTCATGTAGAATGTTGTAAAAGAACAGTAGACTCTTATAAACTTTTGATACTGTGTATATATGAATTATGTATGAAAAGTTACAGTGTATTATGTTTTATAAATGAAATGGGAACATTTTGATATTTTTGCATATTCGAGTTTTATAATATGATGCCATATAAGTGAATGTGACTACTCTAACACGCCGCTTTCACGAGGTATATGCCTGAATGTCCTCGGGTTGTATAGGTACATGCTTGGTGGAACTGGGTGTTAAATGTTGTTTCTTTTAGACCCTCATTTTATGTAAGAAGAGATCTAGTAAGCTCCTCTAATGATAGAGTTATTAAGTCTTTAACTTCTAGTATGACTATCAGTTTAGCTTCCCATATTTTTGGTAATAACCTAAACAACTTTCTCACCATTTCAACATTAGTGTAGGTCTTACCAGGACCCTTCAAAGCATTGATAACATCAATAAATCTAGTATACATACTAGAAATGCTTCTATCATATTTCATTTGGAAGAATTCATATTGATGAGTTATCATACTAACTTTGCTTTCCTTAACTTGATTTGTTCCTTTATGGGTAACTTTTAGTGTATGCCAAATTTCATAAGTTGTTTCATATATAGATACTCTATTGAATCCATTTCTCCATAATGCACAAAACAAAATCTTGACATCTTTACTATTTAAGGAGATTAATCTTTTGTCTTGGGGATCCCATTCTTCTTTCAATTTAGGACTTTTCTATCATCTGTAATTTTAGTAGGAATGTATGGATCGGTTGAAACAATGTCCTATAAATTGACATTTACAGCCATCGAGAAAAATTTCATTATTGTTTTCTAATAAAGGTAGTCATTTCTATAAAAGATAGGGGCTTTAATAATGTTTTGACCCTCTTGGTTAAAGGATGATGGTAATGCTCCTAAGTATGCCATTATGACCTTTCTTATAGGATTTTGTTTAAAATTCTAGCTCTATACACCTACTATAATACCACATGTTATTCCCTAATGGCACCAATGAGGGGATGAATTGGGTAAATTCAAGATTTTAACTAAAGTTTACTAAATTGATAATAGTGTCTCTAAATTATCACAAATGCAAGAAATAGGTGGAAGTAAACGAATTAAATTATATTGGTAAATAAGTAAATAAAGAGTAAAAAAAGAGAAAAGCAAACCAATTTATAATGGTTCAACAAACAATTCTTGCTTATGTTCACTCTCAAGACTCGTCTTTGATTTTAATTATAGTTCTTCTTTTAAGGCAAAGAATACGCTTTGTATAATCTCTTATTTCACCAAAGAGGAACCTCCTTTTTAATCTTTCTTCAAGGTGAAAAGGAAGCCCAAATCACTTTTGATAACACAATACAGTGATCTCAAACCCAAAATAGCTTATGACTAAACAATTCTCACTTAGATGCTTTAATAATCACAAAAAGGCTCATACACTCAAAATGACACAATGAACACTCAAATGATTAAAAACTACTTAGAAATGTATGTATAGGACACTCAAAAGCTTCTTGATCCAAAAATTAATTAGAAAATACCTATTTATAATATTTTAGGATCCAAATAGTTGTTAAAGCTAAGAACTACTGGTCAACTAGTATAACACTGAAAGCTCCAAATTCATTAGCCATTAGAACACTGACCGACTAGTACACACATTGGTTGACCAATATGGCACATTGATTGATCAACATATTAACTAATGTTGCTACAAACTCAAGGTACATAAAATTTAATAACTTTAACCGGTATTGATCAACCACTAACCTGTATAAGTCGACCAATCACCCAAAAAGCATGATTTTAATAACTTCGAATGTTCAAAACTAATTTGTTTAATCCAAATATGATTAAACACAATTTTCAAAATGATTCCTAAAGATTATTTGAAAGATCAAGATTCTTTTATATTAACAAAAGCTTCAATACCTTTTAGTGAATATGAAGACTTATGCTATGAAATGAAATAAAATGTTTATGTATGGTGAGCCTATTAGATTATCAAAGACATTAAGATGAGCTTACAATACATGAAATAATCTTAATGTGTCTTGATCTTTTTCTTGACTTGATCTTGATCTTAAAGATTGCAAACATCGTCTTTTCTAAAATAATCCTTTGATATGGTAAGATTGTATTCTCATATTCTTTCTGATCAACAACATTGAAAAAAATTCGTTAGTAGTACTTATATTTTGTTATCATCAAAACCTTGACTAGAACCTCCATTGATTCAACACATATATTTGAAGTTAAAATATTAAGATTCTTATTGAATATTGAGTTTGGAATGAAATATATGGGAATTGGAAAGAAAATTCTTGGTATAAAATTCTTTCAAGATAAAGAGAAAATATATTATGTCTTATCCAATAGAGTTATATTAAGAAGGTTTTAGAGAGATTTAATATGACTAATTTCAAACCTGAGTTTATAATTTAGTGTATACTTTCAATTACTCACTCAACATCAAGAGAATGTCATGTTGATTACATGTCTCGTTTGTCCTATTTGAATGCAGTCACTAACATTACATATATTATGAAATTTAATCATCCTTATCTTTTGACTGATTATTGTTATTAATAGATAAATGTCAAATATTGAAAAGGAACACTAACAGACCATAAAAGTGGATTAGATACTACAAATGCATGTTTAAATAAGAAGGATTACTTAGTTATGTTATTTTAGATTATCTAGGTGATTTGGATATAACATGGTTTTCATTAGTAATTATACAATTAGTTGAAAAATAAAATTGTAGATTACAATTATATTCTTTATTATAGAGGATGAATATATAATTACTGCAAAAGCTAAGTTATTTGATTGAGAGATTTAATGAATTCAGTTTAAATTTTGAGTCATTATTATTCCTTATGACAATTAAAATATTATACATTTAATTACATATCAAATATTTCATAAAAGGATTGAACATATTAAGATTAAATGTTCTTTCTTTTAGATATTATATTTTATACTAATATTATTATAAACAAAATTGGTATTATAAATAATCTAGTAAATATAATATTTAAATTTACTGCTGCTTCCAAACACTTCTTAAACTTAAACGAAAATAATGAATATTTGATATGTAATATTTAAGGAAAGAATAATTACATGAAAATTTCATCAATTAGAAATGAGGTAGAGATTTCTTGGCTGTGAAATAAATTGGACGAACTAGTTTTATCTTTGCCACTTAAATTCAGCCGGTGGATAATTCAAGTAAGGCGATTATGAGACCAACGCTTTCAACATGAAACAAGGTTTTGGTTCTGTCCTTTTGTGGCCAAGTAAATCAAAATAAAACATGCGAGGCTTGTTTCAAGCATGAAGCATGTATTAGCCTGGACTTGTAAGAAACTGAAATCATCAAAGAAAAACATAAGGCTCGTTTTTCCTTGCAACGCTTGCCTTTAAATAGCCTCTATTTTACCTTTCGGATGTATCAACGTTCATACCAAAAATTAAAAGGTTTTTAGCTCTTTTGATTTACAAAATATTTCAGGTAAGTCGATGTTTGATATTTCTTGCCCTGAAAAAAGCTCTGGATATCTTAAGTTCTTACCTTTTCAAGCCCATAAGAATTGATCTCGAAGTCCATTTCTATTCATATTCATATGTTCGAACCTGAAATTTAAACCATGGATTACATGCCACTATGGGCTAGTGTGGATTAGAAATGATGCTTTCTTTTTTCCCCTTCAGTTTTGTTCATTTCAGAGAAATGAAGATGCAATCCTGGCAGATAGACGACCTATTCCTTGTGAATCCTA
Source organism: Erythroxylum flavicans (assembly GCA_027576715.1). Taxonomy (NCBI): domain Eukaryota; kingdom Viridiplantae; phylum Streptophyta; class Magnoliopsida; order Malpighiales; family Erythroxylaceae; genus Erythroxylum; species Erythroxylum flavicans. The sequence continues at coordinate 9,580,140 of JANZXP010000195.1, read as the reverse complement.
GAAATGATACGGTGACACATGAGGGATGGTTATGTATATTGCTAAGATGGATTCAGAGCAAGGTCTGGTACAAACTTCGAATCAATCAAGTTGAGAAGACGTTCCTCCTCATCAGAATCATTTCCAAGCCCAAACGTTCGTCCTTCGAGCCTGGAGCTTTTTTGTTCCCCATTGGACCTTTAGCAATCCAAGATCAAATATAGAAGAAAATCTAGAAGGAAGCGATTATAGAAGATTTTTTTGTAACTTGTTACATCGAAAGGCAAGGAAAAAAATTCAACTGTGTATGAAATCACAAGTTCTTACAGAACAACTTCGAGGTACCGACAAAAATATATCTTGTCAACTTCGAGGTACTGTCCAAGATATATGTTGTCCAACTTACCATAAGCGCTCCTAATAGAGAAATAGGAAAATTCCTACACACATATTTACCAGATTGGGATCGTTGGTAGACTTGGAAGTAAATTTACTCAATCATCTGGAAATTAAAAACGGGTTAGGTGGTGTCACTGGTGTGCCTGTGCCCATGTGTCTGTAATTTTCAAACCTAAAATGGACATAGACAACTCGAATTGACGTGGCTTGGCTCAATGATGATGAATGAAAACTATCTTTTAAAACTGGTGTACTTATCGATCTTTATTTGCCGGTTCCTTGAACAAAAAAATGTTGGGAGAACTGACAACTTTCGTTGACGTTTACATGGATGGCTATTGTCCTTCCGAAGTAGTTGCAATTAAACAGCAGTTATGTCCGTGGCGATATTTTAAAAAAAAACAAATGATTAAGCTTTCATTAACTTAAGTCAGCAAGTAATACATGAGAAATAGAGGCAGGAGGAGCCTCACAAACCTTAGGACCAAGCAAAGAACAGGCAGAAGTGGCCAGTAAATGTGCCACCCTGTTCGCTGATCTAGGAACAAATAAAACCGAGCTTTGCTGTAGCTCCTTTTAACATATCTTTACAATCAGTTATGATTAAACCAGCAATAGAGGAATCAGTTCTATATGCAGCAAGATCTTGTACAAGGAGAAGGCAATCAGTTTCAAAGACAACATTAGAATGAAAACCTCTCTGCTTAATTGAATCCATAGTTGATCGGAGGGTTATCGCTTCTGTAGTAAAAAGATCTACAACAGCAGGTAATTTCAACTGCCCAGCTTCAATAAAATCACCCGCAGCATAATGTACACAATCAACGGTCTTGGATCCAACACCCACCTGCATATCTGCATTCCTCCAAGAAGCATACACATTGCATTTCACATATACAATCGACGGTCTCCTTTAGTTACTTTCCCTTTGGACAAAACTGTCAGCCCTTTGATTTTTGGATGCTTGGGTAGCTTTCCAAGAATCCCAGAAAGAACGAACCCGTACCAGGAGTTGAGAAGTAGAGCAACTGGACTGCTGCCATAACACCTCATTTCGAACTAACCACAGACCCCATAAAAATAAACAAAATTTTTGCAACTTTGAGTAACTCAGTACATCAAACAGCTCTGCCAACCATACCTGAATTGACTGTGATGGATCACTATCAAACACCTGCAATACCTCAGGTAAAACTGAATTCCAGCAATTTCTTGCAAAAACACAATCAAGAAATAAGTGTTCATTCTCCTCCATCCCCTGTGAGCACAAAACACAATATGGATCAACATTAACCCAGTGGATAATCAGGTTGGATTTTAGGGGTAGACAATCATGAGCCAATCTCCATACCAAATTTAGAACTTTAGATGGCAGATGTAAGTTCCATAATTTTTTCCACATACTAGAAAGTGGAGTGGGCTGGTAGTGTTGTGGAGCCCGAGTCAGAAGTTTATAAGCACTTCTCACCGAATAGCAGCCCGATCTTTCTCTCAACCACATCCAAGAATCAGGTCTGCTATAAAAGCTCAGTGGAATTCTCTGGATAAGATCACAATCTGCATCTGAAAATAAAGCGTTTAACAAAAGAACATTCCATCCCACCCCGTTTCGATTCAGAAAAGATTGAACATAATAATAATCACAATTCGGTGGTGATATAGATTGAATTTTGAAATCCCTTCCTAAAGGAACCCAAG
>JANZXP010000195.1:9529027-9571327 GCA_027576715.1 Erythroxylum flavicans | reverse complement strand
ATAAAATTATTAGAATAAAATTGAAATTTAAAAACTAGTATATACCTTAAACCTTTCAATTAATTATGACTTCTTAAGAAAATAATAAAAAATTAATTTAATCTTAAATTTAATACCTCAACCTTTAGATATTTCTAAAGTAGTCAATTCTAATTGTTGCCTTTCTATATGAATATGATGTCATTTGAACTCTTTCAATTTAGGTTCTTTTTTGTGTATGTTTAGACAAATTATGTTTTCTTTAACTAATGGTAATGTAATTGACTAATTGCACTTACAATTACATATCATTTAGCATAACATGAATGGATCTTCTTATGGATATGCTGTCATTTAGCAAAGCATGAATGGATCATCTTAATTTTCTATTTTTATTTTTAATTATGTTTTGATTTTCAAATTTAATGAACCAAAGTACCAAACATTTAGTGAAATTTAGTAAACCAATTTCAAAAATTCAATTGAACCAATAGGCCAAACCAACCAACAAACCATTACAATTAACATAACTACAATCAATATACGAGTTTCAATTTTCATAAACCAAGCAAAAGAACCACATTCAATATACGACTCTCCCTTTTTATGAACCAACCAATTTTATGAACCAAAAAAATTAACCAACCACAAGCTTCATGAACCACATTTGACTCTCTCATTTGCCAAATACCAAATACCAACCAACCAAAGCACCCACAAATTTCACAAACAACTTCGAATTTGTTCGTCTCCAACAATTTACTAACTTCAACAATTTACCAACTCCAAATCCATGCATAAACAATTTACCAGAAATTCTTCAGAATTTCATTCCTCACAGCCAAAACACAAAGTCACAAACAATTAACACAAACATTCTAACAAATTTTGGGAAAAAAAAAACACACCCAACAATCAGAATTTCGCAATATATTAGGTGGTGATGGGTTGGATCGACGGGTCAGATTTGGGTATTATTTCCAGATCTGTCGGTTGTTGTTAGTGGTCATTGGAGGTGGCGACTTGCGACACCCGGAGTTGGCATGGCAACACTGCGACAAGCAGAGTTGGTGACTAGCGACACCATGACAGGAGGAGCTTGCGAGGTGACGACTGGCGATTGGGTCGAAGCTAGCAATTGGCAATTGGCAAGGTGAGAGGCGAGAGGTGACTGACGAGAGGCGAGAGGCCACAAGCAGAGAGGACACTGAGAGTGACAGAGAGAGGAGAGTCGGTGGAGACCTGCGATTGTGAGAGAGAAAAGTGAGAGATAGAGAGAAGAGAAGTAGAACAGAAGGCGTCGGGGTCAGGGGTACTTTTAGGTTTTTTTTGCAAATAGGTCCTCACAAAATGAGGATTTACAGTACCAGACCGATACCTTACGGTACTCCAGGAATGGCCAGTACCAGGCGAAAACACCCGATACTAGTCGATATTTGAGGTCGGTACCTCCCCTCTTAGTACCGTTCCGTTTTTAGGCCGGTACGGAATGATACTCATTGCTTTGATTGCAACCATTGCTCGGTCAAGACCAGATGATTTCTTAGGCTATATTTGATTGGACGTAAAATTTTTAATGGAATGAAATGAAATGAAATAATTTATAATAGAATAGAATGTAATAATAAAAAATTATTGTTTAGGAGGAATGAAAGGATTTATAATGTAATATAGTGAAATATTGTTTGGAAGATAGATGAAATAAAATATAAGGTATGTATCATAATAATGAATGACTATTCTACCTAACACAAATAATGAGATGTATTGTCTTGTTACTTGTTATTAGGGTTGAAGGTATAATTAGTATTATAAAAATTATTGAGGATATATTAGGTAGAATATATTTATTATTTTACATTCCATCCTAAACTCCTAAATCGGAGGTAACTCATTTTTAATGTTTTGGATGGAATAAGATATAATTTGAAACCCTCCCCTTCGGTCTTATTCCATTCCATTTTATTATAAACTCTCTCCTAAGCGATGGAATAATATTACATTCTATTCCATTCCATTACTAACCGCCCTATCAAATATAACCTTAGAGGGGATCTCTTCGATGTAGTAACATGAATTTTGCTCGTGCTTGAATCGAAAGTGTTAGATATATGGTATATATCTTCTTATTTTGTTTTGGCATATTTATTATTAATTAGACCTATAAGATATTAATTGGATGATGATAGCTAATCATGTATCTTTATTTAACTTGGATTCAAAAATAAAAAGGCTATATTGGATAATATTTTAGATGTGATAGAACTCTATCTTGTTTAGAAATTTAGTTGATTATGGCCATGTAGGTTGAAGGGATCAACGAAAAATTTCTATGTAAGTGTTGCTAAAAAGAGTTATGTCGTGAGTGTGATGTGGGCGGCATTGTGTTGTCGATTTTGTTGATGTTTTGGCAACTGATTGGGTTAGCATATGAATCCATCGGTTGCTGATTTTTCTAAAGCATGACGTGACTAAGGTGGCTGGGTAATTTGGTGATTGCGTGAAAATCTTTACAACTGTCTTTTTCCTTCAATCGTTGTTATTGATGGGGAGTCTAGTGAGCAGTCTTCATTGTCTATTAGAAGTCCTTTTGCAGCTGTAATTTTTAGTAGTTATCTTGTGTATTTTGGCTGCATAATCTGTGCATGTGGTGAAATATAATTGCTGGATTTTTGGGATGAGGATCAGGTGAATTGGTTTTGGTGTACACGTGAGTGGCTCTTTAAGGGAAGCATTGCGTAAGTCTGACTTTGCTGCAAAAAGTGAATCGGTAGAGGTTGGGTCAAGTGTGCAATATCCGTGATTTGGATTTTTGAAAAAGAATTGAAGGCGTGATCATATTTGTGTGACTCAGCTCTTGCACAATAAGTCTATTTACTTAGTGAAGGTTTTGGATTAGTGTTTTAAATTAATGGGTTGTGCGAGATCTAATTTTTTACTACATATATAAAGGTGGTGAATGTCTTGTTTGTCGTGAGTGTGTGTCTCATTGTGGTGAGGCTTCAGTAAATTATGTGTGTGGAGGTTTATTTGCTCAATCTGTCTTGTATGAAGTCCTTCTGCCGCAGCTGTAACTTGGATCTGAAATGTGCAAGAATAAGCTTATTTTGTGTGGACAACTTTCTGATCTATTTCGGAGGAGCTGAACCCATAGGGAAGTTATTATGTTTCTGTCTTAATTGTTTTTTGTTTTCATTCTTAGATAGTTGATCACTTGATTTATTTATTTATTTATTGTTCTTTCATTAAGAAGAGCGTTGAGAAAATCCTCTGTTGAGGTTAACATGAGTCGGTCATGTTATTGGGTATGAAAATCTTTCACGGGAAGTGAGGTTGAGAGATAGTGTCAAGGGTTTAGTGGTGTCGATACAGTAAAGCCTTGGGTAAATCTATTATACTTCGGTGAAAGTAGTAATCTGGGTGAGGGCCCCGCAAATGTAGGCAAAGAGTGTCGAACTGCGTTACCAAAATTTTGGTGTCATTTATTATTATTTTTGATCGATTTTTGTTTTTATTTGTGCCAGAGACTACCACGTAAAATTGGAAACCTTTCGAAACACCTACCCCCTATGGTTTTTCAATTGGTATCAAAGCGGGTCACCGTTTCAGAACTTGATAGCAAGTTGGTGCAGATCCTAGTTTCGCGAACATGGCTATAAGAGAAGGATCATCAATTATCAATCCACCGTTGTTGGACGGTTCCAATTATCCTGCATGGAAATCATGGATGAGGTCTTCATTCAGGCTCAGGGTACAAAAGCTTGGCACTCGGTAGTATATGGATGGACGCATCCAATGATTACTGATGATAAAGGAGATGTAGTTCGAAAAGATCCAGTTCAATGGACTAGAGCCGAAGCTGAAAGTGCGATTGGAACCTCACAAGCAATGCATGTGATTTTTAGTGCTGTTGATGAAGGATGTTTCTCAATGATATCAACCTGTGAAATGGCTAAAGAAGTGTGGGATGCTTTGCAGACTATTCATGAAGGCTCCAAATCTGTGATAACGTCAAAATTACAAATGTTAAAGGTGAGGTTTGAAGAACTGAAGATGGATGAAAATGAGACTATTGGGGAATTTCATGAAAGACCGCGAGATATAGCAAATCAGGCACATTAACTCAGAAAGAAATATTCCGATATGAAACTAGTTAGGAAGATGTTGAGATCACTGTCTCTGAGATTTATTCCGAAAATTACAGCAATAGAGGAGGCCCACGATATTAATGATCTATCATTGGAGAAAGTAATTGAAATTCTTACAAATTTCAAAATGAATCTTTTAAGGGGTAAGCAAGAAAGAAGTAAATGATTGGTACTACAGGTTGAAACTGGAAAAGGTATGAATGATACAGAAGATGAATCCGATGAAAATGAAGATATTGAGCTATTAACACGAGAGTTCAGTAAGTGGCTAAAGAGAGTGAAAAAGGATATAGCCGAGTTTAGGCAAAACGGCGGGAGCTCATTGAACAACTACTTCAAACAACAAGCCAAAACTCCAAAGGGAGAAAGAAAGGTAAAGAGAATTCAATTCCATGAGTGTCAAGGTTCGGACATGTTCAAGTGGAGTGTGTTAACATCTTGAAGAAGAGAAAAGGAAAATCCTAGACGAGCACTTGGAGTGAGAACGAATTCGGAAGTGAAGAAGAAATCACTAATAATGATGCGTTAGTTTCTTTGTATAGCAAAAGTCCAGTTACTTGCTTAACAATAATTGAGAATGAAGTAACTGAAGACGTAAAAGGGGGAAAAACGAAAAATTTCCAGAAAATGTAAACAACTCAGCTCAAAACCCAATATCAGATTATGACAGTGATGAAAGTGGCCTAGATGATAGAAAGGAGAGTATTTACGAGGCTTACAAAGCTATGTATGAAAAATGGGTGAATACGTGTAGAAAAAATGAAAGATTGAATGAAGAAAATCTTTCCATGAAGAACACTATCCAAGGGTTAGAAAAGAAATTGAATTTGGCATTAGATGAGCTTGGTGAGGCTAGAATGAAATTAATAAGTACCGAAATGGAATTGAGAATGTTGAATGGAGGCACAAAAAAACTAGAAAAGTTAATAGAAATTGATAAGGTTAAAGTGAATCTTCAATGCATTGGCTATAAGGGTGAGTGCTCCAAGGTGAATGATGAGAAACTTGATATACCCATATCTGTCCAAGAAGAAACATCGAGAAAGAATCGAAGATTTATTCCCACGTGTCATTTTTGCGGGGTTATCGGGTATATAAGGCCAAAATGCTATAAGTTACTGCAGATGTTGTTCAAAGAAGCCAAAACCGAAGGATCCTATATCTCTCATATAAATTTCAGAATCAGCCTTTAGCACTGAAATCCAATTGGGTTAGAAAGGGTCAAGGACAAGCCCAAAGACATAATGAAGGAAAAATAAGAAAGTGTCCAGATTTACAGTTAATTACTGCATTTGAAGCAACTGTTCAGATTGAGGATAAGTCAGTTACTTTAGATGAAGAAATCAATGAGACAGTTGGTGACTGGGATAATGTGACGAGGAATAAGCCCAGGTTTGAATTTCTTTGAGAGGCACAGGAATTGTGTGCTTTACATTTTTAAAGTATAGTTTGATGTTATTTATTAAAAAAAGAAAAACAAAAAAGGGAAAAGAAAAGTAAAAAAAATTGTTTTCTTTAGTTCTTTTTTATTTTTTATGTTGCCATTGTCGTCTCATCTTTTTAGTAGTTTGCATTGTGACTTCTATTTGGCTCCACTAAAGAATTTTTAGCTCTCTCATCAGTATGAGTCTCTCTCTCAGATACCTCTCTCTCTTTCAGGCATATCTCTTGGTGTTTTGAATAGTGGTAAATTATCATCTTGGCGTGCTTATGATTCTTCTGCTGCACCTATTATTGATTCTTATGGTCCTATGTTTTGACACTATTTTTTCCCAAGGGGAGACATCAAATTGTTTTTGGAGACTGTTCGATTCAGGAGGTGATTTCAAGGTATATGTGTGACTATTCGTCTTACTTTTTAGCATCTTTTATCCCAAGGGGAGAAATTTGAATGATTGGATTATTTTTTCTATGGATATTCTTTGGAACTTGATTTTGTATTGAGGGGGAGTTCATATGAATTGTGAATTTGATACTTATATGTCCAATTATGCTATTCAGGGGGAGTTTTTTATTTGTGACAAATAATGCCAAAAAGAGAGAGATTGTTAGATATATGGTATATCTTCTTATTTTGTTTTGGCATATTTATTATTAATTGGACTTATAAGATATTAATTGGATGATGATAGTTAATCATGTATCTTTATTTGACTTAGATTCAAAAATAAAAAGGCTATCTTGGATAATATTTTAGATGTGACAAAACTCTATCTTGACTAAAGATTTGGTTGATTATGGCCATGTGGGCTGAAGGGATTAATGAAAAATTTCTGTGTAAGTGTTGCTAAAAAGTGTTATGTCGTGAGTGTGATGTGGACGACACTGTGTTGTCGATTTTGTTGATGTTTTGGCAGCTAATTGGGTTAGCATGAATCCATCGGTTACTGATTTTTCTGAAGCATGACGTGACTAAGTTGACTGGGTAATTTGGTGATTGCGTGGAAATCTTTGCAGCTGTCTTTTTCCTTCAGTCATTGTTATTGATGGGGAGTCTAGTGAGCAGTCTTCATTGTCTATTGGAAATCCTTTTGCAGCTGTAATTTTCAATAGTTGTCTTGTGTGTTTTGGCTGTATAATCTGTGCATGTGGTGAAACATAATTGCTAGATTTTTAGGATGAGGAGTTTTGGTGTACACGTGAGTGGCTTTTCAAGGGAAGCATTACATAAGTCTGGTTTTATTGCAAAGAGTGAATCGGTAGAGGTTGAGTCAAGTGTGCAGTATGCATAATTTGGAATTTTGAAAAAGAGTTGAAGGCGTGTTCATATTTGTGTGACTCAAATCTTGCACAATAAGTCTATTTACTTGGTGAAGGTTTTGGCTGAGTGTTTTAAATTAATAGGTTGTGCGAGACCTAATTTTTTGCTATACATATACGCAGTGCAATTGACGCAGTGTAGGTGGTGAATGTCTTGTTTGTCGTGGGTGTGTGTCTCATTGTGGTGAGGCTTTAGTAAATTAGTGTGTGGAAGTTTATTTGCTTAATCTGTGTTGCATGAAGTCCTTCTGTCACGGCTGTAACTTGGATCTGAAATGTGCATGAATCAGCCTATTTTGTGTGGACAACTTTCTGATCTATTTCGGAGGAGTTGAACCCATAGGGAAGTTGTTATGTTTCTGTCTTAAGTGTTTTCTGTTTTCATTCTTAGATAGTTGATCATTTGACTTATTTATTTATTGTTCTTTCGTTAAAAAGAGCGTTGAGAAAATCCTCTGTTGAGGTCAACTAGAGTCAGTCGTATTATTGGGTGTGAAAAACTTTCACGAGAAGTGAGGTTGAGAGATAGTATCAAGGGTTGAGTGGTGTCGGCTCAGTAAAGCCTTGGGTGAATTTATTATACTTCAGTGAAAGTATTAATCTGGGAGAGGGCCCTGCAGATATAGGCAAAGAGTGCCGAATTGCGTTACCAAATTTCTAGTGTCATTTGTTAATTTTCTTTTGATCGATTTTTGTTTTTATTTATACCAGAGACGACCACGTAAAATTAGAAAGCATGCCAAACACCTACCCCTATGGTTTTTCAGAGTGTGTAATCACTGTCGCTCACCATTGTCCTTATGAAATGTCACAATTTCATCATCAAAACTAATTTGGGATCTCAGGGATTGCATTCGGACTCTTATGTTTCTACATTTCAACTCGAATATAAAGCGAACATGAGGAGCGTGACGACATTCATAATACACCATCCTCTTCTTCCTCTAATCGCCATTGATCCTACCAAATCCTATAAGTCTCATCTCTTACATTTGCTCTCCTTGAGACTCACTTCCCAAGTTCATTTCTTTTTCTGTTATTTCTATTTCTTGTTCATGTTTACATATTGTCTTTGGAATAATTTCTTTTCTAGCACAAGTTGATATTTTGTCAAATGCTTTTCTTGAAACTACAAAAGTGGATAGAAGCTAGTTTGGAGGCGATGTCTTCTTCACTTTTGGATGCAATTCAATGGCTAATAAAGCGGGAGTGGAGAGATCCAAGTGCATATTTTTAGGCATTTCATTTCGAGATTGTTTAGCCACATGCAATAGAGCCAAGTTTCGAATTCATCTTATTTTGATATTGAAGATTGTGGAGGCAAAGATTTATAATTAGTGTAAAATTAGAGAAAATATCTAACCTTTAAATTATTTACCATATATATGCCATTTACTAAACGATCTTGCTAATATAATATGTCATATTAATACTGTTAATTATAGAATTAATGACATATTATTATTGTTTTAACTTATAAATTAAAAGTTTGGATATTTTATTATTCTTTTTAATATTTTAATTAATATTATAAAATTAAATAAAAATTGAAGATTTTTATTATAATTTACTCATGACCGTATATTTGAAAATATAAACTTTCTTATTAAAGAATTAGTTTAGAAAAATCTTTGTAGTTATAGTACAAGAGCTACGGAGAAAACTACATAATTACATATTGTTTTTAACAGTAACTAACTAACTAAAGTCTACTGAGTAACCAAGTGAAAGTTATAAAGCTAAAAATGGACAATTTCTTGTCAGATTTATAAATTCCAAAAGAATTTAAGTGACTGAATGGTGAGTGTTAGGATATATTTTATATATCTAAGTAAATAGTTTTGGAATTCTTTATTAATTGGATTTATAAGATATTAATTGGATGATGATAACTAACCAATATTCCTTGTTTGACTTGGATTCAAAAAGTTATTTTGGATAATATTCTAGATGTTATGGAATTCTATCTTGAATAGATGTGTATCTTGGAAAGAGGTATGATGGATTTTTAAGATAATCTAGAACTCTATTTTAAATTGGAGTTGCATTCGTAACTTACTTTATTGGTTCATCAACTGAGACACATGACTTGGATGTTGAAGTCTCTGCAAAGAAGAAATGCATCTTGCGTGGGAGTCTTAGAATTAATAGGATAACGTTGCTAGAATTTTTAAAAGGGTATGGCCAAGTGCAGAAAATCTATAAGATAATGGGTTGTATAAAAAGTCATGCGTGTGTTCCATATTTAGAGATGCCGTGGGTGTGTTTTGGAGATGGGTGTTACATTAATTTAGTATGGAGTTAATTGAAGGAGTTGTCGAACTAAACGTGATCCATGTTCATGCCTTTCTCCATCAGCAGTAATTTTTGTACTGTATGCGACGACTTCATTAATATATCCCACAGCCCATCGGATGCACAAACTTCAGAGGCCACATTGTTTTCTTCCAAAAAGAATAACATTCGTACATAAATGTTGGATCGGGAAGTTTTTCTTGGTAAGAATATCATCTAAAATATTTGTTGTGGCTTCGTGTTGGTGTTTATGTGAATCAGCCCATTGTTGTTGCGACGACTTCCAGATTTATTTCAGTGGAGCTTAACCTTTCGGAAAGTTTTTATTCTCTTTTATCTCAAGTGTATTATTGTTTTGTTCTTAGTTGATTAATCATTTGAGTTATTCTTTTATTAATTGTGGTTCATTAAGTTGTTTAGAAAAATCCTCTGACAAGGTTAACACGAGTTGGTCGTGTTATTAGGTGTGAAATTCTTTCTCGAGAAGTAAGGTTGAGAAATAGTGTCAAGGGTTGAGTGGTGTCAGCTCAGTAAAGTCTTCGGTAAAGCTGGGTGAGGGCCTCGCAGGCTTAGGCACCGAGTGCCGAACTGTGTTATCAAATTTCTGATGTCATCTGATATTTTTTGTTTGATTGATTTTTGTTTTATTTGTTCCAGAGACAATTGCGTAAAATCAAACAGTTTGTGAAACATATACCCCTTACAATTTTGCAATTGGTATCAGAGCAAGGTTACTAATTCAGAACTTGGTAGCAAGTTGGTACAAATCCTAATTTCGCGAACATGGCTACTAGAGAGGGTACATTGATCACCAGACTACCACTATTGGATGGTTCCAATTATCCTGTATAAAAATCACGGATGAGGGTCTTTATTTAGGCACAGGGAACAAAAGCATGGAACTCGGTGTTACATGGTTGGACGCATCTGATGATTACTGACGATAAAGGAGAGACAGTTCTAAGAGATCCATCTGAATGGACAAGAGTCGAAAAAGAGAGGGCACTTGGAAACTCAGAAGCAATGCACGCAATTTTTGGTGCTGTTATGAACGACGTTTCTCAATGATATCGACCTGTAAGTCGGCTAAAGAAACGTGAGATTCTTTGCAGACTATTCATGAAGGGTCCAAATCTGTGATAGCGTCAATACTACAAATGTTAGCTGTGAGGTTTGAAGAACTGAAGATGGATGAAAATGAAACCATTGGGGACTTTCATGAAAGATTGCGAGATATAGCAAATCAAGTGCATCAACTCAGAAAGAAATATTCCGATCAGAAACTTCTCAAGAAGATGCTGAGATCACTACTTCCAAGATTTATTCTAAAAATTGCAGCAATAGACGAAGCCCTCGACATCAATGATTTGTCGTTGGAGAAGGTAATCGGAATTCTTACAAATTTCAAAATGAATCTTTTAAGGGGTAAGCAAGAAAGAAGCAATGGATTAACATTATAAGTTAAAACTTAAAAGGGTGAAAGGAAGGTGAAGAGAATCAAATGTCATGAGTGTCAAGGCTTCGGGCACTTCAAGTCGAATGTGCTAATACTTTGAAGAAGAGAAAAGGAAAATCATTTACTAGCACTTGGAGTAAGAATGAATCTGAGAGTGAATAAGGTAGTGAAGAAGAAATCGTTAATGGTGATCCATTAGTTGCTTTACATAACAAAAGTCTAGTTACTTGTTTAACAGTAACCGAGAAGGAACTAACTGAAGACAAAAAATTAAGCAAATTAGGAAGTTTGGAGAAAAACATAGACAATTCAGCTCAAAGCTTGATCTCAGATTATGACAGTGATGAAAGTGGTTCAGGTGATAAAAAAGAGAATATTTATAAGACTTACAAATTAATGTACGAAAATGGGTAAAAACATGTAGAAAGAATGAAAGATTGAAGGAAGAAGATCTCTCCATGAAGAACACCATCCAAGAGCAAAAAAAGAAATTGATGGTAGCTTTAGACGAGCTCGGTGAAGCCAGACTGAAGTTAGCAAGTACTGAAAAGGGTTTGAGAATGCTGAACGGAGGCACAGAAAAGTTAGAAAAGTTGATCGAAATAGGTAAGGTTAAAGGGGATCTTTAAGGCATTGGTTACAAAGGTGAGTGTTCTAAGGTGAATAACGAGAAAAACGATATGTCCAGATTTTTCTGAGAAGAAGAAATATCGAGAAAGAATCAAAGATTTATTCCCACAAGTCATTTTTCAGAGTTATCGGGCACATAAGGCCAAAATGCTATAAGTTACTGTAGATGTTGTTTCAAAGAAGTCAAAATTGAAGGATCTTATATCCCTTATATAAATTTCAGAATCAACCTTCAGTATCGAAATCCACTTGGGTTAGAAAGGGTCAAGAACAAACGCAAAGATGGAGTGAAGGAAAAACAAGAAAGTTTCCAAATTCATAGTTAGTTACTGTTTTTGAAGCAACTGTTTAAACTGAAGATAAGTCAGTTACTTCAGATGAAGAAATCAGACCGAGATAATGTGATGAGAAATAATCCCAGGTTTGAATATCTTCGAGGAGCACCGAGAATGTGTGCTTTACATTTTTGAAGTATAGTTTGTTATTATTTATTAAAAAAGCAAAAAAAGGAAAAGAAAAGTTAAAAAATTGTTTTCTTTAGTTCTTCTTTAGGTTTTACGTTGTCATTGTCGTCCCATCTTTTTAGTAGTTTGCATTGCGACTTTTATTTGGCTCTACCGAAGACTTTTCAACTCTCTCATCAGTGTGGGTATCTCTCTCTCTTTCGGGCATATCTTTCGGTGTTTTGAATGGTGGTAAATTGTCATCTTGGCATGCGTATGATTCTTCCGCTACAACTACTGTCAATTTTTATGTTTCTTTATTCATTGAGATTGATTGTGTTGAAGGCATTCTTCATTTTGACACTTTTGTTCCAAGGGGGAGACATCAGATTGTTTTTGGTTACTGTTCAATTCAAGGGGAGATTGTAAGGTACCTTCATGACTATTAGTCTTTTTGACATCTTTTGTCCCAACGGGGAGAAATTTGGATGATTAAATTAGTGTTTCTCTGGATGTTCATTGGAACTTGATGTTGGATTAAGGGGGAGTTCATATGAATTGTGAATTTGATACTTATATGTCCAATTATGCCATTGAGGGGGAGCTTCGTAGTTGTGACAAATATACCAAAAAGGAGAAATTTGATAAATATATGTTAAATATATCTATTTATTTTATTTTGGCATATTTTTCTAAATTGACATATTTTATATTATCTTGGATTCAAAAACCTAGTTGGATAATGCTCTAGATAGAATTCTATTCTATCTTGAATAGATGTGTATTTGATGAAGGATATTGCTGAAAATTACGACAACACCCTTAACCCTTCAGCCACTATACGAGAGTGTTGTTTTTGGGGAAAAAAGACCTACGGCTATTTTAGTGTTGTTGTGTGTGTGAGTGCCTTGGTGGAGTGTGTGATTTTCGTTGACTTTTGTTTTGATATTAAATTTTTGGAGGAACATACGATTGGAAGGCCTTGATTTGTGGTGTGTGAGTGCTTTAAGTAGTTTGTAGGTGGCTTTTCAAGAGTTGTAGTGTGTATGTTACGATTATGAAAAAAAATATTAAAGAGAATGTGCGTGAGTGGAGAAAATCGTTGTTCTCCTTTTGAAAGCAAAAAGTCTCCTCTCTCCAAAAACCTATGCACTCTCCATTGAAAGGAAAAAGGTCTCCCTAAAAAGAAAACAACAACTATCGTCCTTTTGCCAACTGTGATTTCTGAATGAAGTTTTCTTGAGTTGATGCTAGAGTTTGCAAAAATCAGTCTATAGTTTGCTACGACAACTTTCAGATTTATTACAGTGGAGTTGAATTTGTCAGAAAGTTGTTCTTCTCTTTTATCTCAAGTGTATTGTTATTTCTTTCTTAGTTAATTAATCACTTGAGTTATTTTTATTAATTGTCTTTCATTAAGAGTGGTAGAGAAAAATTCTCTGTTGAGGTTAACACGAGTCGGTCGTGTTATTGGGTGTGAAAATCTTTCACGAGAAGTAAGGTTGAGAGATAGTGTCAAGGGTTGAGTGGTGTCCGCTCAGTAAAGCCTTGGGTAAATCTATTGTACTTCGGTGAAAGTGATTAAGCTAGGTGAGGGCCCCGCAGACGTAAGCAAGGAGTGCCGAATTGCGTTACAAAATTTCTAATGTCATTTATTATTTCGCTTTTGATTGGTTTTATTTTTGTTTGTGCCAGAAACTACCACGATAAAATTGGAAAGTTTGTGAAACTATTACCCCGATAGTTTTTCACTATTAATTAGTTTTAAAACCTCCCATCGTAATGAGCCAAAAGCCTAAAGGGTCATTTATTAAATTATTAAATTCTTTAACTATCTTTTAACACATGAGTCAGTAAAAGCAATTATTTCTAACATTCTTCTACTTGACTCACATGATTATGCAGTCTATTGAATTAATAATTTAAGCAATCATAATGTACAATAGCCATCATTCACATACACAGGTATTATCAGTAATTATAATCAAGTATAAGACTAATAAGGGTCATGGTGGTCATATATTATTAATTCAACAAACTCCCTTCTGTGTATCACTATACTAGCCCTTCTACTTAATCATGATTATCAATGAAAAGTACATAATGAGATTTATCATTCAATTATGTTTTCAATATCATACATTGCAATGAAATACATAAAGAAGAAGACAGAAACTTCAAAATAAATATATTCATTAATGTGTAAAGAGTGTCAACTATATAATAAGAGCCAATATAACAATATTGTTTAATAATCATCAACACATATAATGCCCATATTCTTTATATAACGAGAAAATATTTTAAGTAGTAATCGCTTCATCATACGATCAACTATCATTGATTGGTGCTAATATGCTATATTGTAACTGTATGTTTTTGAACCTCTTTCTTAATAGCAAAGCATTTCAATTCCACGTGTTTTATACCTTTGGAATACAAGTCGTCCTTAGAGAAGAAAACTACTGCAGAATTATCAAAGTAAATTTTTAGTGGCTTAGTTATATTATCGATAATTTCAAGCCCTGAAATAAAGTTTCGTAACAATTTAGCCTGAATCATTAACTCAAAGCATGCCACAAACTCAACCTCTATAATGGATGCAACAATTACAAACTGCTTCACACTCTTCTATGAGATGGCTCCTCCAGCTAATATATATAAATAGCTAAAAGTGGATTTTCTTGTATCTACATAACCAACAAAGTATGAATTTGAATATCCAACCGCCTCAAGGTGATCATACCTCCTAAAAGTAAGCAAGTGTTCTTTAATTCCTTGCAAATATCTTAGAACTTTCTTTACAGCTTTCTCGTAATCCATACCATGATTACTTTAGTATCTCCCTAACATCCGTACTGTAAAACTTATGTCTAGTCTTGTATATATCTGAGCATATGTTATATTCCTACTACAGAAGTATACATAATTAATTTAATTTGCTTCCATTCTAAGTCACTTTTTGGACATTACATAAGGCTAAACTTGTCCTCTTTCTGAATTAGGACTAGAGATGCTGAACACTTGTCCATCCTGAATCTGTTTAACACTTTATTAAAATATGCTTTCTTAGATAAACCTAATAATCCTTGTGATCCATCATATAATATTTCTACTCCTATCACAAATACTGCCTCACCCGTATCTTTCATTTCAAAATGATTAGAGAAAATTTTCTTAATCTCACTTAATAGACCAAGATCATTAGCTGCAAGCAAGATATCATCAATATACAAAACTAGAAAAATAAAACTTACTCACACTAACCTTCATATATATATATATATATATCAATAATATTTTCTTTAAATCCAAAGAACATAATAATATAATTAGACTTAAGATACCATTTTCGGAAAGCTTATTTAAGTTCATATATTGACTTCTTCAGTTTACACACTATGTGTTCTCTTCCAACCTTTATGAACCCCATTAGTTGGTTTTAGACTTCTTCCTCTAAATCTCCATTTAGAACTACCTTTTCACATTTATTTTGTGTAAGTCCATATCATAATGAGTTGCCAAAGTCGTAACAATTTTGAGTGAATCCTTTTTAGAGATTGGTGAGAAAGTTTCTTTAAAATCAATGTCATCCTTTTAAGTAAATCCTTTAACAACTAGTCTGGCCTTGTAATGTTCTAAGTTGTCAAGAGATTCATATTTGGTCTTAAGGACCAACTTATAACTAATTCTCTTATAACCTTCTGGCAGTTCCACAAGGTATCAAACATCCTCATATTCTATAGATTTAAACTCATCTTTTATGGCATCCAACCACTAATCAAAAATTTTAATATTTAAGGCTTGTGAAAAATTCATTAGGTAATTCTCAATTCCTAAGTCATTTTCTGACTCATGTAGACATACCACATAATCATTAGAAATAAATGGACTTCTTTCTCTTTGAAACCTTCTTAATACTATTTATTATGGTTCCTCTACTGTAGGTTCATTCACTTCATGTTCAATTTCATTATAAACAATGGGTTCATTAATTTGTTATTCTTTATGATTATTAGGCAATTCAATAATTTGTGGAATAATAACTTGAGTAGGTGTACAAGCCATAGGGACTTACATAGCCTGAAGGACCTGCTCTCTTATTTTTTGAATATCCATTATACATGGTGTTTCACTCCCACTAGTCTTATAATGTTCAATGAATCTAGCATTCTCAGTTGCCACAATTCTTATATTATGGTTAGGAAGATAAAATATATAGCCTTTAGACTTCTCTGGATAAACAATACAATAGTCACTGCTTGTTCTTGCATCTAGTTTCTTTTCATATAGATTATAATGCCCGATTTCTGCTTGGCAACCCTAAACATGCAAATGCCTTAAACTTGTTTTTCTTCTAATCTATAGTTCAAAAGAAGTCTTTGAAATTGCCTTACTAGAAACCATGTTCAATAAGAGTATGACAGTTTTTAGAGCATATATCCACAAATAAGTAAGTAAAAATGAATTATACACCATACTCCTAACTATATATAACAAAGTTTTATTACTGCTTTCTGCCACACCATTTTGTTATGGTGTGTTTGACATTTTGTAATGCGAACAAATACCATATCTCTCAAGGAATTTAGCAAAATGACCAAGATTTTAACCACTTTCATCATACTTACCATAATATTTACCACCTCTATCAGACCTGACTATTTTCACCTTTTTGTCTAATTGCCTTTCAACCTTATTAATATAAACCTCCAAGGTGTTTACAATATAAGATTTATCACTTAGAAAATGGACATATCCATATCGTAAATAATCATCAATAAAGGTGATAAAAATATTTTCGTTTATTGAAAGTAGACACATCAAATAGTCCACAAACATCAATGTGAATTATTTCAAGAAATTGAGAGCTTCTTATGGCTCCTTTCTTTCATGTTTATTTTGTTTTCTTGCCTTTAATACAATATATACAAAAGTTAAGATTAGTAAAACCCAATTCAGTTAGTATTTCATTCTTTACTCATATTTGAAGTCTTTGTTTGGAAATGTGTCCCAAAAGCTTATGCCATAAGTAAACAGATCTATCATTAATCAAAATATGTTTGATACCGATATTAACATTCAAAGTCAAAAAAGTTTCAGCATAAACAATATCAAGGTTTAATTTATATAAACATCACACAGTACACAACTACTAATCATGTGGTTATGTTTAAAAAAACTGAAACTACCACTACCAAATTTAAATGAGTATCTAGATCTATCAAGTTGGATAAAGAAACAAAATTCCTAGATATACTAAGTGTATAAAAAATTTCACATAATTCCAAATGATATCCAATATCTAGGATTAAGTCATAACTCCGAACAACTGCTACTGATACTCTCATTCTGTTGCCTATATAGATACATCTTTCATTTGATCTTGTGGTTTGGGCCATAATGAGCCCCTGCTAGGTATTAAAAACATAAGTAATACAACCAGAATCAATCCACCAAGTATTAAAAGGAACTTCTGCCATGTTTGTTTCAAAATAATATAAGCACTATGCTTCCCTTTCTTCTCAAACCATTCCTTTTATTTAGAACATTCCTTTTAGAAATGCCCAATCTTTATTATAAAAATGGCATATGTATTCATCATGTTCCTTCAAGTGGATATGAGAGGATTCCTTATTAACATTCAAGGGTCCCTTCACTTTCTTCTCATGCTTCTTTCCACCTTTCTTACCAGCTCCTTGATTCTTAACATAATTAATGGAGTGACATCATTGATTCTTGAGTCTAATCTCTTCCTAAACTAATATAGTGTGCAACTTATTCATATTCCATTTATCCTTCATGGTATTATAGTTCATTTGGAAGGGACCATACTCAGAAGGTAATGAGTTTAAGATGAACCGCATAAGGAAGCTTTAATCTACTTCCATTTATAAGAACTTAAGTCTTACTGCAATGTTTGTCATTTCAATGATGTGTTTATGCATAGTACGTGATCCATCGAACTTTAAGGTGGTCAATTTGCCTATAAGAGTTTGAGCAAGAGACTTATCAGCAATTTGATAGCGTTTTACCACAAACTTAAGTAATTCTTTAGTACTTTCAGTTTTGGGAAGAGCAGACTTAATATTACCAGCAATTGTCATCTTCATATGCATCAGACTCAATTTGTTTAATCTTTCCCAATTTCTAAAATAGATTTTCTCCTCATTAGTGCTCAAAACATTTAGAGCATTTGTTTTCTTAATTATAAGTGTCAAATTCAAGTCCAAAACTCCAAGACAAAACTACATTTGTTCACATTATTAAGAGAAGTTCAATCTATTAAACAATGTAAAAGTTAAGAGATTTAGATACATGACAATAGTTTCTGCAAGAAATTTAACTTAATATTGATGCTTTAAGTCATATAATAATATATTACACAGTTTCTGAAAAACTTCATAAATTGCATATTAATGTTCACCTTCGGGCAATCCATTAAAATACAATACAATACAGCATATAATGTTTTTCATAAACTGTATACTCATGTTTACCTTTGGGCAATCCATTAATATACCATATAATATATAGTGATGCTAATGTGTACATAATTTGGTAATCACACATACATCAATTAGAAATATTTATTATCTTTGAATATTTAAACAGAACTAATTGTGTAAAGGTATTACCTACATTCATTTTCATTAACTATAAAAATAAACAAATCACCTTTGGGCGATTTCAAAAATATTCTATAATAATGAATTTCAATTTGCCCATAAAATTACAATTAATTATCATCAAATTATAAGTAATTAAAACTTAAAACATAATATTTGGAATTAAAAAAATTAAAAGAATAATTGCTACTGGTGTTCCAACACCTGACAACTCTCTCTAGTGCCTGTGTTGGTAATTTTCTCCAGCGTTAGGTCTTTGAAATTTCCCAACACCTGGCATTGGGACACTGGCTGAATGCCTAGCTCTTAGCGTTAGCCACATCACCAATGTTGGGACTTTAATCCCAACGATTTTTGAATTCTTTTTTTAATTCCGTAAAAATATGAGTTAATCTTACAAATCATCAAATCCATGTAAAAATAAAAAATTAGGCTTTTCTAAAATTTTAGACCAAGAATCATAAAGTTCTCTTAATCATGAGAAATCTACATTAATGAATTTCTTATAACTATGCTCAAATACCATGTATAAG
Organism: Erythroxylum flavicans; assembly: GCA_027576715.1. Taxonomy (NCBI): domain Eukaryota; kingdom Viridiplantae; phylum Streptophyta; class Magnoliopsida; order Malpighiales; family Erythroxylaceae; genus Erythroxylum; species Erythroxylum flavicans. Next base: position 9,552,454 of record JANZXP010000195.1, on the reverse strand, counting down.
ACTAATTTTCATAAATATAACAAGATCTAGAAATTTACAAAACTCACAAATATTCAATCATGATCATAATTTTATTCTAATATAAAAACAAAGTTTATGAATACCTTTGTCTATAGCTCAGTTATGTAGAAACAATCCTCAATAATCTCTTTTTCCCTATTTGTCTCTCTTGTTTCTTTCTTGCTTTGTTTCATGATGGTGTTTGTGAGAAAACAAAAACTTATATTATTAGGCAACGATAGAGCTCTAATCTCCTTAATAAACTAATAACCATCAGTTAATTTTAAAACTCTCCATCATAATAGGCCAAAAGTCCAAAGTCCTATTTATTAAATTATTAAATCACTTAATTGTCTTTTAATATATGTGTCATTTAAAGGAATTATTTCTAACACATATTGACCAATTTATAAAATAATTTTGTATGTCCCCGATTTGTCTCTAAGTTTCTAAATTATAAAACAATTTATTGGTCAAGTTTATTATAAGGAATTTGATGTAAGATTTTCTCAATGCAATTGATATGGATGAATTTCGAATAGTTGATATGAGTAAAAGTAATGTGAATAAAAATATTTTAAAAGTGTTGTGATTAAATGCAATTAATTGTTTAGTCATCATACCAAAAAATGTTATGAAATTAATTTGAAATAATGTTTATGTCTTTAGTGAAACTTAAATAATTAGTAGACATATAATCAATAAATAAAGATATAGAGATTGAAGCTCATATAATGTTAAAGTAAGAAGTTTACCTAAAAAAAACATCAAAAGTGTATTTTTTTTCTCCTTCAAAATGATAGTTTTGAAGATAATACATATCCAAACATTTTTTCCCCTAAGAAATGATATTGGTATAATAAAAGGCAAAACTACAAAAGCATATGAGAGAAGAACAGTTCTTGGATCTAACCTTCATAAAGATCAAGTTTTAGGGAGAAAACCTCTGTATAACTGTTAGTTTATGCTCTTGTAGCCAATCATTTGGATGCAATTTGAAGTATGACACTATTATTTATTAATGAAAAGGCATTCTTCATCTTTGTGTAGTAAGTTAATTACATTTAATGTTTTAATATTTAAGATAAAATCCCTAAAATAATTATTGTGTAATTGAAAATATGGTGAGATTATAATTGTGATATTCAATTTACATTTACGTATTATTCCTAAATATTCCTAGTTGCATTTTCATTAAGATGAGATATTGTTGAAATGATAAAGCTAGCATACATTATGTTTCTTTCTTATGAAGAAAGTAATTGATTTCATAAATTAAAGTATGAAGATATTTAACTAAAATGTGGGTGATTATTAGAGAATAAGTTACTGAACTGACCCGACAATGAGAATCTCAAATGGAATATTACTTATATGTTTATAGATTTCCTCATAATGATGGTTGTATAATTGGTCCTTAGACTTGAAATTGCCAAGGTATTTCGTGTGAAAATTATTGTGTTTTGATGCTACTTATGAGTCATCCTAGGATGATTCAGTCAGTAGTACTTGGATGCAATATGAACTACGGAGATAGTTGAGTAAGTTAATAAAGGATTCATCACTCTAAAGTAACTAGAGAGAATATTCTACTACTATTGATTAGTAGTGATTTATATAATTTCCTGGCCAGAGTGAAATGACATTTGAAAAAGACATTTTTAAATTTCAATTAAATCGATTGCGAATTAGCAAGAACGAACATGATTGGGCCAAAAAGAGTAGAGATGCACTATATCTATACTCTGTCCAATTGGAATATTGGATGACGAAAAGATTAAATTATACATCATAACTATGCATAGACAGGTTAAATCAAACTACTTTGACATTTATGATATTTGAGTGGTCATAATATGTTGTTAGACGTCAATATTGATATATGATTATAAATTGTTTATTTGAAGAATTAAAAATAAATTAAAAGGAGTTTTAATTTATCCGATTCTAATTGTGAATTAGAATTATAATTTATAATCATTGTTAATATATTAGGAACCTAATGAGTCACACTTCAAAGAGCAACTTGTGAAGGAAAAATTAATTTTAATTAAGTTGGACTTAATTATAAAGCTTGAGAAAGTTTAGAGATCAAATATGAGATATTTGATTTTATTAAAATTATATTAATTATAATTAGAGTATGACTTTAAATATAATTGAGGAATTTAATTTTAATAAAAATTACAAAATCCTAATGGTTTTTCTATTAATAAGAAGAAAAGAAAAAGGACCTAGCACTCTTATTTTCTTCCTTTGAAAAAGTATTGAGAAATTGCTTTTTAGATACTGTTAGAAGCTGAACGATTAAACAACTTGTGGTTGACATGGTGAAAATTTTGTCAAAAGATTTCAAAAAAAAAGTGAATAAAGTATAATTTCCTACTTTACAATTTGTGTTTTTATTCAAGTTATGCAATTATCGAGATCCGACCAAAAGTTGTAAAAATTTTATTTCTTATTGCGCCCATGATTCGTTCTCGATTGATTTCCAACGATAACTTCATTTCCAATAATCTTGAAAGCATGGAGATTATTCCAAACTTCCTAAAAAAGATCAAGCCCTTCGTCAAGAATTCTAAACAAAATATTTTTTTCGTTATAAATTATACAAGTTGTAGTTGGTAGTTGGAGTAGAAGAACTGTGCTCATGACTTGGAAATCACTAATAAGTACCACGCTTCCAACCGATCTTACGGATACATCTACCGGTATTTAATAGCTGTAAAGAAGTTGACGTATCTATCATATATCAATTTGAAAACAGCAAAGTATAATAGCATCCATCAACGCTTCTTTTTCAATGTCTCCAAGTTTGGATGCGATGATCCAGGTAAACTTTCCTAGAAAGTTGGTACCTGCAAAAGGAGAAAATTCAAACAATTCCTTTCGTTCCGTGTAAAAGTACGGGGAAAAGTTGAAGTAATCTGAAGATAGCCTGTCTAGACCATTATGTCGTGACTCTTATTGCCTCGGTACGGTGATATTTGGGACCATTTCCTTTTTAGAAATCTCATTTTGGATGCTTTCGTAAAGACTAAAGCGTGATAAGAAATTGATGGTGATGTGAAATCACATTCATGTGGGCATGAGATTGTCGGCCTTTCAAACAGGGAGATATCAAATACATCTTTCTTTTAGGTTTGTTATATTTGATATAGGGATATATTTCTTTTGATTTTGGAGGTGAATCTTTGACTAATTGGTAAAGTTATTCTTTTATGATCATAAAGTTATATGTTAAAATTACATAAATAGTCTTTTTGTAAAAATATAAAAAATATATTATGCATATTATGTCCCTTTCGTGATCCTCATAAAGCAAAAAGCATATACTTTATATATTTGATCTTGAGATATATTTCTTCTGAAATATTAGACTTTTATTTTTGTGCCGGATTAGTTTGCTATTACGTGTAACTTGGAGTATTTGTAACATGAGCTTTCGACCTAAGAGATCTTAGTTCACATGAAATTGTCTGATGATATTAAGAAACTATTGACTCTCTGGTTCCTTCTTTTGTGAGTTCTTCATTTTAGTTAATCTTGTTTATGTGCAAATTCCGATTATTGAAGCACTACATATGTTGGCCTTAGGTTTACAACTAAAATGATATTGAATTGATATTTTTTTGTTGATGTTGACCTTTAAAAATATACCAATTTACACTATGAATAAGATAATAAATAGATCGAAATTAACTAAAAACGGTTGTTCAAATATTATACATGAAGCTGATACGTTTAACTTGTCTGTGCTTATGTGGCATAGTCACAGGTTGCTGTTACATGGATCATGTAATGTGTAGTTAGGATGAAGGTTGTTGTAGAGGCTTTATGCCATTGAAATAGGATCTAGTAAGTAGTTGTTTAAGTAGTTTTAATATTCTTTGTTATCTCCTATTTTCTAGGATAGGTTGTTTCTTGTTTCCTAGCTTTGAGATTAGCTTAGTAGTTTCTTTTGAATTAATCTTGTTTCTTATTATAAATACGCTTGTTTGGAATGAATAAAAGAACAACCCTGTTAAAGTTAACTTCTCCTTCTCAAAACTCTCTTTCATTGGCTTCTCTTTATTTCTTATCATCCTAATCTATCTTTCACAACCTTGCACGTAACAAAAGCTTGTGAATTCTCTTTAAAATAGACGTGGAATTAACTAAAAATGACATGAAAAGAGTCGAGCAAGGAAAGCATAAGGCTTTACGGAGCGTGTGTACCAATGTTATGAATATTGTACTGGTACTTGAATTGGATTTGGTTCTAGTGCAATACTGTATCAGTACTAGTTAATACCAGGTACTGTTTTGGATAATTTTTTAAATTTATAAAACAGTCCCTGAATTTTTTTAAAATTTCAAAATAGTCCCTCAATATGCTGTACTATATAATATATAATTTTACATCAAGTCTATCTCCAAAAATTATAATAATAGAAATTTAAAATAACAACAGTATATTTATTTTTATTAATATTACTTTTCATATATTTCACATATAAATAATAACCAAAATTAATATGAAAAAGATTATTTAATCATCATACAAATACAAAATTAATAACAATACAAAGTATTTAAAATGTTACATTTTCATCATATAATAAATAATAATTATATCAAAAAAAATAAAATAATAATAATAATAATAATAATAATAATAATAATAATAAATAAAAATATTCATGACTCTCTAACTATTACAATTTACAAAAATAGTTCGTGCCGAAGAATTAATTAAAAGTGAAACATGAAACAAAAATATTTATAATTGTATTGCAGATATAAAATTTAAAATATACAACAAATATAAATGAAATTAAAAGGAGAGGAGAAATAAAAACCTAGAACTTTATTCAATCGAATACTTGCTCAAATCACATTGACCCCAATTCTCATTTGGTACAAAATTTTCATAATTGAAAGGAGCCTCATCATCACCATCATTCAAATTCATTGCACCAAATGACATTTCAATACTTTTCCATCCAAGATTATCTTCCAAGTCATCCTCAAATATCAAACCCAGTTTTTCAAAAACCAAATTTGTCAAAAGATCGATATGATTAAGATAAATTAGATCTACAAAATTACTTGTTCTATTAAGAGTCTTAGTAAAAAATTAAATTAAATTATTAAGAAATTACAAGAAATTATATCTAAATAATGATAACAATATATATTTCTCGAAGCTTTAAATTGTATCCAAAAAAGACCAAGTTTTCAATCTTTTGTGCTCCAATCTATTCCTTTTCTTAGAATGGATGAATTGCAATTCTAGAATACCACTTTTGAATTGGTCCCACTAAGCAATTGTAAGTCGTAAGATAACAAAAGTAGTAGTATAAACAAAATAAAATGATAATTAATTTTCAATAAGTAATAAAAGTGAAAAAAATATACTTAGATTAAGTTTGTCTTTTTAATGAATAGCAATTGGCATCCTAAAATCACCAAAAACATCCTTATAAATCTTTATTTGTGAACTTAGGAGATCTTGTATCATCTCATGAGCAGCAATTGTTATAATAGTTAATAGCATTCGTCTAAATAAAAATGAGGATTAAAAAATGCCCCAACTGCAAACAATGGAGAGTAAAGTTGTCTTTCCTATCTCTAATTAATGATTGCAAGATAAAGTATAAACAAAGAAGACTTATTTTTTATATTGGTCTTGATTGCTTCCTTCGCCTGCTCCATGAAATCATAAAAATAACTATTATTGCCTTCTTATCACTATAAGTCAGACAAAGTACCCTCACTAAAGAGTCACAAAATTGGATGATAAATTAAAATTGGGACTAAAATTCATTACCTTCAAGTATAATTCTAGAAACCTCCAATCGAGCATTAGGCCCATGTTAAGTTGCAACTCACTTATCACTTGTAAACATTTATCTCAACTCTTTCTTCATTATAATAAAACACTAAAGTGACAAGAAATTAGTTGCAAATCTTGTAATAGTAGGACGACACAAATTCCTACCATTGGTGAAATCCTTTCTCATTAAATTCAAGACCCGTGTATGATTGTAGATGAACTTGGTCATCTTTTTTGCTTTATGTATAGTCTCATAAATGATATGAAAATACATAGCAATCCTTATATTTTCCAACATCAAGTCAATGCAATGTCCAATACAAGGAGTCCAATAAAAAGAATTATACTTACTTTGCAATCTTCTTCTAACTGCTTATAAGAAAAATCATTTTCAAGTGTGAACTGAAAAATATTTTTTAGCCAAATTTTATTCACAATTTTATCAAATATTGTATCAACATTCCTAACAAGACCAGACATATTAATAGACTTCAAAAACATTATCCTCTTTACATAATAAATAAAAAAATTAGTAATAGGCTTATGTCTTGTATTTGTCCAACCATCACATGTGATTGAACACTCATAAGTAGCCCAAGTCATTCTTCTTTCATCCAAATAACTTTACTTCATAAACATAATTGCTCAGAAGTTTACCTCTATAGTCATCTATTAAAAGAACTTTGTATCCTAGACTATAAGAGGTAATAGCATCCACCATATGCTTATAATAACAAGATTGGGCAACAATGAATGCTATACCTGAATCATACCACCATCTAGCCCTTAACATGTCCACATTATAAACTACTTCTCTAGATTGTAAGGCACTGTAGATTACAGGGTAAGCTTCAAAAGTTGTTCATTATGCAAAAAAATTAGACAAATGTCGTCTTCTTTTCCTAACATTAAATGCAATATTTCCTTCTTGTTAGATAGAAATACTACAACCTTCAACATCCCTACTATTATTATTAGGCATGTCAATAGGTTGGGCCGAGGCTATGGTGGCTCGAGCGGGCAGGGTTGGCCCGGCTTGTCATTTATTTTTTTAAGTAAAAAAATTTCAAAACTACATCGTTTTGAAAAAATGGGTGGGCCATGGGCCCGGTTGGGCCACAAAATGGGCTGGACTGGGCCATTTTTGCCATCCCTAATCATCATGAACATCAACAAAAGAACTTCCACTACCAATTTCGTAGTTCAATCTTTGCCTTCTATCTTTCTCATGCTAATACTCTTCAAGAAAAGTCTTTATTTGTCATTTGACATTATGACTCACTTTCTTACAAGGCTCCACATTACCTTTGATCCTAGCTAAATGCATCTTTAATTTGGTGATTCTTCACCTTTCAAATGCTTGTTACAGTACAAATAAATATTATGGTTCTTCATTCTAAGAACGAATCTAGCATTAGCCCAAACTGGATCATCGAATCGTCCTATATCTGAAGCAATAAAATTATCAGGAGTGCTTGAACTTCCTTTCATTTATATATAAAATAAATAAAGACATATGTCAAAATTAAATTAATATCTTCATATCAAAATAAAGAACAATATTTTTGTTATTAACTACTACCACAAAATATGTATTGTTTAACTCAAAAATCAAAACGAACATAAAAGCACATATGCCTTATATAACTTATTTTGAATTATTACATCATTCAAACATAAACTAAAAACTTACACTCAATAACCTATTCAACTTCAACCATAACTCACAACTATATGTTTACAACCTATATTTTGTAATCACATAATTCAACTATAAACTATATATTTTGTTTACTTATACAATTCAATTTTTAATACTTATCATTATTTTGTTTTCTTAACTAATTTTAATTAACATTGTTACTAAAATCCTAATCCTAACTTTAACTTAATAATCTTTCATTCACCAATTTTAATCAACATTTTTAATTTCTTGCTCAAGTTAACTCCATATTTAAGAGTTAACATACACTACACAATTAAATTTCATCCAACATCATCATCAACATCCAATTGAAGTCTCGCTGAGGCATGAGGTCTGGGAAATTTCATCCAACACAATTCACTAATAAGTCAAAAACTAACAATTCAAGTATTCAATATACACAATTACACAATAAACATATACATCTTATATAACTCATTTTGTATGATTACATCATTCAACCATAAAATAAAGACATACACTTACAATTATAACCTATTTAACTTCAATTGTAACCCATAACTATAAGTTAAAATCTTTTTATGCAATCACATAATTCAACTATAAACTAATATTTTTTTACTTATACAATTCAATTTGTAATGTTTATCATTATTTTATTTTCTTAACTAATTTTAATCGACATCGTTACTAAAATCCTAATTCTTAATTTTAATTTACCAATCTTTTGTTCACCAATTTTAATTAGCATTCTTAGTTTCTTACTCAAGTTAACTCCATAATTAAAAGTTAACATACACTATACAATTTAATTTCATCCAACACAATTCACTAAGAACCAACAATTCAACATACAAAATCACTACACAACATAAAGTCATAAGACATAAATACACAAATCAATATTTATTTATCTATATCAAAATTGTGTATAAAATAATTACATAAATCAATTTTTAAATCAACCATCAATATAATTCAATATTTCATTATCAATTTCCATAATTATATAATCCATAATTCTAGAAAATTTATTACAATTTTTTGTAACCTTTATTGAATTGAATCCTTGTATTGGTGCAGGTCGGGTCAGTGGGTCTGCTAAATGCATGTGGAGTGAGTGGAGTTTATGGAGTTTTGGACTGTGGTATAGTGGACCAATGGTGTGGTGTGGGTATGGGTCAGCAAGTGTGCCAGTGTATGTGACTGGATTTAGTTGTTTGGGTGGGAGTGCGACTGGGTCTAGTCGTTTGGGTGCGAGTGCGACTATGGAAGCTGTCTAATTGGTGGGGGAGTATTCTAACTAGTGCGACATGGGATGGGTGCAATACTGTGGGTTGGTGCGATGGTATAAGCTAGTGCAATGGGTGTGGTCGCTTGACTGGTGAAGTGGTTCAATGGTGCAAGTTGCGATGGTGAGTTAAAGGAAGAGAACAGTGAGGGGTGAGATAGTGAGAGAGGAAGTGGTTAGTGGCAGCTGGTGACGTGGGTGGGAACTGGAGGAGGGGGGTTGGGTGGGCAGGTTTAATACTAAGATTAAATTTGTAAAATATCACGGTACTGTATCATTTTTAACTGGTACGGTATGATACTTGTATCATTAGTATGCACCTTGATCACAAAAAGAGTTTTTACTTATTTCTACGTACTTATTTTACATAAAACTCAATATTAATTATTTATACAATACAATCAATATTTTGATTATTATCATAAACCCTATAATCTAACAATTTAGCTAAGGTACACAAAATTTGAACAAAATGCAAGGCATTTTCATACTTCATTTTCGGCACTCAAAAAGAGCTAATTGGAGTTAGATGAAATACTTCACTCTTGACACTCTTTATGGCTTACATTGGAATCAACTTAATATTAAAGTTTTATCAGTTTCTCATTTTAGCTCTTTATTTTTGTCATTATATGCTTCATAAACTTGAAGTGGAAATAAGTGATTTGACCAATATAATACAAGACAAAACCATTGGGCTTCATAACCTTGAAGTGGAAATAAGTGATTCGACCAATATAATACAAAACAAAACCATTTGGAAGCCTTAGGAGCTTTTCATAATTCATTATGGATTAAAAGGATATGTCATTGCTTGAACTGTTGAATATGTTTAAGACTGCAAAGGAGTATCTTAAAAAGGAAACCAGTTCTATTCTTGTTATGGATACTCCTAAGAGTAAGAAAAAGAGCTCTAAAAAGAATAATAACAAGAGCAATGAGAAGGGCACATGTTTTCACTATGGAGTTAATAGACACTAGGAGAGGAATTGCTCAGCTTATCTTATTGCCCTAAAAGATAAGAATCTTAAGGAAACTATTTCTTCAGGTATGTTTATAAATAAGATCAATCTTTCTACTTCTGTTCCATATTTTTAGGTATTAGATACTGGATAATGTTCTCATATTTGCAATAACATGAAGATATTAATGAGTAGATTGTTGAGAAAAGGTGAAGTGGACCTATAAGTTGGCAATAGAGTAAGAGTTGTTGTATTAGCTGTAGGAACTCGTAGTATAGCTTTACCTTCTTGCCTTGAACTAGAACTAAATAATTGTTATTAGTTCTGGTTGTTACAAGAAACATAATTTATATTTCTTATTTAGATTTGAATGGATTTATCTTTGTTATTAAGAATAAGAGTCGTTCTTTTTATAAAGATGATGTTTATTATGGATCTGGATTACTTACAAATGGTTTGTATGAATTAAATTTCAAAAGGTCAATCTTTAATATAAATAGCAAGAAAAGAAAGTTAAGTGACTAAAATCCATCTTATTTATGACATTGTATGTTAGGTTATATCAACAAAATTAGAATCACAAAGTTACATAAAGAAAGATATTTGAACCTTTTTGATTATAAATCATATGAAACTTGTCAAACTTGTATTGGGCAATATGACTAAACTACCCTTTATTGGAGAGGGAGAACATGCCAATGAGTTACTAGAGCTTATATATTCAGATGTATTTGGCCCTATATCTACTTGTGCTAGAGGTGGATTGTCATATTTCATTACGTTCACAGATGATCATTCTATATATGGTTATGTGTACTTAATGAAATAAAAGTCTGAATCATTTGAAAAGTTTAAAGAAATATACTTAAGGTTAAGAAACAAATTTGTAAAAGTACTAAGACTTTTAGATCAAATAGGTGGTGAATACTTGGACCATGATTTCTTGCGTACTTAAAAAAGAATAGGATTCTCTCACAATGGACTCCTCTTCTTTAACTCCACAGCATAATCAAGTATCTGAGAGGAGAAATTATACTCTATTATGTATGGCACGTTCCATGATGAGTCATGCAATCCTTTTTATCTCCTTTTGGGATATGTATTAAAACTAATGCTTACCTTCTAAATAGAGTTTCATCTAAATTGATTGACAAAACACTATATGAGATATGAACTGGTAGTAGACCAAGGTTGTCACACTTTAAAATTTAAGGATGTGATGCTTATGTGAAACGTGTAATATCTGATAAGCTTCAAGCTAAATCAAATAAATGCAAATTTATAGGGTATCTAAAAGAGAGTATCAAATATCAATTTTACCATCCTCTTGAACAAAAAGTGTTTGTCTTAAGATATGTTACATTCTTAGAAAGAGAATTTATTCTCAAGGAAAGTTGTGGGAGTGAGGTAGAACTTAGAGAAGTTTAAGAGCTATAAATTCACATCTAAATAGAACAAGAACCTTAAGTTAATACATATGATGTACAACCGAGGGTTTAAGAGACACATAATTCGTGATGCACTAGTAGGATACATCTTTCGCCCACTAGATTAGATCTACATATTGAGAAGCGAAAAGATAATGTATCGCTCATACATAATGAGCCTACTACTTTTTAAGAGGCAATAGTTGACATTGGTTCTTTAAAATGACATTGTATCAACTTTGGTGGATGCACATGATGTTGTTGTACCTATCAGATAAAAGTTGGTTTTTTAAGAGAAAATTTGACATGGATGGCAACGTATATAAGTACAAAGCAAGGTTAGTGCTAAAGGTTACAAACAAAACAAAGAGTTGATTTTGATGAAACCTTTTTACTAGTAGCTATGCTTAAATTCATAAGGATCTTATTGGCCATAGCCATACATCATGATTATTATGGCATATGGAAGTCAAAATAACATTTCTCAATAAGAATTTGTTGGAGGATGTGTATATGACACAACCTGAGGGTTTTGATTCCAAGAGATTTCCTAATCACGTAATTGGAACATTCATTTTGATAAGACAATTAAAGAGTTTGATTTTATAAAAAATGTGGATAAGTCATGTTTCCATAAGAAGGTTAATGGGGGTGCACTCATTTTCTTAATGATATATATGGATGAATACTTGCTAATTGGAAACATCACACCAATGCTCCAGTCTTTAATGATTTAGTTATCCAAGAATTTCTCCATAAAGGATATGGGAGAATAAAACCTATATTCTGGGGAAAAAGACCTATAGAAATAGATCGAATAGGTTAGTTGGTTGGGTTATCTCAATCTATATACATAGACAAAGTACTAAAAATGTTTAGTATAGAGAGTTCTAAGAGGGGATTCTTTCCATATCGGTTGGGATTTCTCTCTCATAAAGTATGTGTCTTATGACACAAGAAGAGAGAAATAAAATGGATTATGTTCCATATGCTTTAGTAATTGGATCAATATTTAAGAAGGGCTATCTATGTTTTCTTGTTCTATGGAGGAGTTGAACTAAGGTTCAAGGGTAATCAAATACTAGTTTTTAATTAGATCCAAATAATAGTAGGCCACAATCAGGGTACATCTTCACTCTAAATGGTGATGTAGTAAGTTAGAAGAGTTTCAAACAACCAACCACTACAAATTCTATAACCAAGGGAGAGTACATTTCAATGTCAAAGGCATCAAAGGAAGCGATTTGGATTAAGAAGTTCATCACTGAACTTAGAGTGGTTCCCGACATTATTAAGCTTATAGTATTATACTGTCACAACAATGGCGCCATTGCAAATGCAAATGAACCAAGGTCTCATTAGTGGTCTAAACATGTACTCAAGAAGTTTCACTTGATCAAGGATATAGTGGAGTGAAAAGATATAACATTGGAGCAAGTTCATATTGAAAAGAACCTTGCAGATCCTCTCATTAAGACATTGTCTTAAAAGAGACACGATTGACGTATGGAAGGATATGGTATTAGATATATAGGCGATTGAATTTAGTGCAAGTAGGAGATTGATAGTTTAAGTCTTTGTAGCTAACCGGTCGGTTGCAATTTTAAGAATTAAATTATTATTTAATTAATAAAGGCATTCTTTATCTTTATGTATTATATTAATTATATTTGATGTTTTAATACTAAAGATACAATCCTAAGAATAATTACTTTATAATTCAAATTATGATAATATCATAATTATGAGATTCAATTTGCATTTATGTATTATTCTCAAATTGTTCCTAGTTGTAGTTTCATCAAGACAAGATATTAATGAAACGGTAAAAACTAGCATATATTATGTTTCTTTCTTATAAAGAAAGCAATTGATGTAATAAATTAAATTACAAAGATACTTAAACTAATGTGTGGGTGCTTATTAGAGAATAAATTGACCTAATTATGAGGATCCTAGGTGGAATATTACTTATTTATCTATGAATTTTCTCATTATGATGGTTTTATAATTGATTCTTAGACTTGAGATAACCAAAGTATCTCATGAGGGAATTAATATGTTTTGATGCTACTCACTACATATCCTATTTAGGGTAATTCAGTTGATACTACTTGGATACAGTATGAATCATATAGAGATAGCTGAGTAATTCTATAAAGGATTTGTCTCTCTAAAGTAATTAGAGAGAATTTTCTATTGTTACTAATTCGTAGTGGTGTAAGGAATTCTTTAGCCAGAATGAATTGACATTTGAAAAGATGTTTTCAAATATCAATTATAAATCAACTAATTAACAAAAACGAACACGATTGGATGTAAAAGAGCAGACAATATATCTATACTCTATTCAATTGGACCATTGAATGATGAAATGATTAAATTATACATCATAAACATGCATTGACAGGTTAAGTCAAACCATTTAAATCTTGATGTTTGGGTGGTCATGACATGTTGTTAGAGGCCAATATTGATCTATGATTATAAATTATTTAATTGAAGACTTAAAGATAAATTAAAAGGAGTTTAATTTATCTAATTCTAATTATGAATTACAATTAGAATTTATAATTATTGCCAATATATTAGCAACTTAATAGGTCACACATAAAGAACAATTTAAAATTAGTTTCAATTAAGTTGAACATAATTATAAAGTTTGAAAAAATATAGGGATCAAAGACGAGATATTTTATTTTATTAAAATTAAATTAATTATAATTAGACTTTGACTTTTAATTATAATTGAAATATTTAATTTTAGTAGAAATTAATAATCCTAATGCTTTTTCTATTTATAGGAATAAGCATAAGGGAGCTATCACTCCTACTAATTCCTCTTAAATAGTTGAGTTTCGGTTAACTACTCTATGGATACTGTTAGAGACTAGACGATTGAACAGCTCATGATTGATACGTCCAAAATTTTTCGAAAGAATTTCATCAGGAATTTCAAATCAGATACAATTTTATGATTCGAGTAATTTTCAAGTTATTCAATTGTTGAGATCATATTGAAAATCATAAAAATTTATTTTTTCGTTGTGCTCTTGATTTGATCACGGTTGGTTTCTTAACAAAAACACCAATATCCCTTAGTGTATTTATGTATAAGGTGTAGTTTATGAGGATGTATTAGAATGAGTAGTTACTAAGGATATAAAGTATTAGCCTTTACCATCTCTAACCTTTGACCATGCTTTGACCTCTCTCTACCTTTACCATCTTTTTAAAATCACCTATCTCCACCCAATATGCAACTGATTCTCAATGATAGCAACCTCTGTCTTAATAGCAGGCCTCCCATATAGAGCAAGGTAAATCATCGTTCACTAAGGAGCAGTTCCCTTCTCTTTCCAAGGAGTCCCTCACAATGAAAGCTGGTAACATTGCAACGATGCTAAACCCAAATGGGGAAGGACTAACAGACCCTCGTCCTATGAGAGACTGGCAATAATTTTTTTTTGAAGATATATCACAAAGATGCTTCGAAACATTATCAAAATGTACTTCAAGAGTGTATCATCACACCTCCAATAGAGCTCCTCCAAGCAGGCACAAAGGCTTGGTCCTTAGCGTTAATGGGTTCCTTTTGGTATAAATGCCCTACATTTCCAGTCGTGAATGCATGGGCTAAATCACATTGGATCAAAAAAGGGACTAGAAAAGGTAATGTTAATAAAGAAATGCACATTTTTACTTAAATTCTTCGAAGCCTCCAATCTAGATGAATTAGTTGAAATGGGAACGTGGCACATCGAGAATCAACTGATGTTCTTGCAAAAGTGGAGGTTAGTTATGGAGCTTGATCAGGGTACCATTAAAGTGCTTCCCATATGGGTTCAATTCCACAATCTTCCGTTGGAGTTCGGGATAATTGAGGGGCTAAGCTTTCTGGCTAGCTCCTTGGGAAAGCCTCTCTGTATGGATTCTCAAACAACAACTATGGAGAGGATCTGCTATGCTAAGGTATGTATCGAAATACCTACAACATCTACATTGCCTGATAAATTACCTATCTTATGATTAAGTAATATATGTGAATTTAAGAAAACTTGTATACATGTCGCCTACCCTTAGAAGCCGAGTACCACTTCTAATAAATGGGTCCCCACTGGTCAGACTTTTAATGGCTATTGTAACTAGAAAAGATTCACATGATTAAGTAGATACTAAAGTTATTGAAGTTTGTGGTGAAGAACACATAATGCCTGTTAGTTTGTTATTGAAAAGAAAGAAAGGATGATAAGGCTTGTAAATCTACTGATATTTCTAACCCCTTTGAGAACAAAACAGTGGCAGTAGCAAAGGTTATTAACTCCTCCAAGAATAGAACAAAGAGGTTATTAACTCCTCTAAGAATAAAACAAGGGCAGTAGCAACTATTGGTAATAATGTGAATTTGGTATCTTAAGAAGGTAATAGAATAGATGACAGTAATGTTAGAACTGATGAGTTAATAGTAGACAATATAATCAAATCTCTATTCAATGCAAAAACTTACCTTATACTTCAAAGAGACAAGGCTCAAACCAAACTCTAGGGTCAAGCTCTAGAGTTTGCTAAGGTTGAATTCTCGACTGAAGTGAGTGCAAGAGCAGAACAGGGCGCTAATGACATCGTTGGGGCTGATGATTTACTTAGGAAATAGAACCTTTACATCATATGGTAAATGAAGTAGTTCAGGTGTAGAACACTAATCCTAGGCAAAAATCAATGAAGAAAAAGAAAGCAAAAACCAAAGGAGACTCCCCCAACCATGATAATCCTAGTTTGGAATTCTAGAGGGCTTAATGACCCTCTCAAAAAGTCCCTTGTAAAGGACATGGTGATGGGAGAACAAGCATTGTATTATTGGTCTTCTTGAAACAAAAATCAAGGATCCTATTTGCCTATTAGGCTCTAAGTTTCTTAGTGCAGAGTGGGAACTTATTTCTAATTATAATACACACTATAATGGACGTATTATATGTCTCTACAACTTAGATATTATTAAAGTACATACAGTTGCGGAAATTGATCAGTATTTACATTTACAACGTCAATACTGAGGTATGACAATTGTTTTTGATTTATCCTTAGTTTATACTTCTAATTTTGGTTTTTAATGAAGCAAATTGGGGACAGGCCTACATCAATTACTACATAATATTCAACACCCATGGCTAGTTATTGGGGATTTCAATTACTCACTAAACTCATCCGAAGTAGAAGAATGAAGAAGGTTCAATCTAGGACTAACTAGGGAACATACTACTTTCTTATTAAGTATGGACTTGGTTGATTTAATTGCCATAGGTAAATTACTTACTTGGTCCAATAATCAATAAGATAGCCTTCTTATAAGGAAGAAATTAGATCGTTCACTTGTTAACTCAATATGTAAACCAATTCCCTAACTCTTTTGTGCATTTGGAGAAAATCTGTTATCAGATCATGCTTATATGATAGTGCAAAGAATTGTTGAAAGGAGCATAGTAGGATCTCCTTTTTGGTTCTTCAATGTTATTGTACAGATGGATGGTTTCACTGAAATAGTCCAAAGATGTTAGAATCATAAGATTGAAGGTTTTAAATCCTATCAAATGATGTGGAAACTAAGATTGGTAAAAGTCACCCTTAAAATTTTTATGCATGGGAGAAACCATAACTTAAACACTCTTAAGGAGCAATTGATTCGAGCACAGAAAAATTGCAATGACTCACCACATAATGTAGAATATAAACTGGTAGAGGTAAGAAGTCTGCAAAGAGTATAAGATAACTCCATCCTCAAACAAAAGGCTCAAATTCATTGGTTGAAAGAAGCGGACTCCAACATGAAATTCTTCCACTCATCCTTACTTACTAGGAATAATGTCAACAAAATATCTACACTCCAAGATAGTAATGGGACTAAATATACTGATATAAATAGCTTGCAGGAGCTTACCAGAAACTACTTTTTGCAGCTTATGGGTAATGCTAATACAATTGAGTCAAGTCCAAATGCTCAAAGGCTTTTTGATTGTATTATTGGTTAAGATATCAAGGAATATATGGTATATCCATTCACTGAGCATGACATCAAGAGAGTACTGTTTAACTTCCATCCCTGAAAATCACCTAGGCCAGATGGGTTTACTACACTCTTTTTTCTGAAATCTTGGGAAATTACAGGCCTCCTCTAAAATGCTTCAAGAATTTAATCATACTTACATCTTCTTGGTACCCAAAAAGAAAACTCTTTAGAGGATGAATGACTTTAACCTATATCTTGTTGTAACATAATCCATAAAGTAATTTCTAAACTTTTAACAGAGAGGCTCAAAGTGATTATTTTGAAAATCACTAATTATGCTCAAGGGGCTTTCATTCCTGACAAAAATATTGGAGATAATATTCTTCTCATACAAGAATTGTTGACGGATTATAACTCAGAAAAAAGCTTGAAAGTTGTTTACTTAAAATTGTTTTCTTCAAAGCATTCGATACAGTTGGTTGGAGGTTTATTCAGATATGCCTTGAAGCCTTGCAATTAACTAATCGTTTTGTTAATTGGATAATGACTTGTATCCAAACCCCTCTTTGAGTGTGCTTGTGAATGCCATTCTAACTATGCCTTTCAAATCTACTAAGGGGATTCGACAGGGAGATCCCCTATCTCCTTATTTGTTCACTCTTATAATGGAAGGCTTGTCAAGACCAATGAGTAAGTTGATCTTATACAACTGAAGATTTCAATTTCATCATAAGTGCAGTGCGATAACCTTACTCATCTAATGTATATGGATGATCTTATGATTCTGTGTGGGACTGATCCTTATTCTATCAATCTTTTACTGGACGTTTTAAACACATTTTCTAAATGTTCAAGTCTAAAACTCAACTATGAGAAGAGTAGCCTCTACATATCTACTGATGTAAAGAATATTAATGAAGTAAAAAAGAGTAGTTGGCTTAAATGTTCATTCAACACCTTTTTGCTACCTAGGTGTACCAATCATACTTTCCAAGCCGAAACATCAAGATTGCTTGCCTCTCATAGAAAGGATTAAATCTAAAATCAATGCTTAGCAGAATTGATTTCTATCTTATATGTTAGACTTACTCTTATTGTTTTAGTCTTAAGCAGCTTACATTTACACTAGATTGCCTATATTGCACTACCATGGAAGATTACTAAAGAGATCGACAAAATTATGAAAACATTCCTATGGTCAAGCAAAACAAAGAATGCTAAAAAAGTAAAGATCAAATGGAGTGAGGTTACTACCCCAAAGAAGTTTGGAGGGTTTGGGATTATCTCTATTATTACCATATAAAAGGTTTTAATGTGCAAACGAATTTGGAGGTTCTATACTAATCAACAGTCACTTTGGATTAAATGGATCCATGAATATCATCTAAAAAACATCAATTTCTAGCAGGTTACTTGCATAATGGAGTTCCATTGGGTCTTTAATCAGATATGGGGACTAAGAGGCACTATTTATCCTTGTATTAAACATAGGATCAACAATGGTGAAAAAGCTTAGTTGTGGTTTGATAATTAGCTTCCTTCTAGCCCCCTATTCGCAACCAAGTGATACTACATTTGAGGAATAGAATTTCGTTGAGTCTTAAAGTTTCCATCTTGATCAGAAATGGTAATTGAAGTAAGAATTTTAGAGGATTTGACTCCCTTAAGCATCTTTTCCCCCTACTTAATGATGGTGAAAATAAAGATGTTATCACTTGGACTCCTAACCTAAGTGGTAAGCTCTCTAATAAATCCTACTAATTACTCTTTACACAATACTCAACTGAGGTAACTTATTATAATCTTCTTTGGAAACACCATTTGAATCCTAAAGCCTATGTGATCACATGGCTAGCGATCAAAAACATACTTAAGACCCTGAGTCAATGGCAAGGAAATGTTGATACCACATGTGTACTTTTTAAGATGGAATTGGAAGATCAGTGACCACCTTTGCTTCTTTTGTACATTCTCAAAAGCAATATGGAGTAGGATTTTGTATATGATTCTTAGTGCAACTATACATATGATTAGGTAAATATTTTGAATTGGATTACTCATAGTTGTAAGCATGGGATGTCACTACTACCACCTACACTATCTAGAAGGAGCGAAACAGCAAAAGATTTACCAACTTAGAAGAGGAAAGGTATCACCTAGTGGACAAAATTGTTAACTGTATTCGAGCAACAGTCTTTGCTAACAACTTGCAACATTCACTTTCTCCCGACATGATATCTAGATGGAAATTTGAAATGGATAATATGATGCTTTTGAATTATTCCCTATAATGTAACTCCTTTTTGTATATTTAGCTATAAAGCTTGTACATAGGCTAACAACATAGAAATCACTATAATGTTGTTTTTAGCTTTGTCTATAGTAATGAAATATTAATTTTTCAAAAAAAATGTTAGTGCTTTTTCTTTGTCTCAAGAATTGTGTTAGCTGTTTGTTTATGTTTATCTATTTGACTTTGTTTTTAATCTTCCATTTTTAGTTTTCTCAGAATTTGTGGATTTATATAAGAACTCTCAACGATTATGCCTAAATCCAGAAGAGAGGCTTCAACCTCCTTTTTCCTTGTGCCAGAAGATAACAAATAATTAAATATTATGTATAACCTTTTTTATTTTAGTATTGATTAATTTATAAGTGGATTATTGAATCTAATAAAAGTGATTGCTTTTAGAAAAATTTAGATATTATCTTTACAATATCTATATATATTATTCATATTAGAAAATTTTAAATATTATTCATAAAATATTTACACAAAGACAAATAATTTATGGTACAAAAGGGAATATTAGAATATTGTAACAAATTAAAATATGTGGTCTTAATTAATTAGATTCATCTACAATTACTTATCCATCTTCTTTCTTTATATATCAAATTATAAATTCAAGCATCTAATATAAGTGTTTGTGAAGATGTTAATTTTATAGGTAGAATATAAAAATTAATACTTATAATTGCTGACTATTTGTATTATAACTTGTTTTTTTACTCATAATAATAATTTGCATCACATTTCTTCTTAATTGCATTCTTATTCTATCCATCTAATCATTATTATAAGTAGTATGAAAGCATAATTAGGGTGCATAAAAAAATTGAAGATGAAAATTATCCTCACAAAAGATAGTTGCTTTGTAGCCACTAATGGAAGGCTGATGGACTTTATAGATATCATCAAATGGAATAAAATGGAAGTCTATGTGATTCATATGATCAACTCATTATCGACTTAACCAAGAATCATTTTAATATTATTTGGTTTTTGATGACGTTATAGATGCAATTTTATAGGAAGAAAGTCACCATAATAATAAGGGATAAAAACATTTTGGTTTATAACAAGTTGGAGCCTTAACATTGATAAGAAAGAGATTAACTGAATACACCTTAAGTGGGAGCCAAAATTATGATAGATCAATATCAAGAAGTATGCTAAAACTATGGTAAAAAGGTCACTTAAAATAACGTTGTTGGAAATTTAATAAGAAAAATTATAGTTCTTAAGAAAATTTTGCAAGCATTCAAATGATGGTATTGGTCTATTTTGTGAAGTAGCAATATTAATTGAAAGTAGGAAGTCACTGCTTAATATACGACTCTTCAAATCAAGAGCTACTTTTCACATGATCTCTCAAAGATGATGGTCCCATTATTGTGAACCTATCTCATGAGAATATATGTATAGTTTTGATAATTATCCTCTAAAGGTTGTTGGTGTTAGAACTATAATGTTAAAGATGCATCATAATATAATTTATAGTATTTAAGAGGTAAGATATATGGAGACACTGAAAAAGAATTCATTATCTGTAGGATGACTAGATGATCTTGGTATAAAATCAAAATTGTCAACAAGATTTTAAAGATAATTCTAGGCTCACATATACTTATGAAATAAGAAAAGAGAGCTGCACACTTGTATAAGTTAAAGGAGAGGCATTGCTAAAAGTAGAAAAATTAATTGCTTTAAGTAGTAAGTAAAAGATCTTCAATATTATGACATCAAAACTTGGACATATATCTAAATAAGGAATAAAATTACTTTATGAAATCATAGAGGTATCACTATCTTTTTATTAGAATCATGTTATAAGTCATACCATGTAAATTTTAACATATTAAATTCAAGAAGTTAGGTTACTCTTAAATTAGTTATCTCAGATGCGTGGCAGACATTAATCTAATCCCTATGAGAAGTAAAGTAATTTGTCTCTTCTATTGATAATTATTCTATAAAGTATTGGGTGTACCCTATCAAGAGGTAAAAATATGTATTCTCATTGTTTAAAGTTTTCAAAGCGTGTTGAACTTGATTTTAGTAAAAAGATTAAGTGTTTATAGACATACAATAAACTAGAATCTAATAACAATTAATTTAATGCATTTTATAGGCAAGAAGGTGTCAAAATAAAGTTTTCTATTGCATACACTCCTAAAAAAAGTGGCAGCATAGATAAACAGAACAATGTTAGAAAAAACAAAAGTAATGTTGAGAGTTATAAGTCTAAATAAGGCCTTTTAGGAAATAGCAGTCAATATCACATGTTATATGGTACTCTCTATATAGTGAATCCCAGTAGAAAGTATTGAAATGTTGTAAAGAGGATCCTACTGTACATTAAATGGACATCTAACATTGCATTGGAATATGAAGAATCATACTTTATTGTTAAAAGATATGTTGACTTTGACTATGTAAGTGACCTTGATAAAAATAAATCTATGAAGGGTTTTATGTTCACGCTTGTTAGCGGTGTTGTAAGTTAGGTTTCAAAGTTATACTTAGTTCTGGCTACATCAACGTAGGAACAGAATACGTAGCAGTTACATAAATTGCTAAAAAACGGTATAGTTAAAATTGGTGTTAGAAAAACTTGGAAATAAATAATAAAATATTTAATTATTTTGGGACAGTCAGAGTGGCTTACATTTAGTAAGAAATCCAACATTTCATCCAAAATCAAGCATTTATAAGTTCAATTTTACTTTGTTCGTGAAAAAGTAGAAGAAAGAAATATGGATATCAAAAGTTTATACCAAAAACAATATAGCATATTTTATGACAAAGCAGTCATTAGTGACAAGTTTATTTGGTGTCAATCCTATTGTAGCTTGACAAGAATGTAAACAATATGATAATGACAAAGTGGACTAAAAATTGACTAGTTGGTAATCAAATATTCAAGTGGGAGATTATTAGAAGAATATAGATATTATTCATAATAACTAGATATTATCTATATTTTAAAAATCTAAATATTATTTAAACAATATTTAGATATAGATAAATAATTTTTAGTACAAAAGTAAATGTTAGAATGTGTAATAGTTACAATAAATTGAATTATATGTCTATAATTAGTTTAATTCATCTATAAATACACATTCGTCTTTTTGTTTCATATATCAAGAAACAAGTTCAATTATCCAAGAATAGAAATTGTGAGATACTAATTTTATAAACTTACAAATTAATATCACTTGTAGTTAATAAATATTTGTGTAATAACTCTTTTTTAGTCATAATAATATTTTGTATCTCATATTTTTCTAATCTCAATCTTACTTTATCTACCCGTTCATTTCAATAATGCCTTTAACTTCATTTAACAATTAACTCCAAATTACTTACGAAGTCAATGAGAATGTATAGTAATTTTTTACATATGAAGAATTTCCACACATTAGATTACAAATAAGTTTTAAAATAACTAGTAAATATTTGTTAATGCAATTAGCACACCAATACTTATGTAATAATTGATATTCTTAACATTATTCTAAATTTCATACTGTACCGTATTAGGCAACGTACCACATTTCTTGAAATATATATTAGACTACTCCAGATAAAGGCATATTGCGTTCTGGCTGATACTATACATATACATATATACGTTTGTTATTAAAAAAAAAGTTTCCATATCAAACAACATATCCTAACAGAAATCACCGCGCAGATAATGACTAATGCAGGGGTGGAGCCACATAGGGACAAGTCCCCGCGCCAGCGGGGGCTTGTCCCTGGCCAAAGCCCTGCAGCTTGTCTGGCACAGAGTTGAGAGATCGTATGGCAAGTTCTGGAGACAGTTCAGGTTGCCGGAGAATGTAGACGTGGACTTAGGACTCTGTTAACGCTAAGCTAGAGAATGGTGTGCTTACTTTGTCGTTGTCAAAGTTGGCACCTGACAGGATTAAGGGTCCTAAGGTGATTAGAATCGCTGGAGAAGATAAA
>JANZXP010000195.1:9481398-9521197 GCA_027576715.1 Erythroxylum flavicans | reverse complement strand
TATCATAATAGATGCTTCTTTCAGTTGACTTGAATTAGAAGTGTTATACTTACTAGTCTCTTCAAATTAATTAAATAGACTTAAAATAGGAGATTATCCTAATGGTGAACTTCAAAATGGAAGCAGAGAAATTACTAAAGGATTTTGGGGAAAACTGTTAGCTACTACATCAAGAAGTAGCCATTTTTAATTATAAATCATGAACAGTTACTTTTTTGGTAATCTCTGGTTAAAATTTTAAAAAATCATTATCCATCTTGGTTTTATTAATGTGGATCAGTAGCAAAAATTGGATTACATAAATAACTTTTAATTTAAAAAATTTTACATATAATTTTTTAAATTTATAAAAATCAGATCAATGCTGACACAGTGAATTGTTCCTCTTTTATCTACCGCAGATAAAACTCAAATTTGATTAAACTGCATCGGGCAACTGTATTTGGTGTGACTAATAATGGTTTCCTCTATGATCATCACTCTTTGAAACTCTATATCCATGAAATGAACAGCCACAGCACCAAGCACACTACACAAATAAAATGGATATGTGCATGAAAAGAAATAAAACGGATTTGAAATTCATTACTTTTTGTTATTGTTTTTTGCTCTTTTGGTTCGTCACATCACAAGGAATTAAGTTCTGAAGAAGGGACTAAAAATTATGAGAGTCAGGGTCTTCCGCTGCTAACGCGGAAAGTATTGTCACTGAACTGACTCCGCTGCCTTATAAAATTCCGAATATCCTAGGAAGATTATCTGCATTGAGGAGGTATATATACTAGCCCTTGTGCTACATATGGTAGGGCTAATTTTTATTAGTAAAAATTATAAAGAAAGTACATTCATCAATTAGCTACAATTAGATTCTATTTTAAGAATTTTAACTTTTAGAATATGGTATAATTTGACATTTGCTTGATTTAATGATTTAGGATAAGGGATGATGAATATTTAGCAGAAGACTAAATTGATTACACTTTGACGCGTTGTGCATGCATCGAGATGCAAAGAGCATGGAAGGAGGTTCCAACACATGCCATGCAACTAGTGTTGAAATTGTAATAAAGATGCCTAACAAGAATTTATAGATAATGCAAATCAGTTGGTGGGCGTTGAGCGATGGCAATTTGTCTTATGAACCTTCACATCTTCCAACTCTCTCTCTCTCTCTCTCTCTCTCACACACACACACACGCGCACGCACGCGCACGCACACGCACCTTATAAATCCCTTTGCATTTCAGCAGTTTATATTATATTCCATCAATAACACACTCTGATTGACTCAGACACCAGCTAACCTTAGTTTAATTTACACATTCGTTCATCGCAACAGAACCTTACACATCTAACAACACACAAATATAGACACATACACACGTATTTCTTTCTCAAATGTGTTAGAACCTCCTTCCATGCTCTTTGCCTCTCAAGACTCTCGTACACATATACACACATTCAAAACTCTCCTCTCTCTTTCTCTCCTTTCGCTCACTCTTAATTTCCACCTATTTCTTTCTCAAATGGATGTTACTATACTACTTTATGCTTTCTTGATCCTCTATCCACTCTTCTTTCTCTGGAAGTGGGTCAATGGGAAGAGGGATCAGGGATGTTATATTTTGGACTATGAGTGCTATAAGCCAGCAGATGATAGGAAGCTTGACACCGAGTTCTGTGGAGAGGTTATAAAGAGGAACGCCAATCTTGGACTCAATGAGTACAAGTTCCTCTTGAAAGCCATTGTCAGCTCCGGCATTGGCGAGCAAACCTATGCTCCCAGGATCATGTTCGCTGGTAGAGAAGAGAGCCCCACGCTAGACGATGGGATCTCGGAGATGGAGGAGTTCTTTCATGATAGCATCGAAAAATTGCTCGCCAGATCAGGAATTTCTGCCCAAGAAATCGACGTCCTCATCGTTAATGTGTCGATGCTGGCTGCTGCTCCCTCCTTAGCTTCGAGGATCGTTAACCACTACAAAATGCGGGAAGATATCAAGGTTTTTAACCTCACTGGAATGGGGTGCAGTGCGAGTCTTATATCGGTCAACGTTGCTCAGAACATCTTGAAGACTTACAGGAATGTCCATGCACTGGTCGTCACTTCAGAGTCCTTAAGTCCCAACTGGTACGCAGGCAACGATAGATCGATGATTCTCGCAAATTGTTTGTTCCGTTCAGGTGGCTGTGCAATGCTGTTGACAAACAAAAGGTCCCTGAAACACCGTTGCATGTTCAAGCTCAAGTGCCTCGTGAGGACTCACCATGGAGCCAGAGACGAGTCATATGACTGTTGCATACAAAGAGAAGATGATCAAGGTCGCTTAGGGTTTCACCTAGGCAAGAGTCTTCCAAAGGCGGCAACACGGGCGTTTGTCGACAACTTCAGAGAGATAGCTCCAAAGATCTTACCAATTAGAGAGTTACTTAGATTTATGATCCTAACATTTATCAAAAAGTGGACACAAAGCTCCACAAAAGGAGGAGGATCGACGGGTACTAAACCTGTGATCAACTTCAAAACAGGAGTTGATCATTTCTGTATTCACACTGGTGGCAAAGCAGTGATAGATGGGATCGGAATGAACCTAGACCTCAGCGAGTACGACTTAGAACCGGCAAGAATGACACTGCATCGATACGGAAACACGTCGGCGAGCAGCTTGTGGTATGTGTTAGCATACATGGAGGCCAAAAAGAGGTTGAAGAAGGGAGATAGGGTTTGGATGATAAGCTTTGGTGCAGGCTTTAAATGCAACAGCTGTTTGTGGGAGGTGTTGAGGGACTTAAACGAGGGTAATAATGCATGGAACGACTGCATTAATGAGTACCCACCAGACTCTTTGGCTAACCCATTCATGGCCAAGTATGGGTGGATCAACAATGAAGACCCTAGCACCTTTGTAGTTCCTCGCTGAGAAGAAAAAACAAAGGTCCAACCCCCCCAATATTCATTTCTTTCTTAATTTATTTTTCTCCTTTTTTTCCTTTTAATTATTTTTCGGATTAAAAAAAGCTAATCCTCCTTATCCTACTTTCTTTTTCAAATTTTTCTCCTTCTCTCTGGGAATATTTGCTCACTATATTCCAGTACTTTTTCTTTATTTTATTGAATCCCTCGGTGGATTTCATAACCCAATAAGATCCGATGCTTCCAATAGGATGAGAAGGGTCCTACCTAAGAACCAGATCTTCTGTACCCACTATCTTAAACTAATTCTATTCTATGCGATCTTATCTATACAAATATAAATGTGTGGGATCCATATAAGACTCAAAGAAATGTATGGATGAGATCACGTAGAGCAGAGTTGGTACAAGGTAGTGTGTACATAGGATCTCATCCCCTATCTTATTAACAGGAGGATGTAATTTCCTTCATTTTCTTTAATTTTTTCAGTTTTTCAAAATTTTCAATTTCTTGGCCTTCTTCCACAGATTGTTGATGGGAACTTCTGCGTTTAATTTGTTTCTACTGTACTTTTGTTATTGGTGGAAAATAGAATTCATCTCTTGCTTTAATACACATCCATCTCTCCTGTTCTTTTCAGAATACAGATATAATAATCCTGTGTTTTAGCTATATGTTGCATGCGTTTGCATGGTTTGGTGGAATTGGGTTATGCAATAAATTGATGGGAGGAAAAAGACCTGTCCCACCAACACATGGACTTGACAAGCTTTGGTTACTATTGTCTGGAAACATGATTATTAAGAGAGCAGCAGTAATTGCAGAACCTGTGGAGAGAGGGGACCAAAATAGCTGGGGAGGTCTTTGATATCACTTTCATCATGAAGAGGGACTTGAGATGTCCCTATTAGCTTCATCTTTAGCCTTTTAAGTGTCTCTCCACGTCCTTTCATGTGATTTGTTGAAAAATATCCTGTTTTAGAGCAGACCCCGTAAAAAGAGAGCAACTATCAGGATGATCCGCAAGTCAATAGCGATACTGCTCTTCAAAATTAGGTGGTCATTAATTTAATATAATTTTCATAACTTAAGTTCAAATTTTCATGACTCCAAATTTTATTAGTTCTGAGCCAATATCTTTATACAAGTTTCTTGATCTTTAACGTTTTCCAATTTGGAAATTAGCTTCTTTTTCTTAAATATATTACAGTTGAAGAATATTTTGATGCCGTAGGAAGCAATTATTCAGCTACGATTGATCGTATCGTACCTCTAACTGTATATATGTTTTCTTCCAATTTTCAGTTTTATCTTCTTTGCATATATATGTTTTCCTTTTCTACCTTCCTTACAAAAGTTCCTTTATATAAATGTTATTGAATCTTTCTAGTTAAGAGAGGATCATTATCATATCGAACAAACTAGAAAATATGTTGATTGTAAAAAAATTCACTCATAAATTCAACTCATCATATAAAACGATGGTAAATATTCGCATTCTGGAGCACACACGATTAATTAAATTATTGCAATCATCACAACGCAAGCGAAGAAGGTAAGTAGTTGATATTGTAGGGTCTGAAACTATAATGTTCTTCTAAGCAGAGAGAAAAGGCTGAAGAACAAGAAAGAAATAGTATAAAACATCAAAGCAACAGACGCAATTTGACATGGGGTACACACATATCAGTTTATTTATTTCCAAAGTCGTCAATGACATCTAAGGTACAGATACACGCCTCACTCAAACACAACATACAAATTATAAGGAAAAGCTAAAAATATTTGTCTCAATCACTTACCAAAAAAAACAGCATATGCTAAGGTCAAAAACCTTAACGACATTCAATGAAATAAAAGAGCAACAGTTTTCAGGAGTCGCGGTCCTTCACACCACCTTTTGTCAATAAATACGTACAGCTTATGATACAACTGGATACACCTAGTTGCTCCATAAGCACTTGCCTTAGTCTTGGACTTTGCCCTTTTTGGTACTGGAAAATAAGTTATATATGTATTAGATATATACACACACACACAAACACATATAAGTATATATATATATGTAAAACGACTATACACAGGGACCCCTTGCTCCCCAGATCATGCAATTATTAACAATTAATAGGTCATCTTCAGGATATACGTGTATTTTCATCTTAATTAAGGAGCACATCGACGCTGAAATTTGTAGAGCAGAAACCAAAATAAATTTTAGAACTCTTAATTGTAGAATTAGTTTATGAAAAATTTGGAGCTTCCGGGATCAAGACCCCATTGGTCTCCTTGGCTCTACCTTGCTTGGCTTCACATAATAATAGACAAATGAGTCAAATTAGATCAGTAAATATACACCATGTAATGAGCGTAAATTTGTATTAATTAGAGCAATTTGAGCGTTTTCCCGTCTATCTAGGAAAGACAATAAGATAAGCCTATGGTGCACGAGAAAGAAAGTGCCGAAAGAAAATCTTAGCCAAAAAGATAAAATTAGTTTGAAACCCGTGAATCTTAGAATGAAAAAGAGATCAGAAAAGGTTTTCGGATATTTAGAGCTACTTTGTTAGGAGAAATTATAATAAATTCAAGTGACTGGGTAAAAATACTATTTTAAACTATCAAAAAATTAAAGGATTAAATTACAAATTCTATGGGGGAAGGTAAACACTCTGACTATATTTTTGGCTTATTTAAAGAGTAACAAATAAATTAATTACTTATTTTGATAATTAATTATATCAATTATATATAAAAAATTACAAAATAATCATAATAATAATAATTAAACAACAAAATTAATTTATAATAATTTGGTCATATAATTTTTAATCTATGTTTATTTTTCGAAATTCACTATTGTCTCCTTTAATAAGTGACGAGAAGTCTTTCATACATATATATATTCCTTTAAATGAAGAGAAACTTTTACACGTCTTTCTTTCATAGGGTGAAGACATATCTTTTTTGTTAGTGCAGATGAACCCTAATTATTTAATTGCTCTCAATTGCTATATCAATCTCTCTAATATAATCTAGGAATTCCTTTTTTGATCATATAGAGCATCAAAGGCTCATATCATATTTACAGATACAAAAAATGTAATGAAACTATCTAAAATCTTTTTATCTCTAAAAACTAATTCTAGTATCAAAGATCATTTTTGTAACTCATATACGATCTATTTATATTGAAAATAATTAAATATATTTGTTAGAGATAAAAATTAAATATTATAATTGCTGGCAACAATGGCACTAGTTGATCAATGTGTAAAATTGCTTGACAAATGCGTGACATTAGTCAATTAGTATATTAATCAGTGTTCTTCTTCAAACTCATGTTACATAAAATATTTGTCTTTCAAGGACACTCCATTTTTAAACCTTAATATAGGTAGACCTAAGTCTAACATAGGTTGATCAAACATCTCAAAACAAATTATTCAAAAAAATTTTAATTCTTTGAAAGATCAAAATATAGTCATTTGGTAAAAGCTTTATTCAAAACTATTTAAAAGTATTTTGACAAATCATAAAACTTACACAAAATTTCCTCTTGATCATAAAAATATTTATGCATTTTACACACACAAAAATATATTCATGTATATTGAGGCTCTAAACTACTAAAATGATTAATATAAGGTTATAAGAAATATTAAACTAACTTATTATATGTATAGTAACTTTAATCTTTCTTGTTTATCCACTTGGCTTAAATTATTTTGAACCTTTCTTGAATTGCATATGGACTTTACTTTGCTCAGTTTGTTCATTCACTAAACTTGATATTTGATATATTACTTGATTTTATTATAATGCAGTTATTGGTATGACCAAAATTAAATTTATTAATAGCAATATACTTTGTTATTATTAAAAGTATAGGTTTAAATCTCACTTGATCTAACAATCTCCCTCTTTTTGATGATATAATATATTTGGTGATAGTGGAGGAAACAAAGGATAGTGAACAAACTATTAATATGGCAAAAGAAAAAATAACTTTCTCCTCTTTATTTACAAAAAAACAAAATCTATCATATGGGTAAAATGCACATGTAAAGTGTTTATCAAGAAATTAACAATTTTCAAGGAGCTTATATTACCCATTTAAAGATTAATCTATCTTTCTCTCTAGATACACAAAACAATGCTCTCTTACCATAAATATGTATGTCAACTTAATATTGTCAAATTTCATCTATGAATGTATGAGGTTACCTTCTTTTATGTACCATAACATATTACCTCATTTTTTTCCTCACTTGGTTCAATAATTAGTCTTTTGACACTAATTTTCGCACTTAGCTCATCATGATTGTCCTTTTGAAACCAATTTTTAGAGATATTGCAATTTTTTATCGTTGATACCAAAGGAGATGATACTAATTGTTGGTACTCATTTAATATTTAACATACAAGGCAAAGCAATTAATACATTTTATAAAACTATACAAACTTAGGTCTTTATAGGTTAGCTCTTAATTTCTTTTTAGCTCATCTCCTAATGGATTTACTTAACAATCAATGTTTAAAACAGTAAAGTTTGTGTATGCCCATAATTACTAAAGAATTGACATTGCTCATTAAAATATTTGAATCTATATATATCGTGTGAGTAAAACCTATGAAAATATGGTATGTATGTAGTTTTAGGTATTCTTTGGATATAATAATGAATGGGAACAATCCTTTGAATATGTGTGGGATTGAATATTATTCTTATATGGTTATGAGACCTAGCATACAAATTGGCAAGAGATGTATTCCTTCAATAAAAATATGACCTATGAGAATTGCAAACACATACCATATGCTTGTATGGTGGCATATAATAATTAGGAGCTTGTTTAATAATAAAAAGACTTATATGAAATAGGAAAATGTTATATAATTTATTGGTTTGGCCTTGCATTAAAATTATATATATTTTTACCATATGAATCATATACTCTAAGTTTAGATTATGAATAATATATAAATGCATAAATTTTCTTTTTAAGTTGGGACCTAAAAGATGATGCATAATCATTTAACTTTTTTTAATATTAAATAATAATTCATTGCCAAAGAAATAAGATCCAATATTACAACAATAACCTGATCATTAAACTTTTCAAGAATAGAATTGGAGTCTATATGCTCATGTGATAACTTAAGCAATAGGTAATCGCTATGTGCATAATTTCTCTTTACAAAAATAGTCTTGAGATTGGATGGTTCACTTTAATATGTGAAACATATATATATATATAAGCCGTATTGGTGTTTAAGCAAGATATTAAAATTTTCACTTAGCTAATGATTTGAGGACATTGATCGCTTTTTTCAATGCCTCATTTTCTACATCAAATCACCCATTTTATCATTCTTAAAAACTATACTTTTAGAAGCTATCACATTATACATATTTTTTTAAATTCCTCATTCTTATTCATGTATATTTTTAAGGTAATCACTATGTGCATAATTTCTCTTTACAAAAATAGTCTTGAGATTGGATGGTTCACTTTAATATGTGAAACTAATTTCATATATATATATATATTGGTGTTTAAGCAAGATATTAAAATTTTCACTTAGGTAATGATTTAAGGACATTGATCTCTTTCTTCAATGCCTCATTTTATGCATCAAATCATCCATTTTATCATTGTTAAAAACTATACTTTTAGAAACTATCACATTATACATATTTTTTAAAATTCCTCATTCTCATTCATGTATATATTTAAGAGTTTGTTGGCCTTTAACATTTGTAAGACATGTACAGGAACCACCACCATGACAGGAACCACCACCAACCCCATAAATATGCTTCTAACCACTAATCAAGCAAACCATACACTGTGATTGGACTGTTTACAATTAATCTTGTAATTAATTAGATTCCACGACATGTAGATGTATTGATCTGCCACGTATATTATCTACCTAACATAGGCAAACATGGCCCATCTTATTGTACCTTTTCATAGAATTTCTTTAGGATTCAGGAGATTGAAAGTCGTGTCTGAAACTTTGCTTGGTATAAGATTGAAACGATAATTAAACAAAAACACCCTTTTATTCATTAATTCTTCTCTTTGCATAATTTATTCATTAATTCTTCCCTCTGCATAAAACACGTTATGGAAAGTTCCTGACAGTGTAAACTGACCTGGCACTTGCCTCCTGCAATCCTTATGGCGATGAAGAATAAAGTAAGAAACTAGGCATGGAGCATGCAGGTATCATAGTGTATACATATGAGGAAAAGCAATGCATAGGGGAACAAGCCATTTACAATGACGGGACATATGTAGTTGGCTTCATGTGCTACGCAGGAGGATGATAATGGGCGCATTTATTCGCCGCCTCCCTTTGCAGCAATAGTAGGTTGAAGATGTTTATTTGTTAGTTGCGTTTTAAGATATATGGTACCAGATTACACAGGATCAAATACAGATTACGACGTTAGCTTTAAGACTTTATTACACTACATGTGCGAGGTTCTACTATTTTTGACTTTTAGCCAAATATGGTTACAAATAGTTGATCTTTCGATTATAAATAGTCCATCAATCTATCTGTGATATTCACATACATTGATAGGGAGAGACCATCATTATCATTAATCCACCACACTCCGCTGAAGAGTGTAGGTCAGTCCTGTTCCGAAAGCAAACCCATCTTTCTATTTTCAAAGAAAATATCTCTGAATTTGACAATGACGTTTCCTGGAGCTACTGGCTTCACCCCAAAAAGATTTCAATAAAAGCGTCATCATGCTGTTGTAGGCTTTTTCCAAATCAAGGTCGACGATCATCTTCTCTAAACTCGCCTAATATTTATGTCATTGTTATGCAAACCTATGTTAGATTAGGACGTGACACACATCTCGTGATTGTGGAGTGGCATCTTGTGACCAATTTTATAGTGTATAAGTTTTTCTAATATTTAAAATGACGATGTTTTAGTTGTTGAAAATTGTTGGATATTTTCTAAACTCATATTCAATTATCAAAACGATGTCATTTTGAATATTAGATAATATTGAATATTATAAAATTAAACAGAAGATTTGAACTTCTCTCTATGCAAACGTTTTCAATTGAAAGTTGAATTAAGATTGGACCTGTTAATATTTGTTTTCTAATGAACCACAATCCTCTAGTATTTTTTTTTTTGAAGGTTACACAATTCTCTAGTATTTGATATACAAAGCTTTTCTATTATTGATAATAAACACTGTCTATTATAACCAATTACTTCAAAATGCAATTTTATTTATGCACATAAATGGATTCATGATCTGGTAATTTTTATCTAAACGTTGTCGAAATTAGTTAGATGTTATTATTTTTAATTTATAAATTTGGCTAACACCGTATTCTAACAAAGAGTTTAATTTCTTTCTATTTTTAAGATTTATTTCATTCAGCACCTAAGATTTAGGCCCAAGAGCAAGAAGTCATAAGACTAGACCGAAACGTTATAGACCAAAGTCTTTAAACACCAGGCCCATATTAAGAATCATTTGAGACTTGACATCCAATCCAGATCTCCATTTGATGGGTTTTACGGATGATGCAACTCTTCTTCTAGGACTGCATAATCGCATAATAGAAGAAAGCAATGTTTGATAGAGTCTGATGTCTGATTACCTGAACTGTATGTTATTGTAATTTTGGTTGAGAACATTCATCGAACAGTTAGATTGCGTGATTCCTTGATAAGCAATTCTAATGGAGAACACGAAGCTTTTGCTTTCTTGTCCTTCAGGTCTCACACCTTCTCAGGTTCTCTATATTCCTCCACTCCTCTCTTCTTCTTTTTTTTTTCCTTTTTATTGACCACCAAATTTGATCTTATTTGCTTCTGGTTCAAGTTATCTGTTATTTTCGATCAATCATATGACAGAATTCCCCATCCCGACTTTGAATTGGAGAACTCCATTGACAAGGTCAGTTAATTTTCTCCATGTAATGCGAATGCTTGTATTGCCTTGCTGGAGATGTTGGTTTGTGCTAGTTTAACAAGATTGTTTGCCCAAATTATATGCTGCATGTCTTTTTAATGACATGTACAGCTGTTTATCATGTTGCTTAGTACTTATAGTGTCAATATTAACTTGGCTTTGTTCCAAAATCAAAGCCAAACCGTTTCCAGTTGCAAACCTACTCCAGTAGCTGAGCTTTACTTTTATAATTGTTCAATGGTGTTTTTAGATATGGGATCAAAGGGTACAGAAGAATGCATCATTGTACAATGGGAAAAAGTTCCGGGTATGTTGATAACCTTTTTGCTCCTGAGTGATTTTCAAGTGCTCTTTTTATCACTTTTACTGTATCTTAATCAAGCAAAACTCAACATAGCACGAGGGCCCTGGAATTGTTAGATCGTTTGCACACTGTTTACTTCGTTACTTGTGATGTTTGTCCAGAAACCAGTTCTTGTCTTGCATACAAGTGAATCAAATCAGTAATAAAATAGGATTTTCAGTGCAATAGAGAAATGACCAAGGCTTGCCTGTGCATAAAGGAATATTTTGAACTTTATGTCTGTGGTTCCATATCTTGCTATGAATTCATTGTTGTTAATATTCTTTTCAGTATGGAGGATATAGCCTTCTCAGGGGAGATGGATCAAACCAAGATTCTCTTGTGTGCCTCCACCTTGGTTTGACTGATTATAGGTCTCCTACTTTCTCTGGTCTTTCAAGCATACACACATATCTCCATGTGTATACCATCCTCGAAATTTGGGATAGTTTTTGCAGCTTTCCTTAAATCAAGTCGACTTGTGTGTGCATATATATGTTTTGTGATATTTGTCTATGCGGGTACATATATCCACAAATCCTTTCATGGAATATTAACTATTAAAATAATCAGATATGTACTTTAGCTTTTCTACCAATAAAAGTTTGCTTCATGCTACTGATTTTAGATCAGCTTGTCTACTATGCCACTTGTCTTCCGCCTAATAAGTGTGTCATCAGAACAATATTAGTTTTCTAGGAGGAAAATATTTATAGCCTGATTACTGAACTTCCTATCTGACAATGCCTAGTTAGGGTAAACATCTAGAAATCCCTCAGTTGAGTAGGGAGATTTGCAGGAACTAGACAGCAGTGGATTTTCTTGGAGATTCAGTTATAACCACTTTAAAATGGAAGTTCATTCAACAACTTCAACAAGTCTTGTTTATTCTCCTTTTACTTTCTTCTGTTATTGGTTTGAAATTATTTCATATTATTTTCTGAATTATTGCTGTTCGTCTAATTCTTGATCCATTAACTTTGATGATTACCATAAAAATGATTTCATACAATTCCTATGTCAATCATCTCCCCTAGAAGGAATAAATGTTCTGTTGTTGATGTCCAGGACTTTTGTTGGAACAAATTTAAGTCCTTCGTGGGAAAAGTTCCTTGCCGCGTCAGAAGGTATTTCTTGAGGCTTCTAAAAGTTTACTGGTCAAGATACATTTTTAATGGTTTTTCCAATTGTTTTTCAGTTTTTTTTTTTTTTTTTTGCATTGCTTCCCTTATATTAACAAATTAAAATGCACTGGTGATAAAAATCACCTCTTCTCTTCTCCAAAATGTATGCCAGTTTTGACGTTTCCAATATGTTGGTGATTTTCTGTAGCACATATCTGCCAATTGGTTTCCAACCGATAGTGATTTTCTGGGCTAGCATACCATTATTTTGTTTATTTTTCTGCAATCATAGTAGTAGTTTTTTTTTTATCTTTCTTTCTACTTCTTAGTTTTTTTGCTTTTATTCCCTTCTAGACGATGTTATAAAGTGTCAACACACGTCAAGTCCACTAGGAAATGGTGCAGTGGTTGAGACATTGGACAAAAGGATAGTTGTCTTGCAAAGGAGTCAAAATGTTGGGGAATTTCCTGGACATTATGTTTTCCCTGGAGGCCATCCAGAGGTATGGAATCTGGAAGTGTATCATATGCATCCTTTTCCTCAATTTCCACTTAGTTTGAGGAATGATTGAGATTGTTAAATTATAGATGTTTGTTTTGCCCTTGGATATTAGCTTCTGGGAGTAGGATATGTCAGTTCTCTAACCACTTACTGATTAGAGGTTTCCCATTTCTAGATTATCAAAACCAATTGTTTTTTCTCTTTTTATTTCCTCTCAAAGCAGTTTGTAGGTGATTATTCCTAATGTAATATTACTTTCCTGATGGTTGACAGCCTGAAGAAGTTGCCATAGCATCTCACCAGAGTGGTGAAGAACTCGTAGATCGTGAGCTTATTAACAATAGGGTTTCTGTAGAAATGTTTGACAGTATTGTTCGCGAAGTGGTTGAAGAAATTGGAGTACCTCGTACATCTCTTGTAAGATATAATGTCATGGAAGTGACACTTTTTCTTACATATTTTTCTATTGGCATCTTCCATTTTTCATTCGCTGCAAGTAGCATTAGCCAGGATTAACACTTGGGGGCTGCATATTGAAACCAACCATTTTTCATTTGCTGCGAGTAGAATTAGCCAGGATTAACACTTGTGGGCTGCATATTGAAACCAAACTCAATTCTTATGCACTTTAGTTTGAAGACTTGTATAGTTATTGGAGTTGTATCATTGGAAGAGTACCTGAGGTTGTGTTTTCAGACCTGGTTTACCAATAACATAATTAATATTCAGATGTATGAGAATGAGATTTTCACATGCAAATGTATTTCCTTGTGCTAGTCTATAGTTGGTTTTCTGGTATAAATGATCTACAAGGCGAGTTAGCTTAATGAAAGGAACCTGCAGCTGGAATGTCATGGTTGGGAGTTCAGGCCTTACTGAGTAAGCTGTTAGGGTAAGGATGGATGCAGGTGGGACTAAGCAGGGGCACTTGCTCCACTAAAAATGATGGAAGACTTAACATTTTTCCCTATTCATGTACCTACTATTTTATTTTGTTCCCTTTATAAAATGTAACTTCAGGAAATGGAATGCTTTCTTCTTTGTTTGATAAATGGGTAAGAGGTGGACCCCTTAATCAGTAAGGAAGAGGCACCTTTCTCGCTTGCACATTTAAATGATCCATTCAAAATTACGTTGGGACCATACTTTAGTGAACCTCCATGGATGGTAGTAGATAACATATACTTTGCCCCCACTAAACAGATTCTAGATTCATCTCTTAGTTGGGGTTTTACTTTGTAATGTTATGGCCCATTGCTTTTCACTAGATCAAAAGAATTAATGGGCTTCTTAAAAGAAACCATTATTTATTCCTGGTTCAATCACATTTGATTCTGACGTATTATTTAATTGAAAGCATGTATTTATTTTCATTGCTTAGTTGTTTACTTCTTTGGACAATGTATCTCAAATTTTGTTCTGAATTTTTTGCAGTTCAGTCCACTTTTTGTAGGTTTATCTCGCAGAGTGTTGAATGTTCGACCAACTGCCTTTTTCTTCATCAAATGCACTCTTCCGTCGAAAGACATACAACAACTGTATTCTAGTGCACAAGATAGCTATGAGTCAACTCAACTCTATACGGTTACAATGGTTAGTTTCAATTTTATGCTTTTAATTTAGACGTACTCCTTATGGTTCAGTTGTTGTCAACATTTGACTTGTGTCTATATGAATAGCCAAGCACTTAGGAATGTGGTGGCAGTTGTGGGATATCTTTGTGCTGAATTTGATCACAAAGGTGGTTAAGTCAGTCATTTTGATGATAGTGTGGTGGAATACATTGGTAGAGCACCCAAAACTTGATGGGATGATTGGGATCTTAAACAAAAACAGTGCTGGTGATGCATCATATATACTTTTCTTTGTTCATTTTATGCTGATTATTTTCTTGGGAGTAGTTGTCAGTGGAAGGATTAGAGGTTGTGACATTTGAATGATCTTATTTATAATAGATATGAAGATCTCTCAAAAGATTTGACAGCAATTAAATGTCCGTCCTTTTATTCTTCTTTCTTATAGCGCATTAAAGAAGTCAGTTTATTTGTGAGGTACCATGAGAGGGAAAAGTATGCAAGGATTGACAGCATGTTTCAACAATAGAACTTAATCTATTACTTATCTTTTCCCCAGGCTGATTTGGAAAGCATGGCATTAAAGATGCCTGGCTGCCATCAAGGTGGATTTGCTCTCTATAAGTTGATGGTAGAAGCTTCAAAGAGTATGTAATAAACAATCCCTACCAATCAAGAATCAGCCATTAATATGTAAGTTTATGCAGTCGTAAACATTAGCGTGATGAATTTACACTTGGTATCTATACGCACTAAAGCAACGGAAAGGCATGTATTCCAATTATTTTTTGGTTTAAACTTTTAGGACACGTAAACTATCTTACTTAGAAAAAGCAGTCAACATCATTAATTGTAAGAAGGATTCAATTATATTCATAATTTCAGTGGTCTTTGTCGTCAAAACTAATATTACCCAAAATATCCTTGCCAATAAACAATTGATTTAAGGTGTCCAGGGGTAATATAATTAATATTGGTCTTAATGGTCATGAAGGTTACCGAACTTTTTTCTTGTAAAAATAAATCAATGCTATATTGTATGGAGCAGTGCACTTAAAAAGTCCCTTATGGTGAAAAAATTCTGAGTGTTCTTCCTAATTATAGATATTTCGGTAGTTGTTGTCTCTCTTTTATGGCTTTCTTGTAAAAGGAGGAGAAATATTTGCCTTTTGAAATGATATTTATTGAATCAGAAAACGCAACTTTATACAAGAGATTTGCTACAATCATGCTAAACTGTTCTAGGTAATCTACAATTATACTAATCTAAAAGGCCAATAAATAAATATACAATTAATACAATATATTTGCCAATAAATTGTCAAATATTATTGATCTTTTTCTTGTCAACACTCCTCCTCAAGTTGGAGAATGAATGTCAAGAACACTCAACTAGCGTATCATAGTTGAGAAAGCTTCCTTTCCCAATGGCTTGGTGAACACATTCGCAAGTTGATTTGTCGAGGCAATATGTTTAGTCACAACTGACCCATCTTTTATTTTGTCACGAATAAAATGGCAATCCATCTCTATATGTTTGGTTCTTTCATAGAACACAGGGTTGGCAGCTATATGTAAGGCGGTTGTGTTATCACAATATAACAATGCTGGCTTCAGATGCATTATTCTCAAATCTTTCAATAACGAGCGTAGCCAGGATAATTCACAACATGTACCTATCATGGCTCTATATTCGGCTTTTGCTGAGGAAAGAGATACGATTTTCTACCTCTTTGTTCGCTAGGAAATAAGAGAAGATCTAAAAAAAACACAATAACCGTAGTGGATCTACGAGATATTGGACGACAAGCCCAATCCGCATCAGAAAAAGCTCGCAAAGATAAATCATTCTGAGAAAGGAAAAACAAACCTTGTCCTGGACTATTTTTCAGGTAACGCAATACACGCAATGCAACTTCCACGTGTGGTCTACATGGTGCATGCATGAATCTGCTTAACACATGGACCGAATAGATGATATCCGGCCGAGTAATAGTCAAATAAATTAGGTGCCCAATAAGTCGCCTATACTGAGACGGATCTTTAAACAATTCACCTGAATACGAGAGCATTATATTTTGTTCCATAGGAAAGTTCACAGGTTTAGCACCCAAAAATCCTCCATCCTTTAAAATTTCTAAATTATATTTTCATTGTGAGATGGAAATACCTTTCTTTGACCGAGAAGCTTCAATGCCCAAAAACTTCAAATCACCCAAATCTTAATTCGAAAATTACTATGTAGAAATTGCTTGAGAGCTAATATGGCATTGACATCATTACCTGTAATAAGAATGTCATCGACATATATCAACAAAGCTGTAAAAGATTTTCCTTTTTAACATGTGAATAATGAGTAATCAGTTTTGGATTGAACAAAGCCAGCTACTTAGATAGCTTTAGAGAACTTGGCAAACCAAGCCGTATAACGATTTGTGAAGGCGACACACTAGATTCTCCCCTTGTCGTTGAAGACCAGGAGGTGGAGACATAAATTTCTTCATGGAGATCACCATGAAGAAAAACATTGTGAACATCAAGTTGGTGAAGAGATCAATTCTGGGCAGCAACTAAAGCCAATAAACAACGAACGCTAATCATTTTAGCAGTGGGAGAAAAAGTGTCATGGTAAACTATACCTTCTAACTGTGTGTAACCTTTTGCAACCAAACAAGCTTTGAAATGCTCAATAGTGCCATCCGAGTGCCGTTTGATTTTATAAACCCAACGACAATCAATAGGCTTCTTACCAGGAGGAAGAGAAGTGAGGGACCAAGTATGGTTGGCTTCTAAAGCAGCCAATTTAGATTGCATTGCTTCTTGCCAATGGGAATGAGAAGTTGCTTCAGTATAAGATTTAGGCTCAATATCTTGACCGACAGTAGCAATAAAAGAGCGATGTTGTGGTGAGTAACGATAATAAGAAACAAAATTACAAAGAGGATATCATGTACCTTGTAATGGACCTGATGACAAAGGCAGCAAGTGGTTGGGAGACGTTAATTGGTTCTAGACATAATCACGTAAAGCCATGGAAGGGTGATGAGGTCTTTGAGAATGACATAAAATGGGTTCGGGAGGAGAACTAGCCGGTGATGGCTGAGTAGAAACTATAGTTGGTGGTGAGGGTGCTTGGACGGGTGGGGAAGGATCAGATACAGAAAGAGGAATCATAGGGGATGAACTAGAGGAAGTGGATGGGATTGACTTATAAGGAAAAATAGTTTCATGAAAAACAACTTCACGACTAGTGATCATTTGGTAGGTGGCAAGGTCATAGAGCTCGTAAGCTTTCTGACCGATTGGATAACCAAGAAAAATACATCGTTTGGCGTAAGGAGCAAATTTATGGGGGACGTTCACATCAGTAGCATAGGCAAGACACCTAAAAACTCGGATATGGGAATAAGAAGGAAGGTTATCATAAAGTCTTTCAACAGGAGTTTGGTGAGAAATGAGTGGTGTGGGTAAACGATTAATGATATGAACAGTAGTAGAAACACATTCAGCCCAAACATGTAATGGAAGGTGGGCTTGAAAGCGAAAAGCTCTAGCATATTTAAGACTATGGCAGTGCTTGCGCTCTACAACCCCATTTTATTAAGGGGTATAGACACAAGAATGTTGATAAGTGGTACCTTTGTGTTTAAAAAATTCCTGCATAGAGGAGAATTCTCCCCCATTATCAACCTGAATGTTGGCTATAGAAACATGGAATTGTGTGTGGACAAAAGAGAAAAAATTGACTAGTAAGTGTTGTGTTTCACTTTTGTGATGCATTAAAAAAAACCCATGTGAATCTAGCATAATCATCCACAATAGTCAAAAAATATTTTGCACTAGAAAGAGAGGCAATTTTATAGGGGCCTCAAATGTCACAATGAATTAATTCAAAAGGCCTAACAGAAGAAATTGAACTAACAGAAAAAGGAAGGCGACTTTGTTTTGCAAGTGCACAAACATCACAAGCATTATTAGACTGGAAAGGGAAATTTAACAAGTGTTTTGTCGTAAAATTTAAGCTAGAGAAAGACAAATGTCCCAAACAGTGATGCCATAAAGCGGTGAAGGAGGAAGTGACCTGAGAACTAGGTGAACGACAAGAGGTGGCTGTTGCAAATGGAGTTTGAGGGTGTGGCTTCTCTGATGCTATCACAACCAAGTAATAAAGTTCGTCTTGTTGTTTACCCAAACCAATCGTCCTCCTCATCGTGAAATCTTGTAAAAAACACCAATGGGGGAAAAAGGTTACTGAACAATTGAGATTTTTGGCAATTCGACTCACAGATATTAAATCCACCTTAAAAGATGGCACACCAAGCACATTTTTTAAAGTAACAACAGAATTCAATGGTAAATTTCCGATGGATGTAATCGGAGCCTGTTCTCCACTGGGCATTGCAACTGGTGGCAAAAGGGTGTTTTTATTGCTGTTGACAAGCAAAGTTGGAGATGAAGTAATATGGTCTGTTGCACCATTGTTGATAATTAATTGATGGAGGCGCAACAATGTTCGTAACAAACCTGAGGAAGCAGCATCAGCTTTAAGATTGGGGGTTTGTGGATTGGTAGATTGGTATATTGTGTTGTCCCTTTACCCTGCATGATAGATAAGATTAGCTGGATTTGCAAATCAGAGAGCCCATTTGTCACCAACGACATTTCCTACATTATTGAACTTTCCTGGACACTAATGACTGTAGGTTGATAGCTATTGTTATGCTTGAAATGAGTGTTTCCTTGATTAGACCTTTTAGAGGCATGTTTAGGATGTTCTGGTGGATCTCCATTCAGCTTCCAGTATGTTTCTTGTACATGATAGTCACAGTCACAATAAGAGCAATGCAAAGGTTTTTTATTAGACAGGTTGGAGCGAGAAGAAGAACCTTGTCCATGTCGAACAGCTAAAGCCACTAATTCAGTCCTTCGAACAACCATGGCTGAGTTCTCCATCGTCTCACGTGTAGCCCCCAGGCTTCTCTGCTTCTCCTTTTGTATAATGGAAGAGTAAGTTTGGGCAACATCAGGTAGTAGATTCCTCAACAGAATTTGCCCTCGGATTGCACTGTAGGACTCATTGAGTCCCATGAGAAACTACATAAATCTGTGTTTCTTGTGTTCTGCCCCACAAGAGCAAACGGTGTCATTATAGAATCCTAGTTCATCCCATAATTTTTTAGCCTTGTATAATAAGCTGCAACAGTCATATGATCTTGAGTAAGACAAGCAATGTCCCTCTCATTATGAAAAATATGACTTGAAGGTCTTTCCATACCTCCTGGGCAGTGGTCGAAAAAATGACTCTATCTGCAAGGTCCTGTGTGAGTGAATTGATAATCCAAGAAAGAATCATATCATCACATTTTTTTCCAGGAAGCATACTTGTCTAGATTAGCTGTGGTAGATGGCATTAGGGTGGTCCAGTCCATAAAACTCAACTTAGATTTGACGTTCAAAGAAATTGTCATGGCTCTACACCATGTCTAATAATTATCCCTATTGAGGGGCTTGGAAACAAGCACCATTCCTAGATGATCGGAATGGTGAAGAAAATATGGATTGGCAGGATCAAACTTGCCTTCATTAGATTGTTGCTGTTCTGTCATGATGATGAGAAATAGGGCAAAGA
Source organism: Erythroxylum flavicans (assembly GCA_027576715.1). Classification (NCBI taxonomy): domain Eukaryota; kingdom Viridiplantae; phylum Streptophyta; class Magnoliopsida; order Malpighiales; family Erythroxylaceae; genus Erythroxylum; species Erythroxylum flavicans. The sequence goes on along the minus strand of JANZXP010000195.1, from coordinate 9,501,148 downwards.
GAAAGGCAAAAAGAAAGAGGGTAAAGAGCTAGGGTGTCGTTCCCTGCTCTGATACCATGTAAAAGAAGGAGAAATATTTGCCTTTTCAAATGATATTTATTAAATAAGGAAACGCAGCTTTATACAAGAGATTTCCTACAATCATGCTAATCTATTCTAGCTAATCTACAATCATGCTAATCTAAAAGGCAAGTTAATAAATATACAATTAATACAACATATTTAATTTGCCAATGAATGGCCATATATTATTGACCTTTTTCTTGTCAACATTTCTCTTCTCTATTTGAGTTTGCTCTACATCATTTAATCTCTCCTCTTAGTATGAAAGCTCTTACTCACCGTTGGGTGACATATGCTATTTTTATCGACTGCACCACATGGTTCTTATGCTACAATTTAGGCGTTAATGTTATTGTTATCTTGAATTTGGCTGAATATAGGCTTTGATGCTTGCTTATATGCGTTGTTTGTATGACGTTGTATCTAATTCTATCATTAGAACATAGATGCTTTCCGTTGAATGCAAGAGATTCTTGCTTAATGACTTAACACTAATCCGTTGAGGGGCTTTCCGTTGAATGCAAGAGATTCTTGTTTTTGTTTTTTCATAATTTGATTTATTATTAACTAAATATATATTATTTAATATATTAATTATTAATAAGAACTATAAATAATTTAATTTACTTTTATATATTTAATTAACTAAATTAATTATTAATGCGAATTATGAATAATTAAATTTTACTTAATAATTTTGTTTAATTTTTATAATAAATTTAATTAACTATTATTAATAAATATAATTAAATTTAAGATATCTTCAAATATAGATATTTCAAATAAAATTTTGATTTAGTAGATAAAATATATTTAAAATAACTATTAATTTATAAATAAAAAGCTATTTTTAAAATTATTTATTTTAATAAAATAATATACATATAAGATTAAAATAAATTTATTTAATTAAAAATAATTTATCTTGAAGTTTGATTTAATATGTAATTATTATCAATGATAAAAATATAATTACATTGGCATTAACAACCAAAAAGTTTTTGTTTTTATTTAGAAGAAAAATAGAAATTAAAAATAGAAAACAAAAATTAAAAACTATAACAAAAAATAGAAGTGGAATCAAATGACTCCTGAGTTTAACAAATAAAGAGTTACCATTTTAGCCAGCCATTTCTCTTCTTTTAATGAACTTATGGTTACATTATTATTTTGACTTGCATTAAATTAAAAAAGTCCGTGAATATTGAAATTTACTTAACTAAAAACAAAGTTGATAGCTAAATAACATAATTATACAATTTTTTCTTCTTTTTCCTGATTATTTTGATTTACTAGAGAACTTACAACTGAGAAAATTTTATTATTCACACGTTCATATGGTGATGGTAGACTGATATTTAGGTTTAGGTTTCATGACCAAATTATTAACCTTTTAAAAGCTATTTTGAAATCTTAGGGCCTCCTAATGACTCAAGTTTTCAAGAGAGGGAGTTTTAAAAGGAAGCCATAAAAGAATGGCTAGTGCTATTTCTTTTTCTGTTGCCCCTACTTAACACAATAGTCTCCTTATATAGATGGGGAACACTAGAAACAAACGCGCTCATTATATCACAAATAATACAATAATTTAGCTTATAAGAGTCATTCACATTTGTCATATGATGTGGTTCAATAATTAAATTTAATGGGTCCATATACACACAGACATATAATATTAGCTAGAATCATATATAATGGAAACCTACTTTTTTTGGTATGTTTTACTTGTTCTTCTAGTGGATAGGATTATGGGATGGAGACAATTTTTCTTCATCATTTATGATATCTCTATATTTCTTGAAGAGACGTTTAAATTCTTCTTCGTTGAATCTTGACGTATCTTCATCAGGATCTTAGGAATCTTGAAAGTGTGGAGGAATGAGATTGAGATGGTCCTTCAAAAGATAAATCAGAGGTTGGTATAGGATCAGTCCATCCTTCTAGAACATCTATTCCTAGCATTCTATCTAGTCCTTCAAGAGAAGTGTGGAGGAATGTGTCAAAATGAGAATTTTTAGCAAGAGAATCAGGCTTTCCACCTAAGCAACTAACTATTCGTTTTTTTTTAAGATCTAACACTTCTGGAAAAATGTGTTGTCTATTTCAACAGTACAATGATAAGGGCCTAGGTAGAAGACGAATTTTTTTACCCCCCATTTTACTACATGTATCTCTTTATAGATTGCATGGTAGTGTTTTTCTAATTCTTTCAGTTGACTAATAGCATGGCTATAGTAGAATGTTTTACCTTACAATTCTTTTATTGGGTGTGCACTCTAATTTTGCTTTGCCGACATCAGTTTGTAAAATTCGTTCTCCTTTATCATGAATCTTAAGTGGTGGCAAACGCCAAACAATTTTGTAATGTATTACTCATGTCTATTTTATTCCCCATAGTGGATGATTCTTTTTTAAGAGCTTAAACAATTGGTTAGTGTAGTCAACAACATGAGGGATAAAATCTCAGATATAAATGATAGTACCTAATAATTATCAAATTTGTTTTGTCATGAGCTTCTCATTATGGAAGTTGGACAATTCACTAGTGATGTATAGGCTTGGTTGATAATGTCCATCATAGAATTTCATACACAAGAAGTCTATTTCAATAGTACCAATATGACTTTTTTGGGTTAAGAGCATTATACTTTTTTTTTGGTGATGTTCATAAATTTTCCAACAAGGCCTTATGTTCATCCGTATTTTTTCAGAATAACGCATTAATATAGATCAACGTATTGTTCAATATAGGCTAATAGATTTTTGTCATTACCTTCTGGAACAATGAAGGGGCCACCTTAAGTTTAAAGGTCATAATCGTCCATTGGTCTTGGGCATTTGGGACATAAAATTTGTCTTATATCGATCTGTTGGATTTATCGCTTTTTACCAAAGCCTTGAGATCAAAATTTGAAAACAACGTTACCTCTTTCAGGGATATTGTTTGTGTATTAATCTTGGGTAGGGGAACTTATCATCTTAGAGGAAAATGTTGAATGGTTTTAATTAATAACCAATCTCTTATTTCTTTGAGCACATTCTGCCTTTTTTTTAATGGAATGCTTAATAAGCTCAGTCAAACTTAGTAGGTTTAATCAACCTTTTTCTTAGTAGGATGACACATTCCTCTCTTGCTAGAGTAAAATCTTCTGGAGTCATACCTAGATGGATGTCCTTGGTGGGATTAATATCCTCATTCCTTTTGAATGTTAGTTGGAATGAGTTTTGATGTAAAGGATTTAGTTGATTGAATTGATCGTGGCTCCAAAGGCAGTGTTGCATTAATTAATCTCTTATTCCTCCTTAATCTTGGGGGACTTCTTGGAGTCCGAACATATTGGATACATTAGTGTAGGAACATAATTACTACTTGAATTTGATGCCTTGAGGTAGGATTTGTAATTTCTTTGCTTGTCAATAGATGTCCATCTTAATTAATACATCTAGTCGTAAGAGGTTACTACTAAGAACTTTTGTCCATATGATGCAATCTGAGAAGAATTTTATTCCAATTTTCTTTTCGATTATAAGATCAATCTTAAAAGATTTACCATCTATAACAGTGGAATATTCTTAATGAGATTGTCATACTTTAAGGGGAAGGATTTAAAGCTTCATTACACTTTTACAGGAGCTTGTGTCCATGTATCCTATAGCTTTAATAGACTGATGACACTTGCTTACTATACTCCCATATAGGGCCTGGTGTATGATGTAATCTTGAAACTTACTTTTAAGCAAGGCTCTTTTATCAGAGACGTGTAATTTTCCTCTTTCGTAGTAGAATCACTTTCTTCAGTGGACTCATAAAAAAGGACTACAAATTAGGTGTCTTCATCTTCACTTGTTTGTTCTTTGAATACAAACTAAATGTCCTCATCACTCTTGATTAGAATAATGGCCTCATTGGATTTTAGAAGTTTCATGTCTCTTCCAAATTTATTAGGACATCTCTTGGCATAATTTCTATGTTTTTCACAAAGATAATATTGATTTGACTTCTTTGCTCCAGGAGATCTTTTCCTAAAAAATTTGACAATTATTCTTTTCCTTCTATGAGGTCTTTGATGACCCGCCAGCCTTGTCTTATGTAAATGAGACCTTTTCTTACAAGAAGATCTTATCGTTTCCTTGCATTTACACGCTTGTGTAGGACGCGGTTTTTTTCTAACATTATAGTCTTGAGAAATTTTTGTTGTTCACATAGTTTGTCGAGAGTAATCAAAGTCAGTTGGTATATTTCTCCTAACAAGATTTCTAAGATGTCACGATGCAAAGTTTTTATCATTCTCTGTAGCTCTGGTTAGTGTTTATTAGGGAGAGAGGCAATAAATATATATTTGAGAATAACACTATTGAACATGTTTAATATAACATACCACTCCTATAAAGCATAAGCCCGAACATACCAGAGGATATTAGAGAACATACTCTAAGAAAATGATACATTAGGATAATCAAATTAACTCAATCCGAATCATCAAACATATCATAAGCATTGAAAACATTCATTGCTTCCCATTTCTTTTACAAACATATAAAGTCACATATGTCATTATAATTCAGAATCCACGTATACATTATACAACAGTTGAGAGTTTAATCTTAGTACAAAAATGTGTAACATGATATGGGATGTTAATGCAAAAGATTCTAACCAGACTTCATAGATTCAGCTAATCAGACCTTTGAGCCATTTTTGTCCCTAAAATGTAAGTATTAAACTTCTACTAGATCGCTTAGTAGTTAGAACTCCCCTGAACCTGAAAAACAATGATACAATTTTGATGAGTTTGCGAACTTAGTGAGTGAACCATCATCGATGCACTCACATAGTCAAATCACAAAGACAAGTTATATCATAATTTATCACACTTCAACAAGTACATCACATAAGTCAGTATTGCATATCACATCACATTCTCCATTGACTTCAGTTGTATATCACTATTTTAAAGCAATTCAATAAATCATTTCAATTTAATCATATGATGCATGTCCGGATGCATATGTAAATGCTCATGTGTTTTCATTTTCATTTGGCTTTGTTGTGACCAATTGCCTATCAACAAGTTGTCCTGTACCCGTTGTGGGTACCGAGTTCATGACTGGCCCATACCCATTATGGATAATGAGTCCATGCTATCAGAGTCTGAGGCTCTTTTTCATAATTCTAAGCTCAAAGTTGTTTTTAGCACTTTGGTCACTCTGGTCACAACTTCTTTATTTGATCATGCATTTCAATATGATGAGATGCATCATTTCATATGCTATGTTTTCATTACCTTTCATTTCGGTGTGCTCATGCCATATACTAACTCCTCAGACCTAAGTCTGACATTTATCAATCAATTGTACACGCATTTCATATTAAACATACAATTCAAACAGAAGCACATATAAGTGAGTTTACACATCTAAGTTGACTCATAGTATAATTCAAAAATGTTAATGCCTCGATACTCCGGTAATGTCAGGATGTTGACGATCACAATGCGTGTCTATCGTCATGCAATACATACACACATAGTTCACTAATCACTAATTTGTTTAATTATATGAATATACTATCATGCACATGTATATGTGTCATGTTTTAATGCATGCTCAATTGACTTTTTGGGTATGTATTCTTATACATAGATCTTGACTATTCAACTTGTGCTTATACACCCTAAGACCATTCAAACATTATCGCTTGTATACTGCCATTTTATAATCAGGTTTATACATTTAAGTAAGCTTGATTTACACCAAATTCATCAACCGCACATTACACTCATTCGTGTACATTTTCATGAAAAAAAGCCTCCTATAACACACACACAATTGTTACTTTAAATCTGGAATTTTAGTAAGCTAGATTTATACATTCACTAAACTTTTTTTAGCAATATATATTCATACATTTACCTAATTCTCATTCATAATTAACCAATGTATACACATTACTCATTGTCTTTAAGATCATGTTTGCATTAAAAGAACTCATTTATTCCTTTAACAAATCATAATTTTCAACTTTGAACACAACCATATTAAAATAGTCCATTCTTTAGGTTATGACATCAATTAACTACATAAACTTATCAAGCTCTTAACCAATTAATTAAGAAACAATCTAGGCTCATTCCTAGCCTTAATCAATTCCAAATATACCAATCTGAATTGATTTTTCTCAGTTGATTCGACATGTACACAAGGCTGACACTAAAATTCCAGAATTTGTCATCAACATCATTAATGTGTGTAATTTTACTACCCTTAATACTTCACGAATTTTACAAGCTTAGAGACATCACTAACACCTGAAATTTTCCAGATTTCATGTCCTTTAAGGTTACTTCATTTCAGGTTAATTTAACTTCCATATTGTTTACATTAAAACTTACAAAATTCTACTCACTTGCGTCATTAACAGTCACTTTTTACAAACACATCTATAGCTCTAATTTTTCAGATTCGAAAGCACCTTAATAATATACTATCTTTAGCATGGATTCCTCATCAATTATACTTCAAATCCTAACTTAAATCGTCCATACAACAACCCATAGACTATTGTTTTCGTACATGTAAAAACAAAACAGAAAAGTACCTATTTGCTATCATTTTCCAGCACATCTTCAACACCAACGCCACATTCAATCCTTCCCTAATTAGCCATAATAAAAATTTTGTTAACATATACCACTATAGGTCAATATTTCACTTACTTGATTAGCTTGAATGCCACCTCAAATGTCAAGCTTGCTTAGCCTCACATGCAAGAACATTTCAAGAATATTGAGGGGGGTGTGATGGTTCGTCCATGACTAGAAAATGAAGACGGCAGTATATGTCACATTGTTCTGCCCCTATAGCTATCTTTATGAAGGATTTTGCATAGGTTTTGGGTGGTGATGTACAGAACTAAGGAAAAAACTCAAAGATGTGGGTTATGGGTGGGTTTGGCAATGAGAGGGAGGAGAAGTAGAGAGTATATGGCAGAAATAACAAAGAAGATGACCATGTAATGTTTTAAGTCATATGGTGTAAGATGAGTGTTCTTTTTTAAAAGACACCTTTCATATAATTAAGCAAGATACATGCCCTGCTTTTTGGCTACCAAATGTCACTTAATTCCTAAGTCATTTGTCACTTAATTCTCCAAGCCATTTGTCACTCATTTTATAGGCTTAGTCATCCTAAATTTTCACATGTCAACATGTCTTGCTACTTGAAAATTTTCCTAGGCTACATGTACATATTAATCCATCAATCTTCCAATTGTGATAAATAAACTCCAAATTCCTAATTGTAATCTATCAATTCTTTTTATTGGTAAACCAAAATACAAGACATTAGAAATGCATAATCATGTCATAATCATTTTGAAACTTTCATAACCCAGAACATGTCAGTTGAGTGCACATAAAATCTTTGCATTTTTAATAAATAATAATTCATGTGTGTATGCTAATATTATGCATGTGAATGAATTCATAAAATTATCTCCTAAAGGCTCCAAATTAATTATATAATGATGTAACTCATGTGACTCAGTATTCTAACACTCTAACCCTCAGTAGATTTTGAAACCAACTATTACATTTAACTTGTAATATTTTTCAGACATTTTCTAAAAATGCCTTTGAAGATCTCTCTTGTCTAAAGGACAACACTTCATTCGAAGTATTCTTGACAAGTTTGTCTGTCAATTAATTGAAAGTCTCCAATAAATTATTTCTGGATCATTCCTAGCAAGGTTCTTGCTTCAGGAAGCCAAATAGCTTGAAGCCTCCTATATTCTCTTAGACTTTGAAATCACTCTCACAGGTTTCAAATCATATGTACACAAATTTCATTATTATTTCTTTAAAGGTAGCTTTTGGCCTATTCATTTGTAAGTTGATTCATGCCCCAAATTCATGTAATCTGTCTCTCTATTTAGTGGGTGGAATGTCATCAAATGTAAATCAAGACCCTGAAGCTGACCGGGATATGGTCTTCAAATATTGATATATTATTTCTACTCCTAAAGAGTCCACACCTTCCACTTCAAGCTCTTCCTCCATAGCAAATGGTAATATTTTAAAGTTTTTTGAATTTCCAAAAGCACCTGTGCTGTAAGTAAAGGTCCTTGGGATACTAATTTGATGGGTCTATTGAATTTCCTTAATTCTTTTTATTTAAAGCTTCAATATGAAACGACGAACATTTACTTTTACGTGAAGCATTGTGATTTGTGAACAAAAAGAAGTCGTTATTTATATTAGATAAATTATATTTACAATTTAAAACTTTTATCTGATTTTATATTATTGATCAAAATTATTAAATATAGTAATAAAATATTTAAATGTTCAATTTATTATAAAATAATTTATTATTAATCATACAATTAAATCTACATATTAATTAATAATTATATGGGAAATAATAATATATATATCAATATTTATTTTAAAAATAAATAAAAGAAAAAATGATGTGTATAATACACAATAACACCCATATATTCCTCTTTTTTTTATATATTTTAAAATTAAATACTGATATATTATTATCTATAGTGTTATTAAATAATTTTATTATATGATTAGTAATGATTAATTTCATAATAAAATAAATTTTTAAATTTTTTATTATTTTTAATAATTTTAACCAATATTATAAAACTAATAAACATTATTAATTTTAAATATAATTTATTTTTATCGTATTAAATAAATTATTAAATGATATATTTTAAATACATTATTTGATAAATTCACGACTTAAAATTCTTTTAAATATTCTATTGTCCACAAATATGATTTTACTGATAAATAGGGATGACTGTGGGTCGGACCGAGCTCAGACCAGGTAAGATTAAGGTCGAGGCCTAGGCCTAGGCTCAACCTAGTTGGGCCATATGGGTGGGGCCTAAGGTTAAAGCCTAATTGGGTTAATTAGGCTTGAAGCTTGGTTAGGCTCGGGTTGGGTTGATTTTTTCTATTTTTTATTTTTTGAAAATTTTGATCAAAATTTATTTAATTTAAAATTTTAAAGTTATAAATTCAACTAATTAAAGTTACAAATTTTAAATTTTTAGTTTTTATAATAAATGAATATATAAAACGTATATATATTGATAAAATGAATAAGATGAAACCAAATTTATTAATGAAAAAGGATAAGATTATAGGAAATGAAAGAAAAAGGTTATAATTAAAGTGATTAATTCAATTAATTGAAGTTATGAATTTCAATTGATTAAAAAAATTGAGATTTTATAATAAATAAATATATAAAACGTATATATATTGATAAAATGAATAAGATGAAATCAAATTCATTAATGAAGGAGGATATGATTATAGGAAATGGAAGAAACATATTATAACTAAAGTAATCAATTCAATTAATTGAAGTTACTAATTTTAATTGACTAATAAAAATTGAGATTTTATAATGAATGGATATATAAAAACATACACATATTGATTAAATAAATAAGATGAAACCAAATTCATTAATGAAGGAGGATAAGATTATAGTAAATTAAAGAAAAAATTATAATTAAAGTGATCGATTCAATTAATTAAAGTTACAAAATTCAATTAATTAATAAAAATTGAGATTTATAATGAATGAATAAATAAAATGTACACATATTGGTACAATGAATAAGATGAAACCAAATTTATTATTGAAAGAGAATAAGATTATAGTATATAAAGAAAAAGGTTATAATTAAAGTAATAACTCACTTAATTGATGACATAATTTACAAAAATGATTATCCAAAATTTTAAATGATACAATTTACAAAAATTCAAGATAAAATCATGAAATAATGTTATGGATTCGGAGTTTGGAACTGTGAGAGATTGAGAATGGAGACAAGAGACTGGAGTGAGTGGAGACAAGATACAACAGCTAATCATTGTAGTCAGGATCATCAACAGTTTGCATCACTTCTTCTGTATGAGAAAATATTATATTTCGTACTGTAACATTAAAATTAAAAGAATATTAAGCACATAGTAATAATTAATAAATAATTAAATATACTTTCATTATTGAATATTTTATCAAAATAATGTCCAATTGATTGATGAGTATGAGTATGTGTACGACTAGATACCTTCGCATCAGTACCTATGGTTGTATTGGTATACAAATTCAAAAAACAATATGATGTAAGATAGTTTTAAAAATAGACAAAATTGATATATTAAAAAGAAAGGAGTTTACCCTTAATATCTTCATCATCTAACTAATTTCGGACAAACATAAAGGCTTCCAGAGTACGAGGATGAAGTCAAGTATGATAAGGACTAATAACCAATGTTAAAAGTAGCCTTCTAAGCAACAGTAAATGATGGAATTGCTAATAGGTCTCGTGCAATTACTTGCATAATCGAAAAATTATTTCCATAATACTTTCACCATAATAATACATCAAACTACACACCTTTAACTTTGGCCACACAATTTGTTGTCAAGTATTTATTTAACTCCATCATATTGTATAAAGTCCTAACCCTTTTTTCTTTTATAAATTTTGTAAGTGAAAGCAACAAACTACTCTTAAAAGATGAGACCGGATCTGAAACTAAAGTTAAAGTCGAACAACCTGAACTATTGCGACCCTGATCTTGAATTTTGTCTATTCTAAGTTGACAATCATTAAACAAATCATATCATAATTGTTTAATGACATTTACATGTTCTTGAGCAAGATCACCATACAACACATTATATATAAAATTAATTCCCTCCATCTTATATCTTGAGTCCAATACAGATAAGACTACAACAATATGTCCAAACATATACCAGTAAGAATTCAGCTTCTCGATCATCTGCTCTGCCATAACCTGAATATCCTCATTGAAATCAAACATCCAATCAGATAAAGCTTTCTTTATCTCACACATAGTGCAAAAGTAGTAGTGCAAAGTTCGATATTTTGTTCTCGAGAACAATTTAATTGTAGTATAAAATAATTCCAACTTAGCACAAAGTTTTCTGGCCAACTCTTATTGGTCTTTTTCCAAAAATGCAATCCTGAAGCTACTTTATTAGCTTATGAGAACACTAAGCATTACATTAGTAAAGGTCCTTATCATTGTATCCTTTGACTCATTATTTTGATGAGAGTACTTTTTATAGAATGTATCTCTGAACATTAGTGTTTTTAGGACCATTGGATTCAAAGTGTAATGAACAATTGACGTCCGAAAACTTGCAAGTAAGTATGATGGTTAAGTTTTTAATTGACCCTGAAATTTTATATGCCATCATGATGTTTCATAATTTAAACACATTTATGTACGAACTAATTGATCTATGAGGTCTGATAAACTTGATGAATTCTGATTAATGACAGGACAATAGTCTCTTGGTCACACCTCATTTTATAGAGGAGAAGACATTTGCATTGGTGGTCAGAGATTGAATGTCATATATGCTCTAGTAAGCCTACACATTTGATTATTGAAGATCAAATTTATAATGGAGATTCAATCACCTCCCTCTTATCATAAATATTCTGTCATTAAAGTTAAGACCTATTGAGATACTAAATAGTTGTAAATAGATTATACTTAGATATAAATAGGCTATAAATAGATAAGATAAGATAAGTTTGAAATCCCTTAAATTAAGGGATTATATTAGATAGCTTTAGATAACTTTCCGGATTTAAATTTCTACTTGTAATGTCCTATGTATGGCTGTATACTCCTATTCAATATATGAGAAGTAGAAAAATTCTTTCCCAAATGGTATCAGAGCCGTAGGGATTCGTTTTCTAGGATTTTTCCTTTGAGCAGCCTTCATAGCTGCACTACTGAAACCCTATTTTTTCTTCTCTTATGTGTTCTAGCCTTCATCGTTGCATTCCTCCTTACCTCTCTTGTGTGATTCTTATTAGGGTAGCCTTAATTGTTGCAGTATCTTCTTCTTTACTACAATATCTTCTTCTTAATCATGTCAACCTCTTAAACCTCTGTCTCCACCAGATCTAACCCTCCAAAAGAATTCGAAACCATTCAGAAAATTGGAGTTTTACAAAATATTTAGGCTTCCTATAGGCTTAATGGGAAGAACTATCACAAATGGTCTTAATTTGTTCGTACATACCTTAAGGGCAAAGGAAGACTTAATCAACTTCTTGGAACAGGACCGATTAAAGATAACCCAATGTTTGAAGCACGGGATGAGGAGGATTCCATGATAATGTCCTGGCTATGGGATTCTATTGATCCCATGATCAGTGACACATGCATTTTTTGGTCACTGCAAAGGAGATTTGGGACTACATTCATCACACATACTTAAAGGCTCGTGATACTATTCAAGTGTATGAGATCAAGATCAAAACTACAGCTGCTAAGCGATGAGATAAATCTGTGATAGAATATGTAAACTTGCTATAGAATCTGTGGTAAGAACTCGATCATTATCGACTTTTTAAGATGAAATGCCCTGAGGATACTGTCGTCTTGAAGAACTTCATTCCGTGTGTATGATTTTTTGGCTAGGATGGATGCTAAATTTGATCAGGTCATGATCCAAATCCTTGGAAAAGAGGACACTTCATCTCTAGAAGAGATAATCTCATTGATTTGATCAGAAGAAAGTCGAAGGAGTGTTATGCTTGAACCACAAACTATGGACGGGTCAGCCTTATTAGCAAAAGCTGATCATCAAGACAAAGGAAAAAGTGATCTATCTAAGCATTCTGGTAGATAAAACTTGGGGAAGGAGAAAAAGGATAACCTCTGGTGTACCCTCTGCAAGAAACCGAGGCACATTGAAGGAGACATGTTGGAAAATACACGGTAAACCACCAAGTCAAGAATGGGGAAACCGTAGGGGAAAGCAGAGGTCCCAAGTATATACGGTAGATCAGCCCAAAGTTGAGGAAAATTAAGGAACAATGGAATTAAACAGTGAAAAAATTGAGAAGTTGAGAAGCTTGTTGGGGAATATTGAAAAACCTTATAAGACTTGTTCTTTGGCTCTTTCAGGTAAACCTTTGCTCCCTATTTGTATGAATGCCTCAGAAAATCTTCATACCAATTCTTGAATAATAGACTTGGGTGCCACAGACCATATGACACCCACATCTAGAGTTGGCAAAAAGGGCATGACCCGGTCGGCTTTTGGCCCGGGTTGATCAGGCTACAAGCCGATCATGATCTGCCTGGCCAGGCTGTCCAAAATGACGTTATTTTGACAAGTTTTTCTTAAAAGAAACAAATGGCGGGCCAAGCCAGCCTGACCCACCCGTGGCCTGTCGGGCCATAACCTAAACCACAGGCTGATCATCCCATGGTCGGGCCACCGGTCTCATGCCCGGCCTGGTCCATTGACATCTCTACCCACATCTCAACTCTTTCACACTTATACCTCATGCCCAAGTAATAAAAAGATTGTAGTGGCCAATGGCTCTCTAGTTACTATTGCAAGTTTCGGAGATATACACATCACACCTATCCTTATTCTAAAAAGGGTTCTCCATATTCCAATATTGTTGACTAGCCTACTTTCTATTCAAAAGCTCACCCATGATCTTAAAAGTTATGCTACTTTCTTTCCTTCTTACTGTGTTTTCCAGGATCAGATCTCGGGGAGCAGGATTGAACTTGTTAAGGAAAGGGGTTGCCTCTACCTACTTGAATTGCCTCAAAGAGTTAGGAGCAACCTATCTTTGTCATTTCTCAGTTCCTTAAATAAAGATACCATTTGGCTGTATCATCTACGCCTAGGTCATCCTTCTTTTAAAGTTTTAAAAGTTATGTTTCCTCATTTGTTTGAAGGATTAGATATTTCTAAATTTCATTATGATGTTTGTGAATTTGCAAAACATACTCGAGTATCTTTTCCTATTAGCAATAAAAGAAGCTCTCATCCTTTTCATTTGATTCATAGTGACATTTGGGGTCCCTCTACTATACCTAACGTCTCTAGGGCTCATTGGTTTATATCCTTAATTGATGATTGCACTTAGGTAACATGGCTCTTTCTTCTTAAGCAAAAATCTGATGTTAGCCTTACTATACTTAATTTTCACTCTATGATTCAAAACCAATTTGGGGTTAAAATAAAAAGTTTTACAGACAATGCCAGAGACTCTTCAACCAAACTTTGTCACCTTTCTTTCAATCATAAGGCATTATCGATGATTCATTATGTGTTAACACATCTCAATAAAACGGGGTAGCAGAAAGGAAAAATGGGCACTTATTCAACACCACCCGAGCCTTACTCTTTCAAAGGAATGTCCCTAAATCCTATTGGAGAGAGGTAGTTCTTACAGCCACATACGTAATAAATAGACTTCCATCACGTTTGTTAGACAATAAAAGCCCCATAGAAATTCTTATTAGCTTATACCCATACTTCAGAACCTCAAATGACCTCACACCTAGGGTATGTGGATGCACCGCCTTTGTTCATGTTCATAACCAACATAGAGACAAACTAGTTCCCCAAGCCATCAAATGTGTCTTTCGTGGTTACTCACCTACTCGAAAGGGATACGAGTGTTGCAATTCGTCATCTAGGAAATTTTATATCTCTACAGATGTCAACTTCACAGAAAATACACCTTTTTTCTCTAAGTTGTCTCTTCAGGGGGAGATTTCATTGATGGAAGATAGCACTTATGAGTCCTTCGAACCACTTAAAACCCTTGACCTTCTTCCTACTCCAGCTTGTAGTGTTGAAACAACCGAGCCTTCTGAACGAATTTCACCTGAGTTCCCTAATTCCTCTATTGAACTTATGTCATCACATGTCCCAACCAATGTTACTCAGATGTATTCAAGGAGGAAGGTCGTTCCAGAACTGACACAGGTCCAAGAATCCAACTCAGACTCTGGAAATAAAATCATGGTAAGATCTGCTAGAAATGAAATCATGGTAAGATCTGACTCACCTTTACACACATAATTTTTTTGAACCTATTGCTATTAGGAAAGGAATTAGAGAATGCACTAAGCAAACACTTTATCCTCTATCTCACTATGTTTCTCTTAAGCATCTGTCACCAACCTACCAAAACTTCATTATGAGTTTAAATACCATTACTATCCCTAACACCGTTTCTGAGGCATTATCAAAAAGGGAATGGAGGGATGCTATGAGCGAGGAGATGAATGCATTGGAAAAGAATAGAAAATGGGAGATTGTTGATAATCTGAAAGGGAATAACATTGTTGACTGTAAGTGGATTTTCATACCCAAATATAAGGTTAATGGATTTGTTGAGAGATATAAAGCTAGATTGGTGGCCAAAGGGTACACTCAAACCTACGGCATTGATTATCAAGAGACTATTGCCCCAGTTGCAAAGATGAACACTATGAGAATTCTGTTATCATTGGTTACCCACTTTAATTGGCAGCTCCTATAATATGATGTTAAGAATGCATTTCTCCATGGAGACTTAGATGAAGAAATCTATATGAACATCCCGCCAAGATTTAAGGGAGACACAGATAACAAAGTTTACAAGCTGAGGAAGGCCTTTTATGGGTTAAAACAATCTCCTAGAGCTTGTTTTGGGAGATTTGCAAAAGTCATGAGGGAGTTTGTGTATAAACAAAGCCAAGGTGATCACGCTCTCTTTATTAAACATTCAACTGTAGGGGGACTTACTACACTTCTAATCTATATGGATGACATCACAGTGACTGGAAATGATAAGAAAGAGAAGCATGAATTGAAGTAAAGACTAGTAAAAGAGTTTGAGATAAAAGAACTTGGGAAACTAAGGTACTTCCTCAGTATTGAGCTGGCATATTCCACACAAGAGATTTTTATATCTCAACAGAAACATGTGACTGATTTGTTGGTAGAAACAAGGAAGATTGGGTGTAAGTCAGTCTCGACACCAATGGATCCAAACCACAAGTTGGCAGAAGCTAAAGAAGAACCAGTTGTTGATAAAAGGATGTATCAAAGACTAGTTGATAAACTCATATATCTCGCTCACACTTAGACATAGCATACTCTGTAAACATGATCAGTCAATCATGCATGATCTAAAAGAGCCTCATCTTCAAGCTGCTTATAGGGTGTTACATTACTTGAAAGGCAGTTCGAGAAAGGGAATTTTGTTCAAGAAAAACAATACTCTTGCTCTAGAAGCTTACACCAATGCTGACTATGCAGGTTCCATAGTGGATAGAAGACCAACTACAGGGTACTGTACATTTCTTGGAGGAAATTTGGTAACGTGGAGGAGCAAGAAGTAGAATATGGTGGCAAGGTCATCTGCAGAATCAGAATTTAGGGCTATTGCTCAAGGAATGTGTGGACTGCTCTGGCTGAAGATTATTTTAGATGACTTGAGAGTCAAATGGGATGGCCCTATGAAACTCTATTGTGACAATAAGTCAGCCATCAATATTGCTCATAATCTTATACAACACGATAGGAGAAAGCATGTTAAGATTGATAGACATTTTATTAAAGAAAAATTGTAAGAAGGGTTAGTGTGTATGTCGTATGTTCCATCATAACGCCAAGTAGCTGATGTTTTAACAAAAGGGTTGAACAGTTCAAGTTTTCATGATCTTATATATAAGCTGGGAATGGAAGACATCTATTCCTCAGCTTGAGGGGAGTTTTGAGATATTAAACAACTGTAAATAGATTATACTTAGATATAGATAGGTTGTAAATAGATAAGATAAGTTCAAAATCCCTTAAATTAAGCGATTATATTAGATTGCTTTAGATAACTTTAAATTCCTACTTGTAATGTCCTATATATGGCTCTATACTCCTATTCAATATATGAGAAATAGAAAAATTCTTTCCCACATGACCCTCTGCGGGCTTTCAATTTGATCTCTTAGTGATTTGAGATGAATATATCATGGGGCTTCGTTCATTATTTGATTAGGTTATTATGTATGACAAAATTTTTAACTACTGTACTTATTTCCCATATTTCATGTTAGTTCTAACGTGCAGAAGTTTTCTCCATTCAGGGACATACAGATAGGCATCTTGGGTTGTTTCATGTCAGTACTCGTTCATTGATTGTAGGTGATCACTATGTAGGGTAAGAACATTGCTATATAACATATTAGACTACTTTATTTACTAAATTACAGTATAACTGTGCAGTAGAAAAATTTGTAACTAGTACTATGTCTGTTTGTCCTTTCTACATAAGAGACACTGCTGGATTGATGCTAAAAAATCATGTTAGGCATTTACATATATGAATTTTGTGTCTATTACATAGAAAAAAAATATGTAGTAAGTTCATATTTTTGTGTTATCTGTTCTACTCGTGTGTATTAAGCAAATTCTTGCCTATGTTAGTGCCAACACAATTTTTGTATTGAAGGTGTTTGTTTTTCTCTCAATTACCTTATTCTATTGTGGTGCATTATTATATGAGCTTTGATGAACTATTCATTTCTAAGCAAAAAAATTTCCTAACATATTGTTAAAGAATTCTTTCCTATTTTCACTTTGAAATATTTTAATCTTACTCTAAAATTGTGTTTGAATCATGATATAAAATTTTTTTAAGATTCTTTCAACATCAAATTTTTCTTTTAAGAGAAAGACCCAAGTGACCTAGTATGATCATCAATAAATGTAATAGACCATCATTTCCCAAACAATGTAGCAACTCTAAAAGGCCCCCAAATATCACTATGGATCATGGCAAATGGTTGTGAAGTTTTGAAAGGTTGTGGTGGAAAAATTGTGCGACAATGTTTTGCTAATTCACAAGATTCACACTGAAACATTGAAGGATTTTTATTTATAAATAACTTCCGAAGCAAATGCTTTAGATGGTGAAAAACCTAGATGGCCTAGTTGACAATGCCATGGCATAACTTCATTATTACTATAGCTGAAATAGAATTGAAACAAGTTTGTTGGTCACCTTGCCTTCCAAAGATACATCCTTTGTGAAAAACGTAGAGGCTACTATTTTGTTTAGCATCCTCAATCATCTTACTAGAGTTTAAATCTCGAAATTCATAATGAGAAGACCAAAAAATTAGTCGACAATTATGATCAAGAATAAGCTTACTCATGGATAATAGGTTATATGATAGGCTAGGAACATGAGGTACATCTTTGAGTTTTAAGGAAGCACAAGTAGACATTGTTCCTTTTCCGGCAACTGAAGCAAAGGAACTATCAACAATTTTAACCTTTTGATTTCTTGCGCATGGAATGAAAAAAGTTTGAAATACTAGTTATATGATTTGTGGCACCCGAATCTAATATCCAAGGGCCATTAGTATTGGTAAGTATTACCTAAATGAGCTAGAGAACATGATGGATTAAGATTATTTTGAGATTTAAACATTTGGTGTAGATGTTCTATTTGTTCCTTAGTGAAAGGAAGAAATTATGCAAATGGTTGCTGCCCTGAATCAGGTATCTTCTTGTCCATTACCATTAGTAGAAGAGAACGAATCCACTTGGGATGCTATGACTTCTCCCAATATCTTGGTGTCATTGCCTGGTTTCTTTTCCAATTAGTTGGTTTTCTGTTCAGCTTCTAGCAAGTTTCCCTAGTATGCCACGTTTTTTACAATGGTCACACCAAGGCTTCTATTTTTCACTACATTTATCTCCTTCGTAGTTAGCTCCTCAAGTCATAAGAGGTGAACCTTCATTCTCTATTCTGGTTTCACTAACATTCTTCAATATCACTTGTCGTCTTACTTTTTCTATCCATACCTCTGAGATGACTTCTCTTATGGTTGATAGAGGATTTTTTCCTAAAATATGACCTCTAACTTCATCCAGGTCATTATTTAATCTGACCAAAAAGACAAATATGTGTCCTCTTTCAACCTTCTTCTTATACCAAGCACTATCACTTAGATTTACCTAACTTTCTTCATCAAACAAATCTAATTATTGCCATACAAATATCATGTTATTATAATATTCAGTCAGATAAACACATCACCATATTGGATTGCTAAGTCCAAAATCTTAAAAGTTGAGTTCCATCTAGTTGAAAAATCTAAAACCAACTTCTTTGTACTTAGAATACATAGTTGCCAAGGAGTTTCTTCAAATTTCTCAATTCTTTTAAGTGTAACACTCTAATAGACTACACTATTCTGAATTGAATTTGTTGCTTCCTTTATCATATGCAACTTATCCTTTATAATCAAATTCGGTATATGCGAAAAATAACGAATATGAAATAACCTTCCATCAACCAACAAGTATCTTATTTTTCAATTTTTCAATTATTGCATCATTCGTGCTACAATTATTAACTGTTATGTTAGACAATTTGGTGTCAATATTATAATCTATCAAACAAGCTCCTAACATGGTTATCAACCTTTCGCTCATATGTGATGTCGACACATAAATAAACTTATCATGTACAAATATGACCAACATCAATCATAACATAATGAAAAAGTAAATTATAACAATATTAAATAATATAAATTACCTCAAAAGTTTGTTGTGTAGAGTCCAGTCATTGTCAATATAATGGTTAAATTTGTCCATATGTGTAACATCCCGTTTCCAGAGAACGGGTCGGACCAGAGAAACGGGTCCAAGAGTGGCAAATCGACACATCTCATGCTCATGCATTTGTGAATAGTGAGTTTTGTGCATAAAAATTTATTGTACATGCATTCATGACAATTGTCCCGGTGTAAGTGTGAATCAGTGTGATTTCTTGAAAAAT
>JANZXP010000195.1:9461019-9472971 GCA_027576715.1 Erythroxylum flavicans | reverse complement strand
CATTACTTCTCTCATTGGTCTTCTCATAGACCCGGTTCCCTGATCCGACCCGTTATGTGGGACCGGGATGTTACATATTTAATAGTTAATCACATAATTTTAAATTGAACTATCTTGATAATAATTAAGAACATATCTTATTTAAATATTTTAAATACTACACACTATATTTTTAAAAAATTGTAAATAATAAATATATTTTTAAAAATTAGGTATAAAAGATTCTTGTAGGTTAATCAATCATGTAAAAATATTTTGAATTTTAAAAATTTTGTGTAAAGTCCTTATTAAACAGTTTGTAATAAGTCTATTTATTATTGTTAAATTTCACTAACTTAATATTTTTAGAACACTAGGAAAGTAATGTCACAAGAAATAATCTAAAAAATAAATCACAAAGGTGGTATATCAAACATATTGATTTACTAGTTTATCATATTTATATGATATTAGTTATATTAAAAAGATAAATCAATAAAATTATTAAAAAATCTACAATTGTATTTATTAATAAAAATAAACTAAATTAATGAATAATTAATTATTATAATAGATAAAAACAATAAATTGATCATCTTATAATTTTAATATTAGTACAAAATTATTCAATGTCATATTAGAATAATAAATATATTACAAACAATTAGTAATAAGTTAATATATAATGAATTAATATTATTTATTAAATAATATTATATCATATTTATATCTTATTACTTATATCGAATAATTTAAACAAACTTTTAATACATAATTATATTCTATTAGTAGTTAAATAATATTGATTATTATATTTTTAAATAATAAAAAATAAAATTAATTATTTTATTATGTAATAATATTAATAAAAATATGATTAATTTCTCATTTTTATTAAATTAATTTTATTTTCCTTTAAAAAAGATGAATAATAATACTAATAAAAACTGATTATTAATTATAAATAAAATATGAAATTGTTACAATATTATTTCATAATAAATAAAGATTGAATGAAAGACTTAATTTATTATATATCTTAATGAATTTGAATAAAATAAATAATATCAATAATATTTATTATAAAGAAATGTTAAATATGATAAATTAATAAATTCGACACATATTATTCATTTTCTGTATCACTTTTTCTATAGGATTCGTTTGGTTGGCAAGAAAGTAAAATTTAATAGGTAAGACCTCGTACCAATGCACCTCAACAACAGAAATAGTGGACTCCAAATTGCTATAGGAGATAATAAAGAAATTAATTTTAATGGAATCACAAGAAAAAGTAAGATTATAAAGAAATTTCACCTTTTTTTAATCATATGTAAAACAGTACAATGGGTAAACCAGAACTTACTCTGTTAAATAAACAAAGAAAAAGAAAAGGAGATAACACTCTCGTCTTAGGACATTTTACGCGCGTGGTTCTGTTATTACCGTTGGTCGCCACCGGCCCACATCATCTCTGGTTCTTCTCCTCATCCCACTCTCTCACTCATTATGACTAAAAATAAACAAATAACGTTGTCATCATCACTTCCTTTGCAAAAAGTTTCTCTCTTTCATTGGCTAGATTGTCTGCTTTAATATTTGCTTTTACGGGGGACTGGTTTAGATTCACACAACCAAGTCCGTGCATATAACCATGTTTCTTTTTCATTCTTAATGGTCTTGGCCTATGAGATGGTTCTTGCTGTTAATCTTCCATTTTTCTATCCCCCACTAACTTGCATACACAAAAATGTCCCACCAAAACGGTTTTAATATTTGTTTATATCCATTTTTAGACCATATTCCAGGGTGTTTATGATTGTTCTTTAGAGACATTGCTTTTGGCTTATATGGGTTCTTTGGTTTTTAATGGAAGAGAGCAAAAGAAGCTCTTTCCTTCTAACCCAGGTAACGTGTTGTTGTCTCTCATTGTGATGAAGATGAGTAGAGAATTCAAAAATTCTTTTTGGTGCTGTACATCGAGTTTCTGGTTTCTTTTAGTTCGATCATTTACCCAATACTATAGCAATTCTCATTGGCAATAGGAAAGAAGAGGTAGTGTCTTAGATTACTCTTTATTCATGGTTGACCAGTTTTAATCTGGCCTCTATTGTTACTTCTATTTGAAAGCCTATGAAATATGATCACAAAGAGGGCATCGGAATCAAGCTCCAAGAAATTGGTTTCCTCAAATCCAAGAGCATATGAAAAGTCTCTTAGCTGGTTTGGTTCAAATGAATGAATAGATTTTCTGCAACTATTGATCTGGGATTTTGCAGGAAAGAAGACCTGATACCTCTTGATTAGAATTAACAAAGGAGTTGTTTGCTATTAGATCAAATGGATTCACCAGTTCCGCAGGCCAGTCCAATTCGCAGGAAAAAGATGACCAAACAGTTGACAGGGAAGAAAGACGACACAGCATTGCACTCTGCAGCTAGAGCAGGAAATCTGATTGCGGTAACCGACCTTCTTACTAAGACCGGCGAGGAGGAGTTGAAGTTATTATTAGAGAAGCAAAACCAATCAGGAGAGACAGCTCTTTATGTTGCTGCAGAATATGGCTATGTTGATGTGGTTAGAGAAATGATCAGGCACTATGATCTTTCTGAAGCTGGCATCAAAGCGCGAAACGGGTTTGATGCATTCCACATTGCTGCGAAGCAAGGGGATTTAGGTAAGGCTCGATAGCAGAATTTTAAATTCGTTGATTCCAGCATTTTTCTGCAGAATGTGACGTTGAGCTTTGGTTTTCCATCGTTGCAGAGGTATTGAAAATACTAATGGTGGCACATCCCGAATTGGCAATCACTGTTGATTCATCTAATACAACTGCTTTACACACGGCTGCAACACAAGGACACATTGAGATAGTTCATTTTTTGTTGGAAAATGGGTGTAGCTTGGCAACAATTGCTAAAAGCAACGGCAAAACTGCTTTGCACTCTGCCGCTAGAAATGGCCATTTGGGGGTTGTGAGAGCACTTTTGGCAGCGGAGCCTGTGATAGCGACCAGGACAGATAAGAAGGGGCAGACAGCACTTCATATGGCTGTAAAGGGGCAGAGTAATGAAGTGGTGGAGGAGCTGATTAGTGCAGAAACTTCATTAATAAACATGGTTGATTCAAAGGGCAATTCAGCATTGCACATAGCGTCGCGGAAAGGAAGATCTCAGGTGAATTATCCCTTTATAAGCTGAGTAACATTGAATTGTTATGAGTCATATGTTTCTTTATGGATTGTTCAGTATCCCAAAAAAGTTTAGTCTTGCTCTGATCAAAATGCCAATTTTGGCTTCTTTCAGTCAGAAATTCGGCGTCGTGAATTATTAACCTAAGTGCTGAGAACATGTCATCAAAATGACAGAATGCTATTGAAGTTAAGTTTTCATGCTGGAAGATGTTATCAACAGAAAGAAAACTAAAGAAATATTCGATTGTGAAAATGCTGTTACAAAATTGGATTGCTTTTTAATGAAGAGTTTTTCTGTCTTGTTTACTTACCTGATGAGTAAGAGATCAAATCTGCTCACGAGTCAGTCAGGCTGCCGGGGTTTTTTTCTCCTGCTCGCTGCTATATTCCAGTGAATGTTCAATATTGGTGGAAATAAGTACTAACTGATTCGTGATGTATATGTATTTGTGCAGATTGTCAAGTTGCTTCTTTCGTACAATGAAACCAACACAAAGGCTGTGAATAGGACAGGCGAAACGGCTATTGATACTGCAGAGAAAACTGGGAACCCTGATGTTGCAGCAATCTTACAGGAACGTGGTGTTGTGAGTGCTAAAGTGATTAAGCCACAAGCAACAAATCCAGCTCGCGAGTTGAAGCAAACAGTGAGTGACATAAAACATGAAGTGCACCACCAGTTGGAACACACTCGTCAAACAAGAAAGCGTGTGCATAACATTGCTAAGCGTGTGAACAAAATGCATGCAGAAGGTCTTAACAATGCCATAAATTCAACAACGGTTGTAGCAGTCCTCATTGCCACAGTTGCCTTTGCTGCCATCTTCACTGTCCCTGGACAGTATGTGGATGATCCAACGGACATTCCCCCAGGACAATCTCTTGGAGAAGCAAATATTGCTCCAACAGTCCCCTTTACTATATTCTTCATCTTTGATTCTGTTGCTCTCTTCATTTCTCTGGCTGTTGTGGTGGTCCAAACCTCGGTAGTAGTCATAGAAAACAAGGCAAAGAAGCAGATGATGTCAATAATCAACAAGCTCATGTGGATTGCTTGTGCACTTGTCTCAGTAGCATTTCTGGCATTGTCTTTTGTTGTAGTTGGTGAGGATCAGAAATGGCTGGCAATTGGGGTCACAATTATAGGAGCCACTATAATGGTTACAACGTTGGGTACAATGTGCTACTGGGTTATCAAGCATCGTATTGAGGCCTCTAATATGAGAAGTATACGAAGGTCATCAATTGGGAGTAGATCACGGTCGTTTTCAGTGTCAATGATGTCAGATTCTGAGATTTTAAACAATGAATACAAGAAAATGTATGCAATTTGAGCCTCGCAACACGTAAATCTTCTTTCTACACACTCGCTGCATTATATATGGTACTAATTTTTGCAGAATCCTAGAATCTGACTCCCAAATTAATTGAATTTTAAGAAAAGGGTCAATGATTAAAAGAAATGTCTCGCAAAGTCAAAACAACCCCGGTCGTGCTATTCTGCTTCACTACCATTCCATTTTGGGTGGAGGAACTTAAGAATACTTCAAATGGCAGACTAAATCACTTACTTCACAATTTGATGACCACCCATGTCAACAAAAAATAAAAATTAAGGAAAGATCAAGATTTTCAAAACAAGATGATTGATTCCATCAATCATGGAGTAAAGATTAATTTCGATTAACTTGGTCAAATGGCAGGAGCTTGGTTTTCACGTAGCAAATGTCTATCCATCTTCAATCCCGTAAAGACCGATACTCAAGCAATACCTTTATTCTCTGGGGCATCCATTCTTCCATATCTTTTTTTTTTTAATTACAAAGGAAACTGAACTTGTAACAAACTAACTAACGCAGTGCTCTGCGGTACAGTGCTCCTTGTTGGTCCCTGTGAATAATCTCCATAGCTGACCGCGGAGGCTCCTGAAGAAAATGAACTCCTGGGCTGGCTAGGACTACGAGGGCTGCCAGGTTATTTGCGCACTGGTTCGCTTCTCGATGCATATGTTGTAGCTGCACTTCCTAATCTCGTTGGAGTAAGCTACGGGTACTTGACAACAAAAAATTATTAATGTCAACCACTGTGTTGGGTGAGTAAAGAAAGTTAATGACTTTTAAAGAGTCCACTTCGACTATGACTCGGCGGTATCCTAACGACCAAGCCAAAGTGAGGCCCGAGTGGACTTCCCAAAGTTCTGCCGTAAGTGGAGAGCTTCTTCCAATGTGCTGAAGAAAACCCCCACACCACTGTCCATGCCAATCCCGAATGAGACAACAAGCGATAGCTATGGACGAAGCTTGCTTGACCGCTCTATCCGTGTTGATTTTAACCCAATCTTTTGGCGGCTTGGTCCACCCTACTGGACTACCCATCGGTAGACCTTGAGTCGAAAAAACATAACTTTTTACTGCCCTTGCCCTGACTATCCACTTCACCGACTCCATCACTGCTCGCGTCCCATCTTTCGGCCAAACGAAGTCGGCTTCAAAAAGACTTTTATTACGCCAATTCCAAAGCATCCAGCATGCTACGCCAAAAGTAGTAACCCATTCCCCTTGCAACATCGGAGTCTGTTTCATGACGACTATTATATTCATTTTGGACTGCCCTAAAACTCAGACTAATGTGGATATCAGAGAAAAAATGCAGTTAATTATTTAAAAAAATCAAAATTTATTGAATTTTATAATTATAATTTGTGACAATAAAATGCTTAAATTTTTTAATAAAAATAATATATCATTAGATCCTGTATTAATAGTGTTCACATTGGAAAAAAAATTAGTTACTTAAAAATTAAAAAGATTAATTAAAAAACCTTATTTTACCTATATGGTAGTCTTCAATTCAGTCCATCACTACTCAAACTAAAATTTGGTGAAAGACTCAAAATCCAATACTAGAGTAGGTTAAAACATGGTTGATTCAATTCCACAAGTGCGGAGAATATGGGAACAGGGAAACACTAGAGGTGCTATTCTCTTTAGCCTCTCATTGCGGACCATTCTAGTGTTGTTTGTGTTGGATTTTTTTTTGGTGGACTTACGTATATGTATAGTTAAATGTCATGGGTTATTATAAAGTATGACCCAAATAAAAATGGTCTAATAAAGTTTTGGATTATTGGGTCCATAAAATTTATCATGACATATAATTATAAGAAATTATATATATGTAGTCCAAGCGGGAGATTGTTGGATTTTTTTTTTGTGGACTTATATATATGTATAATTAAATGTCATGGGTTGTTATAAGGTATGACCCAAATAAAAGTGGTCTAATAAATTTTTAGGTTATTGGGTCCAAATCGTCTAATTAAAGTATGGCCAGAGATATGTGTAGAAACCCCAGTGTTCTATTTCTATTTTATGATGAGCAAATTGGTAATTGACACTAAGCATATGAATATGTGGTTATGGTCCTCAAAAGAGGCTTAAGGGTTTCCTTTTTCTTTAATTCCATCAAGAGAAAAGATAGATAACCTAAAGACATCTCTTAGAAGATCAACATAAACCGCAACATCCTTTGCGTGATTACTCCGATAGATTCAGGGATGCTTCTGCTATCTAGTTATTCTTGATAATCTGACATGATAGAACTTAGTCTTGTGTTGTGATTTGATTGTATCTTACAAGTGGTATCAGAGAAGTTGTCATGTTGGATTTTTAAGAAATATAGACTATGTGTTTTCGGTCAGGATTTGTTGGTTTCTTGGTTCAGATTTATATAGGCTTTTGTTGTGTTATTTGTTGGACTAAATCTAGCCGCTGCTAGTTCTCGATTTTGATTTTAGAAAACAATTTTGTTCTCCTATTTTTGCCTTGGTTTATATGCGTTTATGGATTATGGAGTGATGCTATTATAATGGTCTGCATTTTTTCGAGTTCGGTGCTTCTTTAAAGGCTTTTGATGTTTAATAATAATAAGAATAAGGATGGCAATTTCGGCTTAGCCCGGCTCGGCCCGGCCCAGCCCAACTCATTTTTGACTCAGGTTTGGCGAGTCACGGGCCTACCATGGTTAGCCCGGGCTGGGTCACGGGCCAAGCATAGTCGGCCCACACGAGCCACGGGCCGGCCCGGCCATTTTGGCCAAACTGTTTTGTATTTTTTAATTAAAAAAATGTAGACCAGCCGGGGTTGGCCCGGTCCACCCGTGGCCCACCGGGCTACGGGCTGACCACGGGCCGGACAGCCTTTCAGTGGTCCGGGCCAGGGGTTGGCCCATCCCGGCCCAAGCGGGCCATAGGTCGACCCGTAGCCCACCGTGATTGAGGCAAGGGCTGGGCCTGGCCGAGGGCGGCCCGGGCCCGACCCGACCTGACCCATTGCCATCCTTAAATAAGAAGAAAGAAAAGGAAAGGAAAACGTTTGAAGAAGAATGAGTAAAGCATTGGAGTGTCTTTGGTTTTAGTGTTTCCTTGTCTTTTTCTTTATAAAGTTTGAAAAAAAAGTTGAAAAGTCGAAGCATTTTTTGTTTTATATGGCTTTGTCTTAAAAGCTCTTTGCAGAGTCTCAATTTGTGCTTTGTTTTAAAGGCATTGTATATGCCTTAATCAAAATGAAGTATGGTTAAATTAATGGATCAACTTTTGGCATTTTTTATTATTAATATTTTGAATTCATTGATTGAAACAACATATTGCCAAAGTAACCTCTATTGTGTAGATTAATTAATTTTAAAATATCAAGACGGTTGTGTATGAATGAATTTTATACGAATAATGATCGGTCCAAAGAAAGGTTGTTATTTGGTCAAAATTGAAACATACTTGTGGTGATAAATATGTGATAATTATTCGGTTTTTCATGTAATTATAAG
Source organism: Erythroxylum flavicans (assembly GCA_027576715.1). NCBI lineage: Eukaryota > Viridiplantae > Streptophyta > Magnoliopsida > Malpighiales > Erythroxylaceae > Erythroxylum > Erythroxylum flavicans. The sequence goes on along the minus strand of JANZXP010000195.1, from coordinate 9,464,975 downwards.
TCAGTCCAAAGAAAGGCTTATATTTGACATGAATTTATTGTCAATATTTGATCACTACAATAAGAGTACCACTTACAAATTGATATTTCTTTCCAAAGGCTAAATCTCAATGTTGTGATAGGTATCTTGTGATGGAATTGCCATTATTTGAATTGATTAATTATAGAGCATTCGGATTTTAATTGTGAGCTTATCTTGGTTGTTTTGTTTTCGATTCAGTTAATACATCTGCTGCTTCTATTTCTGCCAACATCACTCTATTCTTGTGCTAAATGGCACAAACTTCAAGATTAGGAAGGAGAACTTTATGATTGTTCTTGGCTGCATGGATCTAGATCTCTTCCGATTGAGCGACCCCCTACCATTATGGATGTAAGTTCCTTTGATGAAAAGAGGAACTGGGAAAGATGGGAACGCTCAAATCGTATGAATCTTATAATGATGAAACATGCAATTCCGGAAACATTCAAGGGCACAATGTCTGAAGAAAAGGATGCCAAATTGTTCCTTGAGGAACTTGAGCAATGTTTTGCTAAAAACAAAAAGGCGGAAACAAGTGTTGTTTTAACAAAACTTGTTTATATGAGGTATAAAGGCAATGGGAGCATCAGAGAGTACATTCTAGAAATGAATCATCTTGCTTCCAAACTAAAGGCACTAAAGTTAGAGCTGTCGGAAGACTTGCTTGTACATCTGGTTTTGATCTCTCTTTCCACACAATTTAGTCAATTTAAGGTCAGTTATAACTATCAAAAGGAGAAATGAGCTCATTAATGGACTCTTAATGAGCTCATTTCATATTTTGTGCAAGAAGAAGAGATATTAAAGTAAGAGAAAGTTGAAAGTGCTCATTTGGCATCTAATTCTAAGGGCCATATCAAAAAAAGAAAGAAAGATAAGGAAGTTAAGGGTAAAGCAGCACAAAAGAAGCAACATAAGGAATCAAAATGACAAACTAAGGACTTTAGTTGCTACTTTTATGAAAGTACTTCTCACATGAAAAAGGAGTGTCCCAAGTATCATGCTTAGTGTGCAAAAAAAGGTACACTTCTTTCTTTGGTTTGTTCTGAGGTCAATTTGATTTCAGTATCTAGACACACTTGGTGGATAGATTCTGATGCTACCACTCACATAAGTGTGTCCACGCAGGGCTGCCTGAGCAGCCAAAAACCCAGTGATGGTGAAAAATACATTTATGTGGGTGATGGAATATGGTATCGTCCCACAGTACACTATGCCAGGGAATCTTAACATGAAAGGTGTTGCTGAGAGACGAAACAGAACACTTAAGGACATGGTAAGGAGTATGATTATTCGCACTATCTTACCCGATTCGCTATGGGGAGAGGCATTAAAGGCCGCAGCTTAAATTCTTAACAGAGTTCCAACTAAGGCAATAACTAAAACCCCTTATGAATTATGGACAGGCAAAAAGCCTAGTATAAAGAACTTTCACATTTAGGGTTGTCCGGTTGAGGCAAGGCCTTATAGGCCAAATGAAAGGAAACTAGACTTAAGAACAATTAGTAGCTACTTTGTTGGATACTTTGATCCATCAAGGGGGTATAAATTTTATGATCCCATAAATAAATCAATTTTTGAGACGGGAAATGCAAGATTTTCTTAGAATGTTGAGTTTGAAAGGGGAGATAAGAATAAGGTTAGAGACTTTGTCTTTGAAGAGGAATTCATTTCTCTTCCTACAGTTGTTATTGCTCATGATCAGGATATTATTCGTAATGTTGTTCAAAAGGGAACTTTAGAATAACAAGACAATGTCAAACATCTTCCTATTCATGATTAATTGAATATACTTGAGGGACAAACTCAACAACCTCCAGAATAAGTGCTATTAAGGAGATCCACTAGAGAAAGGAGAAGTGCAATTCTAGATGATTATATTGTCTTTCTCCAAGAACATAATATAGACATTGGTATAGTAGAAGATGATTCGATCAACTTCCATGAAGCCATTGCAAGTTCTAATTCTCAAAAGTGGATTGATGCAATGGATGAGGAAATTAAGTCTATGAGCGACAATGACATTTGGGATATTGTTTCGTTACCTAAAGGTGTGAAACCTATTAGTTGCAAATGGATATTTAAGACCAAAAGGGATTCAAAAGGCAATGTAGAAAGATATAAGGCTCATCTTGTCGCAAAGGGCTTTACTCAGAAAGAAGGTATCAATTATAAAGAAACTTTCTCGCTGGTATCTTCAAAAGATTCCTTTAGGATTATAATAGCACTTGTGGCACATTTTGATCTTGAGTTACATAAGATGGATGTTAAGACGACATTTCTCAATGGAGACATTAATGAAACAATTTATATGGAGCAGCCTGAAAGCTTTGTTTCTAAGATTCAAAACAGATGGTTTGCAAATTAAAAAAATCCATCTATGGACTCAAGCAAGCTTCTCGTCAATGATATTATAAGTTTCATCAGGTTGTCATCTCGTTTTATTTTGAGATGAATCTAGTTGATGACGGTGTATACCATAAGTTTAGTGGGAGTAAGTATATTTTTTTTGGTTTTATATGTTGATGGCATACTGCTTGCCAGCAACGATATAGGCTTATTGCATGAAACCAAGAAATTTCTATCAAAGAGTTTTCAATTGAAAGATCTTGGTGAAGCATATTTTATATTAGGAATTCAGATACATCGAGATCGTTGTCAAGGTATTCTTGGGTTATCACAAAAGAGCTATATCGAGAAGTTAGTTAAGAGATTTGGCATGCAGGATTCTAAACCAGGTGATACCCCTGTAGCTAAAGGAGATAAATTTAGTCTCAATCAATGCCCCAAGAATGATTTAGAATCCAAAGAAATGCAGAAGATTCCTTATGCTTCAGCTGTAGGGAGTCTAATGTATGCTTAAGTATAAACGCGTCCAGATATTGCGTACATTGTTGGAATGTTAGGCAGATATTTAAGCAATCCTGGACTAGATCATTAGAAAGCTGCCAAAAGGGTTATGCGATATCTCAAGAGAACAAAAGATTACATACTCACATATAGGAGATCGAATCAGTTGGAGATCGCTGGGTATTCTGATTCCAATTTTGTGGGATGCCAAGATAGTCGTAAATCCACTTCAGGCTATATCTATATGCTTGTTGGAGGAGCTATTTCTTGGAAGAGTGTTAAACAAACACTCATAGCTTCTTCCACCATGGCAGCTAAGTTTATAGTGTGTTATGAGGCGTCCAATCATGGCATATGGCTGTGAAATTTTGTCACTAGGTTGCAAATTATAGATGGCATTGAAAGACCATTAAGTTATTTCGTGACAATAAATCTGCAGTGCTATATTCTACTAACAACAGGAGCTCGTCAAAGTCAAAACACATCGACATCAAGTTCCTAGTTGTTAAAGAAAGAATTCATAATGGTCAGTTGTCTATAAAAAAGAATTCATAGTGGTCAGTTGTCTATAGAACATATTGGAACAAACTTTATAGTTGCGGATCCGCTAACTAAAGGTTTACTACCTAAGGTCTTTCATGAGCACACAGCTCATATGAGTGTTTTTGCATTTGATGATATGTTTATTTAGTGGGAGTTTGTATACATTTATGGTTACAGACATGTCTTACGAATTTTGTATGATTTGGTATTTTATTATAAAGTTTTGTTAATTTACACTCTGATTTCATTCGGTTTGATCTCATTAAGGAATAAAGTAGGACCAGTTGGAAATAGGCATGTTAAAGATCACACGAGATGAAATTTCTATGCTACACATCCATACTTGATCCATGTCATTGTTTTATTGATGAATGTGACCATTGACGAGTTTAGTCACGATGATTGTGACAAAGATTCCTTTCATCATGCATTGATATGATTAATGGACCGGATTGTTTAAAGATGATTAAACTATAATAGCAATTTTGAGCTCATAAAGTTTATCATGACATATATACAAGAAGAAGCATCATGGATGACCA
>JANZXP010000195.1:9441845-9454228 GCA_027576715.1 Erythroxylum flavicans | reverse complement strand
TTTTTTAATTATTTATACAACAATTAATAGTTTATTAAATCAATAGGCTTTTTAGTCATTTTATCTCTTTTCAACAACCGCAACCGCAACCGCACTTTTCAAACACTTATTTTTACGTTTCAGCAGTTACCAAAATAACAATCCCAAACATATAAGTATTTATTGAGAATAAATACTTATTATTTCAGCTGATTGATTTTAGCAGATTGTCAATCACCACGGCTCCCCCAAACTAAGCCTAAGAGCAACCTCACGCACTCTAAACTACAAACACTACTAGCCATGCAGACCATTATCACCAATGTATACCCTCCCATGTACATACTCGTATCAAGTCCCCCTCTAGAATCCTTGTCCGCAAGGATGAAAGTGGGAAAAGAATGGGATAAACGTAAGCATCCTTCTATGTTGCATACTCCACTGCAGCCCCTTTCCATTTAACTAAAATTTCAAGTTTTGGCCGATACTTCCCCTTGTGAACTACACAGCGGTTAAGGATGGTTTCTAGTTGCAGAATGTCCAAACTCTATGTCAACAGAAATTTCAAAAAAAAAAAACTCTGTGTCAACAGGAAGTGGAAGAAGAGGAGAGGTATGAATCAATGTCTCAAGTGCTTGTGAAGTTGACTAACATGAAAAATATTATGAATTTGTGCCATTGGCGGTAAAGACAATCCATAGGCCACAGCACCCACTTTTTTAACAAGAAGGAATGGGCCATAAAAATGTGGAGACAGATTCATAAAGCTCTTAGAAGCTACTGAGGATTTCGGTATGGATGTAACTTTAGCTATACTTGATCCCTAACGTGAAAATTCATAACGCGCCTATGCTAATTCGCATATATCATCATTTTGTCATGAGTCAAAGACAAATTATGTTTCAGTTCCTTAAGAACTGCATCAAGGTCTCAAAGGCAAGTATCTACTGCTTGTACTACTGTAGTATTAGGAACATAGGCTAGCAAACGGGAAGGAGAGACTCCATATAAGGTTTTAAATGGACTCACGTTAATGAAAGAATGAATTGAAATATTATATTGAATTATGCTAATGGCAACCATTCCATCCATTTCTTGAGCTGATCTCTTACAAAACAACGTAAATATTGTTCAACGAGCTGATTGGTGAATTCGGAATGTCCATCCGTCTATGGATGGTAGCTTGAACTTATTCGGAGTTAGGTGCCTTGCAATTGAGAGAGAGTCTTCCAAAAAGAACTCAAGAAAATCTTATCTCGATCACTCACTATTGAACCCAAAATTTCATGACATTTAACCACATAAGAAACAAAAGTCTTAACAACAGTTAAAGCAGCAAATGGGTGTTTTAATGGAATGAAATGAGCATAATTGGTGAAATGGTCAATCACGACCATGATGATGGAATAGCCATTAGAAGTGGGTAAGCCCTCAATGAAGTCCATGACAATATCAATCCATACTTGTGTCAGTGTAGGAAGAGGTTGAAGCAATCTGGGTTGCTTGAGGCAATTGATCTTAAAGCGTTGACAAATAGAGCATTGTCCGATGTAGTTCTTGACCACCTATTTCATACCCTCCCAAGCACAGGAGACTTTCACAAGCGACAGAGTTTTGGCAAAACCGAAATGCCCACCTGTAAGTGTGCTGTGACACTCATTCAATATCTGTGAAAGCAAAGGTGAATGTGGATTTAAGTAAACCAGATCACTGGTGAACCATACGCCATCTTATTTTGTAAATGGTTTGGAAAAGGAATGAGTTTCCAAGCATGAATAATATGGCCGGTTGGACCTCCTCCTAAAGTTGGGCCTACCAGTCTACCTTGGGCATAGAAACTGAGATGAACTAAAACTCGACCACGTAAGATAAGGAGTCAGTTGCAGTATTCTCAGAGCCACGCTTGTATTCAATGATATAGTCATGGTACAAAAGTTTGGGTTACCAACGTGTTTGAGCCGGAGTTGAGATTCGTTGTTACAATAAGTGCTTGAGACTATGTTAATCAGTTCGAACTGTAAAAGTGTGTCCCAACAAATACAATCTCCACTTTCTAATGGATTTCACGAAGGCCAGTATTTCCTTTTCATATGTAGACAAAAAGAATTTGGACCCTTTTAAAGTCTTACTAAAATAGGCAATTAGTCAACCTTGTTGTGACAGAACCACTCCAATTTTTACATTGCTTGCATCACATTCAATTACGAAAGACTAAAAAAAATTTGGTAAGGCCAGAACTGGCAGTGAAGTGAGTGCTTCCTTTAACTATTGAAAAGCTCATGAGGCTGCTTCATCCAATAGAATCTTTTGATAAGAGTAGATTAAGTGGGGATGCAATTCATTTAAAATGTTTGATGAATTTACGATAATACCTAGATAATCATAAAACCCCATGGACAACTCTGGTTAAAGTAGGAATGTGCCAGTTAAGCGCAAACTATATCTTGGAATGATCCACTGCAACACCTTCAACTGAGATAATGTGTCCTAAATACGTCACTTTTGTAACTCCAAATGTGCATTTAGAAGCCTTCACAAACAATGTATTAATAGACAAAATAGTAAAAACAATATGCAAATGTTTCAAATGTTGTTCCCAGGATTTTGAATAAACAATGATATCGTCAAAGAAAACCAGTATATTTTCAGAGGTTTGGTTCAAAGATCTCATTCATTAAACTCTAAGAAGTAGTTGAGGCATTGGTAAGTCCAAACGATATCACCACGAACTCATAATGGTCTTCATGGGTGCGAAAAACAATCTTAGGACGTCGTCCTTATTGATGCGGATCTAGTGATATCTGATTAGGAGGACCAATTTGGAGAAGAAAATCTCTCAATGTAATTCATCTAAAAGCTCATCGATCATAGGATAGGAAATTTATCCTTGACAGTAATCCCGTTTAAAACTCGATAGTTCGCACAAAATCTCTAATCTCCATTTGCCTTTTTGACTAAATGAATCGGGAAGGATAAAGAACTCCAGCTTGGTCGAATTGCACCGATAAGTAGATGTTCTTATACCAACTTTTCAACCTTATTCTTTTGATAATGAGGATATTTGTATGGTTGAACATTCACTGGTCTAGTTCATTGAAGCAAAGGAATTCGACAGTCATATGACCTCTAAGGCGGTAATTCCTATGGTGTGGAGAAATTCATGTGAATTCATCCAAGAGTCATTGTAGGTCCCCTAGATAGGTAGGAATGGCCTCATCGTTGTGCACGGGTCGAGTGTGAAGAAAAGATCTGAAGCTGTGGAGCCCTTGTAGTTCTTTTTTTGTTAACTCTTGTAAGCTCGTTCCTCGTAATCTTTGCAGAGTATGGGAAATGCCATCTAGTTTGAAGGTCATTGTAAGATTTTTATAATCAGTTTCAATGGGGCCTAAAGTTTAAGCCACTGAATCCCTAACACTAATTGACATGCGGCAATGGGTAAAACAAAATACTTATGGTGATGAGGTTACCTTGAACAAATATGGTCAATGACCTGCACATAACCATGCATTCTATTTGTTAAGCGACCATTTCACCACAATAGCTTAAGCTATTGTGTGAATCCAACTTAATTAGTTATATATATTCGCTAACACACCCCCTCAAGTGAAAGCCCTTTAGGCTTGAAACTTGCACAGGCGCACTCTACCTTGTGCTGAATTAATTTGATGATAAATAGGTGGGTAGTAGAATTTAGACCGTTTGGTCATAAAGGCTCTGATACCATGTTAAGCAACCATTTCACCACAATAGCTTAACCTGTTATGTGAGGCCAACTTAATTAGTTTTATATATTCGCTAACACTATTATGTTACAGTTGGTCACCATAACTTGGAAATGCTATTGTCGATCCACAGGTAACCCAAACTTGGTTACCACTATATGGTTAATGAAGTTGTGAGTGTTGCCTCCATCAATCAACACCATAAGATCTTTGTTACAAAGGAAGGCTTCTATGATTGCCTGCAATGATAATTCGATTAGTGGCTCTCCTACGTCTTTGGCTTCTTCGACTACAGCCATTTCAGCTGGGTCACAGTCTGGTGTATCCTCAATCATGAAAACTATGATCTTCCACATCTATGTCCTAGCATGAAACATTCATCACAATAATATTATAGGTCTTTTTCTCTTCACTCGCGGACTTCTTGAATTGTCAATCGACATATTGGTAACGGATTCAAAGGTAAAGTTGATTGCAGAATGGGTGGGGGTCTTAATAAACCAGCATTTGGACAGACCGATGGTTTAGTGGTAGTAGTGAATGGACGTTTTGGTGTCAAAGTTTTCTTGTTGAGGTGGTTTCGTTCCTTGATCAGCCTGGTTTTGCCAATAGCCTCTGTAAAGGATTGTGGTTATTTGATCTTCACATTGAGTCCTATATCGTCTCGTAAGCTTGTCATAAAATACCCAATAAAGAAGCTTTCAAGTAACCCATCCACTTAGTGGGAGAGTCGTTTGAAGGCTTCTTATAGGCTTCCACAGTGGCTAGTTGCTTAACTCGGGAAAGAGCTTCAAAGGGATCATCAAATTCGATCGGGCGAAGCGAAACAATAGTGCTTTAGTGAACTCTAACCATGTCAATGGTCCCTTGAATTTCATAAGCTAACGGTGCCATGTAAGGCTATGTCTTCGAGATGGAATGAAGCTAATGGAACTTATTGATTGGGTGGCATTTCCTGAAATTCAAAATATTGCTCTGTTATGTATATCCAAACTATATGATCATCATCACGGAAATAAGGAAAATTTAACGATAATGGTAACGACAACTTAATTAGGGGTTGATCGATTGACATTAGATGAATGAGAAGTTTCCCCGATAGCGAAGAGGTTCACTTCTAGTGAATTAACGTGAGCACCTTGGAGTCATAAGGATTGTACTTCGTTAAGGACTGTTTGAAGGGTTGAGTTCAAGTTTTCATAGTGAGATTGATATTGATCCATTCAAGACTCATGGCAAGTTAGGATTTCATTCACATCGTTATGAAATTCAGCATTAATCTTGCAGCATGTTTCCATATAAGCAAACCTATCTCTAATACCAATTGATACAAGAATTTTTAGAAGAGAGTAAACTAAAGAGAGAAAGTGCTAGAGAGAGGAGTTTAAATACTTTCTTCTTTTCTTTTCTTTCTTTTCCTCTCTTAACAAACTACAAGACTTAAATACAAGAATTTGACAACATCCTTATACTAAATGATGCTAAAATAACAAAAATAAGGACGTAGACCTACTACATCCACTTCTCCTAATAACAAGCCGACAATTACCACTTAAGGAAATAACAAACTCATGCAATTTAAACTACAAACACTACCAGTCACGCATATCATTGTCACCCACATATACCCTTATGTACATACTCATAGCAAGTTCCCACCTCTTTAGAATCCTTGTCAGCAAGGATGGAAGTGGGAAAAGAATGGGAGAAATGTTGAGCATCCTCCTATGTTGCATCCTACACCACAACTCCTTTCCATTTGACTAGATTTCAAGTTTTGGCCAATACTTCCCCTTGTGAACTACACGACGATCAAGTGGAAGAAGAGGAGAGGTGCGAACCAGTGGTCTAACGAGCTTACAAAGTTAAGAAGCTTATTAAGAGATTTCAGTTCATATGCAATTCTAGTTGTGACTAGACCATTATTTTGTTTATACTGAACATTGCCAATCACTCATTGATTTGGGAACTAGTGTTTTATTTCATAAGTTGGCTTATGGAAGAAATCATCATCCTGCAATGTGTCACTTCTACAATGCACAGACTTACTAATCATTACCGGGGAGACCTCAATCTTATTTACTGTTTGAAAATGTAGTTAATCCTTTAATTAATGTCCACTTATTTAACGTTAATTTGTATAATATAATAATAATTAAAATTTTAATTATATGAATGTGACATTATGATCATTTATGAGGTAGACATCATTATTAACCATGGTTTAGGCCTCAAGTCTAATCTTTAATCTTATCTAAGCCTATTCATTAAACTTGTGACCTATCAAAAAATGACATTTAACATAATTAATACATCTTGCTCTTGCATGATGGTGGGGAGTAGGGATTACATTTGTGCCTAGACCTAACTCGACTCTGATTGCCTATAATCAACAAGCTCGATCTAAGATGATTGAATTTTGGACTGGGTTTGGACTTTTTTCCTAGCCTTACCTAAAGTCTAAATATTTCGAGTACTAACTACATCATTTTGAGCAAAACAATATTAATTTTTAAAAATAACTAAATTAAATTAAAAATATCAGGCTTGGCCTAAACTATATCAAACTTTAGGTTGTCTAGCTCTGATTAATAAGCATTTCAATAGGCCAGGTCGACCTGGGCTACCATAAACCCGGTGGACTGATCGGCCCGTGGCACGAGCTATGGCCCGCTAGGCCATAGGCAGGCCGATCCCATTAATTTTTTAAAGTAAAAAAATTCAAAACGATGTCGTGTTGAAAAAATTGTCGTATTGGAAAAAATGGGGGGCCGACTATGGTTGGCCCGTGGCCCGGCCAACTCGAGCCAGGTCGGACGAGTTGGCCGAGCCGGGCCATAATTGCCATGCCTACCAATTGACCTCGAACTTAGGCTACAGACCTTAAGTCCTTCAAAAAATAGATTGAGGAAATGGATTCATAGAACTATAACTTCTTTCTATTATGCTTGGTTCTTGTCTTGCATAACTTTACATGTCATGTTTGACTAGTTATCATTCATTTAATTTAATATTTTGATTATGTTAATTTTATCATCATGTTTTTAGGTATAATTACATATTGCGTACTTATGAACTTACCTCTCGTAAGTCTAAGCATTAGAATATTTTTATTAATATTATTTCTTTATAATATTGATCTTTTATTGTTATATTTATATAACCAATGAACTTATCTTATTAATGAGTTCATTATTTGGTAGAATATTTGGATTGATAAAATAATTTATTAAATATTATAAATCAATACAATTTTACTATCATATTTACAGTTTATTGATGCATTTAATTGTGATATTTAATATATTGCTTTTATATGTAAATGAGTCCATTTTTCGATGCTCAACAAATTTTAGCATTCAATAAGCACTTTTGTGATCATTTAAGGAAGTTAAGGAAATGGCAAATAACGTCGTCTTATTTTACGTACATATTGATGTTGCTCTTATGATTTTTCTTCAACTTTGAGTAATCTTTAATTCTATGTCATTTTGAAACTTAAAATCACTAATCTCAAACAAGTTGAATCTCTTCTGATGAATTTAACAATCATGAAATTAGATTTCGCCTTAAAAGAGGGCTCTCTAACTAAACTCACTGGTAGGACTTATGTAATAATAAGAATCTTTATAATAAGGAGGGGCACTCAAGCTGATATTTTTTTATAATCATGAGGTATCACTTAAAAATTATATACATGATAGCATTACAAAGATTGACAATGCTAAGAAATTTCTTAAAGCCATCAACAAGAAATACAAGAAATTTCCTAAGAATGAGAAGAACATGTTCTTAAGCAATATGCATTCCATTATTTATGATTGTGATAGTGAGATTAGAGAGCACATTGATAAGATTACAGCTTGTTATCACAAGATTAAGTCAATCAGTATGAAACTTAATGAGGACTACATTATGTCGTTTATTAGGGGACTCTTCCATCTCAATTTGACTCTATTAAAACTAATTATAATGATCTAAAGAGTAGGAGACTATAGAGGAGATGACCACCATTCTTAACAATAAGGATGATTACATAAAGAAGACCACCATTCTTACCAATAAGGAGGATTACATAAAGAAAGGAAAGGCAAGAAGTATGGGAATAGTTACAAATTGAATTTATAATGATCAAAAAATGAAGCTTGTACTAAAGAAAATCAATGATATTAAGCCTTTCAAAAAATAGAATATAGGCAATAAAGGGAATGAGCAAGGTGTGGCTTTAGCGTTCAATGCTCCAAAAATAAGGGCTTCAAATAAAAATGGAATTTCTAATAGAAGTTTAGGCAAAAGAAAAGTTTAAAGCTAAACTAGAAATGAAAGATAATCTTTTGGTGAAGGTTTGCTTATAATCCAATATTGTTAATGTACCTTCTAATACTTGATTTTTAGACACTGTTGCTACAACTCATGTCACCAATTCCTTGCAGGAGTTGACAAACATAAAGGAGTCAATTAATGTGAAGTAGCTTGCATATATGGGAGATGATATTAGAGCAAAGTTGAATTATTTGGGATAATCAAATTACAACTTAGCACAGGATACTTTTTAGAGTTAATATGAAGTTGCATACATGCCCCCAATTAGGAGAAATTCAGAGTTTTAATACCTATTTTTGATAGAACCAAATTTACTTTTCTTTTTGAATTTGGAAGATTAACTTTGTGCTATGATTATATTTTGATTAAAAATAAATTTTTGTATGGTAATCTTTACAAGCTTATCTTGGTAGATATGTCTCGTCTTACTTCTTCTTCTTTCAATACTATTGTTATTACAAAGAGGTCGAGATTGAGTAAAAAACCTTCTATTTTATGGCATAAGTAATTAGGCCATATTTCTAGATAAAGAATGAAAAGATTGATAAAGAATGAAATTGTACAAGATTTTGGCTTTTCAAAAAAAGGATCAAAGTAGTTCATTCTAATAGAGGTGGTGAGTATTATGAGAGATATGATGAGACGAGAAACAATCTTGGACCTTTTGTAAGATACATATAAGTTTGTAGCATTGATGCACAATACACATGTTCAGTACACCTTGACAAAATGGACTAGTGGAAAGAATAAATCACACAGTTATTAATATGATGTGATGTATATCGGTGAACTTTCCTTACTAAAGTTCCTATAGTTGATACTTTAAGAATTGTAGCTTATATTTTGCATCAAATGCCCACAAAGTTTGTTTCTAGAACTTCTTATAAGTTATGGTCATAGAAAAATTAACTTTGTATCACTTTCATGTTTAAGGTTGTAAAATAGAAGAGAGACCTTAAAATATGCAATCCAAAAAACATAATCCTAAGACCGTTAATGGCTACTTGATCAATTATTGTATGGGATCAAGGGGTTCCAAGTTCTATTGTCCATCATATAATATCATAGTTATTAAATCAGACTGAACTATCTACTGCAAAGATGATATTGATATAAGCTAAGGGCCTAGAAAAATTTATGTTTGTAGAACACTTATCATTGTCCATATGCAAATTCATTTTCTTTCCAATAGCCACTCAAGAAGCACTTGTTGAGTAGGTAACATAAGAAGCTCTATATGTAGTCACAGAAGATCCATATTTAAGGAGATTAAAAATGCTCTAAAGATCTGTAATTTTTTATGACTATATTGGATACTTAAAGTATGATTATGACATTGGTAACACCTTAAATCTAACAACCTACAAGAAAGTAATTTCTAGTCGTCAATTAAATTTTTAAATGGATGTTATGAATGATGAGATAAACTTTATTTCATAAAATAAACTATAAAGCTTGGTAGAGTTACTAAAAGGTTATAAGTTCATTAAATGTAAACGGGTATTCAAGATCAAGTGTAACGCTAAAAGTCAAGTGGAAAGGTATAAAGTAAGGCTAGTAGTTAAAAATTATAACCAAGGAGAAGGTTTTAAGTATAAATAGATCTTCTCTCCTACTTCCACTAAAGTCTTTTTACAAATCATTATGAAAAATGTGACTCATTTTGATCTAGAGTTTCATTAAATGGATGTAAAAATAACTTTTTAAAACTGAGACCTAAAAGACAATGTTTACATAGTTTAACCTATTGGTTTTAAGGTAATGAGAAATAAAATTTGGTTTGTAAGTTTGAAGTCAATATACAGGTTGAAATAAGTTCCAAGGTAATGGTTCTTAAATTTGATGAAATTATCACAATATTAATAACATCAAGAAAAATATTATTGATCAATGTATATATAAGAAGTTTAATAGGAGTAAATATATATTTATGGTTTTATAAGTTGATGATATCTTACTTGTTGATAATGATATTGATTAACTAATTAAGTCAAAAAAAATATTGTTTGACCATTTTGATATAAAGGATCTTGGTGAAGTATCATATATTTTAGGTATACAAATTCTTTGTGATAGGGCAATGGTATTCTCGTTATCTCAAAGTACAACTAAATTCTTATGTAAAACGTCTAGTTATGAAGGGTAATAAGTTCTTTTAGGCTCAATAACCTTATAATGATGTTAAAAAAATCAAATAAATGTAATCTCTTATGCTTATAAATATGATACATACTCAAGTACACAAATCCTGGTATTGCCTTAATAGTTAATATGCTTAGTAAATATAAGTGATCCTTGTCATACTGGAGATGGTTGGAAATGATGTTATATTGTTTAATGGAGGCTTTTCTATAAAATACTCCCGGAAAGTTACGGACAACCATGGATCAGACGTTGTGCTTCTGGTGGAGGTCTGCGGAGACTGGAGCGCTCATGAGGATATAGCAAATAGAAGAAGGGGTTGTGAAGTGGGCCTTTCGATTTTTACAACAGGAAGATGAAACCCTAGGATTGTACTTCAGGGTGACTTTGTGTGCATGTGAGTCACTAGGTAACTAGAGGAATCACCGAAGTGAAATCTTTTTCTCTCTTTCTCTTCTGGGTCTCTCCTATTCTTCTCCATCTTCATACCCCATGATCTCTTTTGGTTTCTAAATGCCTGAAGTATCTGCCTTTCTCTTTCTTTTCCTCTCTGTGTCCACCCATAGCTGATGATAAGGTATGCCTTTCTTTAAGTTTTCAATGAAATCTCTTGCATTTTTGTGAATAATTTCTACTTGCTTTCAATGAAAGAGCCTTCTTCTTTTCTCCTGGTTAGGATTATATGATTGGTTCTTAGTTGCGTGAATTTCTTTTCTTTTTCATAAGATAAAAGTTAGGGTGTGAAATGTGCAGCCGGTGAGCACTTCCTGCAAGTTATCTCCTACATTATCCATACAACATCACTCTCTAATTTGTGTCCGTATCATATTTGGGTTGTTTTAATCTTGTTATTATCATCAGTGACCATGCCTATACTCTCGTGTTGTTAGTTTTTATATGTAATTAGCTAAATCGTTTGTTTTGCTTAAGACTTTTGACCATAAATCTCCCTCCTCGTTGTCTAAGACCAAGCTATCGAAGACTTCAGGCTTTGTGAAATCTTAATTAGTGTATCTTTAGCCTAAGTAGTTTGCAATAATTAATATCTTAGATTATTGCTTTTCTTCATTCATTTTTGCAGGTTCTGAAGTGGAGTGTCAAAGTTACAAGGAACAAGCTCACCTTTATTTCTCTTCCGTTGCCCATATCAGGTTATGCTTTCGTAAAAGCTTTAGTAAAGGTAGATTTGTCACAATCTATTGCTTCATTTTTTTGTAACCTGTGCTTTAATTAATGCTTTTAACTTTTGAGTCTATCTCTTGTTTTTTGTGCGAAAGGTTTGATCTTTGTGTGAATCCCTTGAAGTGTGTTTCTTCTTGACAAGCTCTTTTTGTGCTTGTTAAATTCACTCCCTTAGAGAATGGCCAACATCTACCGTGCACTTAAGCTCTTCACTTCAGAGGTGCTAAAGTTTGCAAGTTTGTAATGAAGAACATCATTTTTCATATTTTTAGAAATTAGGTTTTTAGTCTCATATTTTTCTTTCTGGGTTGTTCTTTGTTGTCCTAGACAACATCTCATACACACTCTTTTGCTTCATTAGCTCCGCTCGATTTATTTTTTTTGGTTCAATTCCTCTCACTTTCTAGGAAACCAAACACGTTTCTTTTCTTCTCTACTGTTTGACATACTAACATTATCATACTTTATACTTACACTGTGTACCTTCCTAGTTGCTGCTTCATGTATAAAGCTATTTTTTTCGCTTCAATTCTTCTTCTTCTTTTATCTCTTTTCTGTGTATCCTATTTTAGATTGATAAGAATGAATACCGTAACTCCACTTGAGTCTACACTCTGGAGTGTTCACGAGAGAGGAATAGACCTCGAGGTTGATTTGCGATTTTGACAGTGCTGTCACTGGAATTTTTGATATTCATTAAAAAAATCTTATTCTTAGATTTTGTCTAATTGTTCAGTCTCTATCTCTCTAGTTGTTAGTTGTTAACTAGCTGTTGTGTCTTGTGACTTGACTTTTCAGCTCAAGTTTCTAATAAAATTTTTGCATTTAAGGAGCTCCTTGCCTCCGTCACCAGTTAAGAGTGTGGCTTTGCCAGTTTTCCATCTA
This sequence comes from Erythroxylum flavicans, assembly GCA_027576715.1. Classification (NCBI taxonomy): domain Eukaryota; kingdom Viridiplantae; phylum Streptophyta; class Magnoliopsida; order Malpighiales; family Erythroxylaceae; genus Erythroxylum; species Erythroxylum flavicans. The sequence continues at coordinate 9,441,995 of JANZXP010000195.1, read as the reverse complement.
CGATATGCCACTTTTTGAGTGTTTTGTTACAATTATTGGATGCCTTTCAATCACAATCATCATTTCTTCTTCTTCTTCTTCTTCTTCTTCTTGTTATTATTATTATTATTATTATTATTATTATTATTATTATTATTATTATTATTATTA
>JANZXP010000195.1:9419345-9441745 GCA_027576715.1 Erythroxylum flavicans | reverse complement strand
TTATTATTATTATTATTATTATTATTATTATTATTATTATTATTATTATTATTATTATTATTATTATTATATGTTTTCTCTCTATTTGTGAGTCATTTAAAAATAGTCTCTCTATCAGTTAAGAGTAAGGTTGTGCACTACTGGACCTTCCTAGACCCTTGGAATTAGTGAGATTTCTACTAGGTGTTGTTATATTACTTATTTGTATTTTTGCATTTTTGAATTTACTTATTTTTATTACTTTTTAAATATTTGTTATGCGCATCTATGTATAATTTTTGTAATATCTTTGTGTCACATTGCATATGGATCTATCAGAAACAGCCTTTCTAGTAGGTAGGGATAAGGCTGCGTATTAACAAACCTCCTCGGGATAACAAACCTCCTCAGATCCCGAGTTTATACAGGACTTTAACTGAGTGATGACGATGAAGATGATAATATTTATAAAATATAAAATATTTTAATTAATTATACACAAAATAAATTATATAATAACTAATGTGAGTAAAAAAATTTCTCATTATCATTTTTAATATTTAATATCAAATATTAACATAGCTATTAACTTTATTTAATATTATACCAAACATGCATTATCAGTAATTTAATTCCTATTCTGATTCTCTCTTTTCATTTCCAGTCCTATTTTTTTTCGATTCGTTCATTATTGGTTACCAAACGAGACCTAAGAGTTGTGGAATCTATTTCAGGGATGCTAAAAATGTTTTGTGAGAATTCTGCAATTTTATCCTTCTCTAAAAAAAGTATGAACACTTCTCGATTCTAGCATACTGACATTAAGTTTTACTTTGCAAAGTACATAAGAGTCTCTCATTAAAGTATACTTATATAAGTAATATATTGGTAGATCCATTAAATAGGCCATATTTATTTATGTTGGTCAAGGATACGTCTCCCATATAAGATTGTTAAGAGCATGATAGTTTTATTTTAGTGAAAGTTTCCATTCAATGTATGTTTTGTGAGGGTTGATTCGATTTTATATAATTCTTACATATTATAAATAGTTGTAACTGTTTATGACATTTTGTAACTCTAAATTCCTAATAAATGATAAATTGATGATATTTATTATGTTGAATCTGTATTGACATTATTTTCATACTTTTGAATTATTATTATTTAATCATGTACAATTCATACATCCTATTGATGTATTAATTATATGATTAATTTAACTATGCATATTATTATAAAAAGCATTATGGTATGATTACACTATCTAAGTGAAAAAAAGTTAAATTAATTAATATGGGCTATTATAATTTAATGACAATTAACATTTTAATTGTATACTTGTGACAACTATTATAATTTAATGATAATTAACATTTTAATTGTATACTTATGACATTTATACTTTTTAAAAATAAATATTATATTGCTAACTATGCTTTAGACTCTTAAGTCTATTTTCCAATATTGTCTAAGCTATACCCATTAAACTTATAGTCCACCAGAAAATAAACCAACTTAATTGATATATCTTACTCTTATAGTGGAAAGTGAGTGAAATAGACTAAAGAATTCGGTTTAGAGGGCCTTGCGCTTCTTCTTATCCTGCATATCCTTGTTCTTGTCTTGCAACAATCCACTAGATTATAATAGTTTATATATTTTTAGGATGAAATTTTCTAATCCCATTATAAAAATATGCTTCGAAATAATGAATTCTTATTTAGTTGACTGACTTTGAATGTATTAGTATTGTTTTAAAAATCGGACCTTACATTTAACCGATCAAAGAAAATGTTTAAAGTTTAAAGGTTCAACTGATGTTAAACTATTATAAAACTGATACTATCCTCAAGACAATTTGTTTTGCCCTAGTTTATGTTAAAGTAAAGATAGAAAAGGAGATTCTTAATGTAATCAAAATAAAAGCATAATGACAAATGGTTAAGGACTCCGTAAAAGTTACCTATTTGTGGAGTTTAATAAACAAAGGTCTAGTGTTGTTCTAGATAATTAAGAACAAATGTGCTCAGTATGTTGATAAAAAATGAGATAACCTCTATGTAAAGTAAGTGATTCCCATAGTAAAGATACTTAATCAATAAAGGCTCTACCAAATGTATCCATCATCGATCTTCCTAATGGAAATGCATTGGTTTCCACCAATAAATAAGTAATAATTTTACTAGTGCTTGAAATCCTTATCAATCACAATGGTGCAGATGATAACAAAATAGATCCTCCTAGTATGCAATAGGCACTAAAGTGTGCTTATCTCCTCTACCAGAGAAGGGTTAAGAGAATGAGGATTGAAGTGGGACATTAAGCAGTGTGAAATTGATTCATTGTTTAAACAACAGAGGGATCATTTAAGTATATGGGAATAAATTATGCAAAAAAATGATAGCCGGGTAGATAGATTGTTTGTGAATCCTTCTAAGTTGGAAAAGCCATTGTCGAGTAGAAACACCAATCAATTCGTTGATAGCAAGACGTAAAAAGTAAAAATAAATTAGATCACTTTATGAATTATTCACATATGATATCTCACATACAATTTATAAACTACATCCATAGAAACTTAAAATGACCATACATATGCACCAAAAGAAGACCAACAATAGAATGGTGAATAAAATCTTACTCACTTATCAGTGTGCTCCACTTCAAATCACCAAGTATTAGCAAGTGTAGTTTTCAATTTTGAAGTTTTAGATCAACAAATTGAATACTTTAAGAGACTATATATAACACAAGAGGTTAGAATAAATAAAAAATCACCTTTAGTTTGTACTCTTGTAGATAAAGCTATCAAATTATCTTTGTCTATTATATATTAGGAAACCTTGAATAAGTAAAGTAGACATTGAATAATAGTAAACAAGACATACTCGAATTCTATACAAGCAATCCTTATCTGTTATCTATTAAGAAACTTGAATAATAGTAAACTGGACATGCTCAAATTCTATACAAACAATCCTTATATGTTATCTGTTAAGAAACCTTAAATAACAGTAAATTGAACGTCGTATTCTATACAAGCATAGATTGACAACAAAATCAGAGTTTCAATCTAAAACCCATTCATCAACTCTCAAATTTTTTGCTCCTCCATCCATGCAGTTCCTATACCTCATACGATATTCTTTTCTCATACCTTGTTTTCGAGAGATAAAACGGCAAATAGATTGCGGTTCTTCTTTAGACTCTTCACCCATGACTCTTTCTTCAAAAATTGTATCCATAGCTTACTCGCTAGAATGGAGACTGCACCATAAGGGCAGAGGAGTAGTTTACTTCTGAAAACTTCACTCGTCTTTCCCTGAAAACTTCGTTATAGACTACTTTCTTAGCCAATAACTCTATCTCTGAGAAGTAGTGCTATGTCTTTTTTCTCATGCTTAACATATGCAAGTCGAACAAGAGAGGGATCAGAATGACTCTATTGAAAGGAGAGAAGCGATTTAAGCAGCACGTCCTTGCCTAGGAAAGAATCTCATGCCCTTGTTTTCTTCCTTTGTTTGAGGCAGAAAGAGGCAATGTATCGCAACTTCCATGACTTTTTGGGTAAGCATGACGAATTTTCCCATATGGTGATCTGATATGAAGAAAGAACACGTGCTTTGAGTTAAAAATAGAATTACAAATGAAGAGGAGCGACCTCGTGTGCATCGTAGGCCCACAAAGGCTTTCCACATCTATCTCCGATGTTTGAAGCTTCATCGACATTTTGAGAGAGATTTAGCAGAGATAAGATCTAACGAAGATGATAGATGACAAAAAATGAAAGATGAAGATAAGATCTAGCAAAGTGGCCAAAAAAAGATGACGGTGAGATACAATTAAGAGACGAGAGTTTGATTTCTAAAATGAAATCCGAAGTTTAGCCTTTAAGTATATATGTATATTAACATACCAGTTTATGCGCTGAAAAACCAGCCGATTCTTTAATAAACCGGTCGATTTTTATTATGAAAGGTTATTAAATAAAACTAAATCAAACAACTAGTTGGTTCAAACAATTTCTGATCAAACCGGCCCGTTTGGTCACCAGTCTGGTCCAATTTTTGAAACGTTGCATATTAGTTGCGTGTTGATGGTGTAAAATTTTCAACAATCGCACTCCTTTAGAAAAAGAATCAAGCATTTGGTATGGGAGTTAACCGGGTCTCATTTCTGTGGCTCTAATCAATACTGGCTATCCAACGGACTTTGCACTACATATGCAGAACCGTGATGTATTGCTAAAATTAGAAAATGGCTGTCAACTTGAACAGAATCAATCAGAAGATTGCCAAAACTTTTGGCAAATTCAAAAGAAAATAATGCTCAAATTGACTTTCATTTTACATCATACAACAACAGAAATTGTTAGTGTTGCGGTAGAACTGGTCTCTTTTCCAACATCTCGTAATGGACGACAAAATTATCCTGCATCAGCATCATTCACACAATTGCATGTCAGAAATCAAGAAGTAATGCTTGACATTCCGAACATGGGAAAAGGTTCAAACAAAAGAAGAACAATAAAATACTGCAAACCTTGCGCAGAATTTCAAATGTGTTTGGATCGAAAAAGTGATAAGACCCTCTCTCATACGTGTTTGTTTTCACAAGAGGCTCCATGTTGGGGAGTCTAATGAACCACCCTCGATGCTCTTTGTGGTAAAACCAGCCTCTGTTGTAACTGCCATCAAAAAGACCAGACCTATATGACAATAGAACCTCACAAGGAAAAGAAACAAACTAGTAGACATCCCAAAAACTCGAAATTGTGAATGCATTTAAGTGGAGGAATGGAAGGAATTATGCAGATATAGAACAAAACTGACACCGACTCATCAGGATGGTAGCTAGCTTACAGTTCATGGGCAGCATAGAGTTGAGCTTCATCTTTTGGCATGCTGAAAAAATAATGAAAGAAGATTAAAAAAATGGTAAATTTTGAAAAGTGAAGCAACCAAAGGGGAAAAGATAATAGCAAATGAAAGAAGATTAAAAAAATGGTAAATTTTGAAAAGTGAAGCAACCAAAGGGGAAAAGATAATAGCAAACAAGAAAACTTAGGGTAACAATAGAAACATTTATAAAAAATGTACCTGTAGAATATGTAAAACAGTGTTTCCACGCAGAACTTGGAAAAGTAACCTTGCTGCGGTTGTTTAAAGAGGTAAATAACAATGATAGGAAAATGGAAAAAAAACACCAAAGGGGAAAAAAAGAAGAGCCAGGTCAGAAGGGAAAGCGTAAAGAAAAGGCAGCTCACATGTAAAACAGGTGGTTGCTTGGCATAATAACATTGTGGCACCATAAACTCTGGATCATCCTTAGCAGGCCCTTCAGACCATGGGGAACCAAATGTCTTATGAAGATTTTCAGCAGAATTCAAGTTCAATCCCAGAGTCGTTAAATCAATTCCAAGTGCAAGTGGGGTCAAATCAGGGTCACTCATTCTAATAATACTTAACAAGCCAAGTAATCCAAATGGATCAGGAGTTGATTGTGTAGCCTGCATGGATTTTATGCCTTGATCCCTAAATGACTGATTGACAGCTGACATTGGTTGCAACCGAAATTGCGATGGATTTTGCTGCTGTTGATACTGCTGGATAAGATAGTCATATCCAACTCCAGAGACAGTGTTTGGTGAGTTTAAAGGTCTTAGTCCAATCCCAGGAGGTCCATTGTTCTGAAAAACAAATAAATATATAGCCGGACAAAAATTATCAGTTCTGTGGCATCAAAGACCAAAAAGTATATATGTAAACAGAACAAACATACCTGAGAGTGGTAGGATGAACGTGAAGATTGAAATATATCTGAGCCATGAATCAGGTCTTGATTGTTTAGAGACGAAAAATTGACGCCACTACTACTCACAGCTGGAGTATGTTGCTGTTGCTGCTGTGAGCGATACGATGAATAATTGCCCCCCAAGTTGAATCCAGCAGACCTCCCTAACTGCTGAGTCCAAAATTGAAGTACGTGAGGAAGTACATAACAATTAGTACTATGGTATTGGTCAAACTTTCACTAAAACTCACAGAGAAGTGCTGAGATTGCATCATTGACATGGTATTGTCATGCAGTTGTTCCTTTTGGTGTAGATCCATGCTGTAATCAGCATTACCACCTGACCCAAATTTGTAATTCAACACCATATCACTTTTTTTTGTTTTCATTTTAATGAAGACAGTATCTTATCCAAAGCCAGTCGCTATGAAAGGCGACATCAGTTTTTATATTGATTGAATTTTTCAACAAAATCGATGTTAGTGAATGAAGGATTCTGTGACTCATTATCAAACAAAGAGTTGTATTAAAGATGGAGTTGAATGAGAATCTACGAACCTTTAAATCCTGGTAGAGCAGGAAAATCTTCATTTTGGATGCTGAATTCTTGGTTTTGTTGAACAATAGGGCTAACACCAAGACCTTGTTTACGCAGTGAACCTGAAATGTTTATGGCATAGTTACTCAATACAGATGAAACTGGCTAATATTGGCTACCAACGGTCAAATTGCAAAACCACGTTTTCATTACCCAATTGCCCTTGAGGCCCTCCTGCTGAATTAGGACGACTAGTCAACTGGGGGAAATCATTATTTATGTCAAAAGGCGAACTGTCATTGGAATTAATATCATTCAACATTCCCATAGAGCCGAGATTGTTCACTGCTTGGGCATGGCTTTGTGTGAGAGGACCACCAGCTGTAGGGTAGGAGTTCCCCAACATAGAAATCACCTGAGGAGATCCTGAATCCAGAAAGGGTCATATAAACAAGTAGTCAAAGCTGGTCTAAAGCTGTAAAATTAAGCTACTATTCATGATCCAAGGAAAAGAAAGAAAAAGAAAACTTAAAAAGGCAGCCAATGATTATCTCAAAAATAAACACACGATGCTGAACTCAATGCAAGAAAGGAACTCAAAGAATGCCAAGATTAAATTGAGATATCAAAGCAACAAAAATTTAACCCCAAGATTTGTAAGCTAAAGCAAAGCAGTGTAGCAAATAAAACAACCTTCATAATTTCTAGAAATAAAGCTCAGACACTTCAAATCTTTAGTCTGAAACATCAAATAAAGAGGATCAACTGCACTAGGCAATTTTCAAAATATAATACATTATTTCAAGATCTAACAAGTCATTCTAAAGCTACAAATCTCCTATTCACATCCAAAGGACACTTAAACAACTTTGTTACAAAAGAAAGTAGAACATAGGCAAAGCAATTGGATGATCCCTTAGTGCGAGGAAAATCCACTTATGCTACAACAAGATGAAAAACCAATCATGAACACTATGAAATGAAGTTAAGAGATGTTGCAATCTTCATCCAGATAGTTTGTTATCACAAACTATTCTAATCTAGAAATCAAGTAATGACAGCAGGAAATCAAGTTGTACCTTGTGGAAGTACACCACCCATTAATCTGTTTTGTACTTGAACACCTAAACTCCCAGATCCACTGTTTGATGATAAATTAAGACGTGATGTAAGGCCAGGCAAAGATAATCCTCCCCCTGAGCCAATGTTCCTTCCAAGATTGCCTCCACCTATCATGTTACCCATAGAACTTGTAATTCGAGGACCTGCATTTCCCAAAATTGGGGATACCCCCAATCCTGGAACAACATTCCGGTTACCAATTGCTGCAGAAGTTGGTAGAATCCCAGGAATAGAACTGCCAACTCCATTTGTGTTACTACTAAACCCAGGGTTTCCTACAACACTCACACCTCCTCTATTGCTGACTCCTGATTGTCCATGGATGCTGCCATGGGATAACTGCACAGTTCACAATATTTTAGTAATAAAACAAGCAAAAAAATTACGAATGGAATCAGTTAGCTTGTTTACAAGTTTTGGTACCTGAGAAAGTGCCACAGGAAGATTGTTAGATGCAAACCGTCCACTAGAGAGGCTACCAGCAGGTTGTTGAACTCCACCAGAAGGAACATTAGTCAATGCTGAATTTCTTGATGCAAGTGTACCCGGCATGTTGGGAACATTAAAACTTCCATGAATATTGTGCAAGGCTTGAATACTCCCTGCAGTAAGAACCAATAAATTCAAATAAATTTAAAATGAGCAACACAGGTAAAATTATAGTAGAGCTACTCACCATTGTGATGAAAAACAGGAGAGCCCGCACCTGATTGGCCAGAGAAAGATGTAGCAAATGATCGCCCTGTGCTGTCTGGAAGATTTGATGCTGAACCATTAAGAGAAGACTGCAATAAAGACCATATTAAATTCCAGAATAAAAAAGAATAATGAAACAATGAAAGAACAACTCCAAAAACCAAACAAGTACAATGATTCCTGAGCAAACCACGAAACAAAATGATATTTCACATAAAGCCACAAAAGACCACTAATATTTGGCCCAGGGGCGTGCAAAAGGCCAAAGTGGTGAACATCTTTAATATTTTGGTTGTATTAGATGATAAGAACATTGCACATTATGCAAACTTAAGACAACCTATCCTTTGGAATGAACAATAGAAAACAGCGTTCTTCACAATTGCAAAATCACAAGCTTTCTTACTAAAGAAGTAATGAGCTTATTGTAACAAAAGTTACATGCTTAAGACGCCAAAGAAAATCCAACAAAGAATTAGAAGACATTTACAACATGCAACAACAAATCTCAGACTGCTCTAGAAAAATTAATGAACAAGTGAATATATAATCCCGCCCTTCCCTAATAAGAAGATAGTACTTATAGAACCTGCCCATCATAGAGCCAAATAATGTATTTCAGCATAAGAGTAGTTAGAAGTCGAACAACAAAGACATGAAAACTTAAATATAAACTCAACCAAAATATACTGAAAACTGACAATACATTTAGTAACCCCGACATTGCATAAAAGGCAAAAGCTCATGCCACAAATCATGCCCTGATGAGAAGCAGCTGTTACTTGTCTCAGTCACAAGTCGGAAGGAGTGATTCAGTAAGCTTTCCTTAGTAAACACTTATATGTATCCTGAAATGAGTAGAATATAGTAGTGAGGAAGTAGGAATAATACACAAGAAAAGGATAAGTGTACAAAAGGAAAAGTTGGAAAACGAGGAGGTGGAGAAACCTGTAATAGTCAACTAAAATTATCACAAACATATGTACTTTAAACTTTGGCTATTCTATACTAGAATCTAATTGATGATACTAAATGTAAAGAAAAAACATATCAAATGAAACTTCACACCCGTTGCACATTCATCTTTCTAAAACCTAATATGCTCTTAGATTTTGCAACTCCGTTTTTGCTATTAAACAGAAAGGCATGGGAAAATACGAACGTAGGAGCCACACTCTATAGTAATTAGAGAACATTTATTGCTCATTTATAACCAAGTAGGTATTGTTTTTTAGTTATCAGAAAAATAAACTAGCATGTTTACCCAGAGATGAACATTGTAGCAACTACATCGACCAGTTCCCCATTTCCTAAAATTGAATAATCAAAACGTCGTTAAACATATCATTCAAAGCTTGGAAGATTAATCTCACGACAATGCCTAAAGAGGCAATAATAAGAAGGGACCACTGTGAGTGTTATATAAGTTCTTCCACTAAAAAAATTCTAAAATAAGTTCCTAAACATGTCAATAACTGCTATAGCATTTTTCAGCAACCAAACAAACCACATAGCCTCCGTTACTCTCACTATAAACACAGAGCAACAAGATAACTTGAATCACATAAGCAGATTCCCGACCAAGAACCCTAACTATAAGGCCACGAACTATACCAAGATTCCCATGACCGCAATACGATCATAGAGCTTTAAGGAGATTGGGGGATCAATCTCGGAGCCAGTGCAGATCGGGTCGGGCTTGGAAAGAAAACAATACCTGGAAATCGGATCGGCGACGTAGGACCGCGATTATTTGGGGCTCGTTAGTCAAAACGCAGCGAGTTCAAAGTTAAGTTTGCCCTAAATCCAAACAGCCAAAATCAGAGTGCGAGAACGAGAGAAGAAGAGAGTCGCAGAAAAACGGAAAAAAGAGAGCTTCGTTTTGTGACATGATAACTGATAGGTGTAAATGTCAACAGCAGAGGACTGGTGATTGCCTGCGGGTGTGCTATGCTTATGATTTTCTACTGGCCGTAAGATTGAAAGATTTCATATGGTCATGCGTTGATCCTGTCTACCTTTTCAAAAAATTTCAATTTAATACCCAATTTTTGTACTTTTTAATTTAATAATTATTTTTTTAAAACTCGTATAAATGAAAGTAAGAAATTATTTTTACCGATATAAAATATTTAATAAATATTATATTGATGCCTATTTATTAGATACATTTGAAAAATATTTTGACCTAATTTATAGGAATTTTAAAAAATTAATTACTAAATTAAAATTTTTAAAATATCTAACTCTAAACTAAAAAAATTTTAAAAATAAACATTTTCAAATTTGTTATTTTTTTGAGATATTAACCCTGCATGTGATCTAAAACATTCATTGTGGTCTTTTAAAGAGAAAACAACAATTTTAGTGAATTTAATTTTTGTTTTGTTTTAAATAGTTAATTTATTTTAAATTTAATAATATTTTAAATATTAAATTAATTAAAATATATTTTATTATTATCTCTTATATTTTCCCAATTGTATTAACACCAAACTCAAACGCTCTCTTTCGTCCCTCTGACTGTCAAAGATTACAACACCTATGAATCTCATTACTTTCTCGATGTCATGATCTTCTCTTCAACCCTATCTCATTATCACTACGTGTTCCAATTCTTCATGTTAGGGAAAATTACCACAATCTCAACAACAATAATAGCAAGAAAAATAAAGTACAAGAAATTAAATCAATGCACACGCAATTTACGTGAAAAACCCTCTCAACTAAGGGAAAAATCACGGTCCAAATCTTCACGGACTAAAATCAATCCACTATAATAATCAAGAGTACAATCGACAACTAACAATAATGGTCTCAACGAGAAGTACAATTATCTCTAGGTTCTAGTACAAATTGAAAAACTTAATCAATTTAGTACTCTCTACAAACCCAAGAGATACCAACATCGAATACCTGTCGATGATGATCCGCTTCCTTTTGATTATCTCACCAAACAATTGTCGTCCCACATGCCAAAATAATAGAGTAGACCTCTCTTTTTCTCCTCCTCTGTTATGGTTTTTACAACAATCACATCTATAGCAAAAAACGGCAAAGCCTATTTATCTCATCATAAATTGGCTTCTCCAATAAGTCACCAAAACCTACCACCTATGGGCCAATCAAAGAATTCTTTACTTAGTGGGTCACCACTTGTAAGTAAAACAAAGTCCACCCTTGCAAAACTTACATAGTATTTAGGATTTGGAGAGATACCCAACATATTCCTCTATTGACCCAAATCACCAGACACCTCCATCTCATCCGAGAATCAAACCTTCTTCTTCACAGCCTTATCCCTCCAGATACAATGGCCCTCCACATAACAAATGTTACTGTCAGCTACACTTTGCACCACCTCCCACTACCAACATATCTATACTCGTACTTTGTCAATTCACCCAAAGAAATAAGGTTAGGACGAGCACTTGACACATACCTCATATTGTGGAAGGTTCAGTTCATACCATCATCGAGATTCATCTTCATAGTCCCCATGCCTTGGACCTTCAATTTTTGATCACCCACCATATTGATGAGGCCATACTCCTCATCTTGACGCGAAGTATCAAAGAAGGCTTGGTTTCTACAAATATGAATCAACGCAGCCGAATCCAACACCCAAATCTTTTAGCTCTCCTTCACCTTACCATAAGTAGCCAATAACAAATCACCTTCACCATCACCTATTACCACATTAGCAGAATCACCATCATCATCTACTTTAGTTTTAGCCTTCTTTTTTTGCATCAAATGGGTACTCTTCAAGTCCTCCATCATCTTCGGATAGCAGCTGTGGATATGGCCTTTCTCCTTACAATAGTAACACTCCACGTTACTAAAGTCTTTCACATGCGATTTCGATCTACTCCTTGAGCCATCTCCCTTTCTCTCTTGATTCCTCTCTCTCTCAAACTCCCTCACAACTAGTACTCAATCACCATCATTTGGAGGACCTCCATCAACACATGTCATCATCCTTTCATTCTCCCTCAATACCAGCATAGCTTCATCTAGCGTAATCTTCTCCCTACTAACAAGTAACGTCATGATAATGGGTTGGTAGGACTTGGGTAGTGAAGCCAACAACAAGAGAGCTTGTTCTTGATCGGTGATTTTCTCATCTGCATTCTTCAACCGAGCCACTGGTTGGTTAAACAAATTAATGTGGTCCTGCAAGGTTGTACCCTCCTCCATCCTCAATTGGTAGAACTCTCATCTCAAGCACAATATGTTAGTCAACAATTTAGAGGCATACACATTTTAGAGCTTATCCATCAAAGCTTTTAGATTCGTCTCACTCAAGTAGTTATACTTGATCTCCGGAACTATAGCCAACCGAATCGTACTAACCTCCTTCTTCTTCATCGACGCCCACTTGGCATCATTCAAATTCGCCCGCTTCTTCGCTTCTAAAGCTACATCTAAATCTTGTTGTACCAACAAGTCCTTAATAGTACTCTTCCATACCCAAAAGTTTATTTTCCTATCAAACAAAGGAACGTGAAATTTGGAAGTACTGTTTTTACCCATTCTCTTCTCACACTAATTCTTCCTTAAATCAAACAATCAGTAATTTTCTCTACACAAGGATCCTACAACCACAGCTCTGATATCACTTGTTGGAGAAAATTACTACAACCTCAACAATAATAATAACAAGAGAAATAAAGTGTAAGAAACTAAATTAACGCACACACAATTTACATGAAAAACCCCTCTCAACTAAGGGAAAAACCACAGTTTGAATTATCCATTGGAGTTTGGATAATTATTTCATTCTCTTCACTTAATTTCAATGATGAGTTTAATTATCTTCTCTTTATTAATTAAGTGCTTTGATAATGAATGAATTCTAATGATTAACTCTCATCCAAATAATTCATTTGTTGTATTATGTTTGTTAACAAAATTATGTCATATATATCGAATATCATATTTAAGTGGTGTTTGTTTTCTATCCCTGAACTTGTGTTGGAAATGCGTCCAATCAATAATACATAAGAGAGTAAAAAATAATATAGTAAAATCGAATATATAGAGTTTGTTTGGTCCTATGGCAACAAGAAGATACAAACTAGGTTTTGAGGAATATAACATTGACCAGCCAAAAACAAACGTTCGTTTTAAACTTCTTGAACATTAGCTATGTTTTTGGAAAAAAAAATCATAACAAAAAAACACAGAAGAAATCCTTTACTGTGAAATAGATGAAACAAGAACAAAGAAAAAATTCAAAGTTAAAACCACAGTGAACGCCTACACCAGATAAGATGTAGGAAAAAATAAAAATAAAAATAAAATGCCTAATGTTGAAGAAGTGACGTTGGTTCAAAAGCATACCCTATCGACAGGTCATGCATCGGTGAGCTGTGGTGACTGGGTGAAGCATCCTTTCCGCTTTCTAAGACTCCACTACCATGTTTGCTTGTGTTTGCTTATATCACATGTCAGTACTTCTGTCAGTTACAGAAAAGGAGGCAGTGTGAGTTTTCCCTTCCTATTGACAATCACCCTGGTCACCTTTAATACAATGAAGTGAGTTTCATAATGTATCTGGTACTGGCCAGAAGCTACCGTACTGGCCAAAAAAGGGAAAAAGTTATGTAGGTCGATACAGGACAGTACTATTGATTTTGTCTACTGGTCAAATATTGGTCGGTACCTTAAAATTAAAAAGATTGAGGAACTAATTTGTAAAAAAAAATCAAAACTAACAAAATTACCCCCAATGAAGGCAAAGCCATCGTTTGTAAGAGAAATAATGATGTTTTAAAGAACTTCGGAGGACACCACCTTGCTTCTTACCACAAACACCCCTCTTTGACGAAAGGTGTTGCGTTGACTGTCATCTTTGTTTGTTAAAGTATCTACTACCTACAACAAGATTCCATGTTTAACACTTTGAAAAGAATTGTTTGTTGGGTTTGTTGTGAAGAGATTCAGAACCATAGAATAATCATTGGCACAACTTTCAGAAAGAACGTCCCGCATGGTCTGTCTCTCATTTTACTCTCTCTCTCTCTCCTCTTTACCTAGCGTCCTAGCCCAACCCTAGCATCGATTCCAATCTTCGTCATGCAGATAGCACAGTGGTCGCTTATATACAAAACATAAAAAACTAGATTTTCGATTAGACATATTCTATGACACGATAGTGGGTCAAACAATGTTGGTTACAGATAAATTGACACTATTAGGCATAGTCTAGGAAAAACCTGTATCTAGAGACCGTGAATCCTGTTATAAGCTTATGAATTAAAGACACGGTATGCGCCGCATCCATTTTAGACATCGTGTAAGTATTCTACATCTAATGTTCACCAACTTTGGCTCTTACAGTTAACCTAATCTCACATGTAATCAATCTTTTATTTAGGCTAGTCATGCTCGTTTTATACCTTTACCTTTCAAAATGATTTGTCCTTGATTCCTCACCTACATCAAAAGAGAAATAATTCTCTTTGTACAAAGTTACAATAATGGGAGTATAAAGAATACTCCTAATATTACTCTCTTTTTTACCGCTCTCACTCTTCTTTTCTTTATTCTCTATTTTCAATCTCAATTGATCTTTGTAAACTTGATCAAATGTCAAACGTACAAGGGTAATGGTTTATTATTCCTGATAAAAGAATTTGTATTGGTAAACCTATCCTTTATGGCCATTCTATCAATTATTTAAGGTCTCCCTAAGAGAATATGGCCGACATGCATAAACACCATATCTCATAACACCTTGTCATAATATCCATCAATTGAGAAGGAAACCAACACTTGTTTAATGACCTTCAGCTCACCACCTTCATTTAGCCATTAAAGTTTGTATGGATTTGGATACTTCACATTAGGTAATATTGATTTCTATACAAGTGTAATGGTAGCTATAATAATGCAACTTCCTCCATCAATAATCATACTATATACCTTGTTATAAATGTGACATCAAGTATGGAACATATTTTTTCTCTCTACCTTATTTTCCTTGATTTGAAGACTTAATATCCTCTTAGCAATAAACATCTTGCCTTTAATAATACACTAAACGTCGTCATCACTACTCTTTAATTTGTGGTATAACTTCCTTTTCCTTTGAGTCATTCATACTCTCCATATCTCTATTCATCCCTCATAACCTTAACTCTTTTATTGGGACATTTGAATGCAATATACCTTATTTGAGAATCAATTTTGCATACACCTTAATTGTAGACATCATCACTTAACTTTAGGTGGCTTAATTTTTGCTTCAATTAGGTGGCTTAATTTTTTCTTCATAAGTCAATTCTTTTTCTAATCGAACCTCTAAGAATCGTTGATAAGAGTGGAGTTGTTAGATATCCCTTTGAGCTTTAACTATCTCTCAACTTTTATAGTCATATGCACCATCTCTTCAAATTCTACATAATGTTATAACTTTACTGTACTAGCTATCTCTTTATTCATCTTATTTAAAACCACATAATAGTTGCTTCTCTATCATGTTTACAATGGTTTATATCATGACTACTATATCTTTTTATAATAGTCTTGTATTTTGCTTAGATCATGCCTACTTCCATCTCCTTATGATATTCTTCTATACTTTTTGATCCTAAAGTAAGACTTTGTAACTTTTGATACGAATCTTTATAATGGTGGCTTGGCATGAATCTCCTTCTTATGAGATCTTTCAATTCATTTTATATATCTATAGGTTGATTAAGATCTTTCATCCTATTATTCAAAATTAATTAAACTGAATAATGGTATAATCGCTAAACTCTAGCACCACAAGCTTTACATTCTTCTCCTTAGAGTGATTATGATAGTTAAAAATCAACTCTATCTTTGCCTTCCACTCCAAATAACTTTCAAAATCACTCATACTCTTAAAGGAATATATGGTCATCTTGATGCTGTCAAGATTTCTATTCACTCCTCCAACTCTAGGCTCTCTGAAGTGCTACTAATCACTTCTAGATCCTCTCTAAATTCTAGACATGCTCTATTTAACCTTAAAAGCAAACATCATCAACACTAAATTCATCATTCTCCTTATCATCCTTTATTAGGACTGTTGGATTATGCCTAGTATGTCTCCCCTTACTATGATCTTAAGGATGTCATCTCTCTTACAATTCAGTAATATGATGTAATAATTTTTCCATCATATCTTTAATTTTAGTATAAATCGTATTTATTCTCTCAAATTGTTATCGCATAGCTTGCATAAAATAGGAGTTGACTTTCTCCACCTTTGGGATAACTATTTCTTAAGGTAAACATTCCTGCACTACTTTCTTCCTTTTTTCTTTTATTTTCTTTTTATTTTCTTTCCTTTCACAAACATATAAGTTTTATAATAAAAGTGTAAACAAGAGGACTTGAAATGATTAGATATGAAAGATACAAAAAAATGAATTGATAAAGAAAAATCCTAACACAATAAGAGATATAGATAAATCCTTAAGTAAGAAGAAGAAGAAATTATTATTTTTATTTTTGAAACTTTAGAAACAAGAAGAAAATGTAATAAAATAAAAAGGAATCACAAAAAACACAATTTTCTTTTTTTTAATAAAGGAATATAATATAACTCAAACAATATGAAAAAGATAAGATAACTAAACCTAATTTTGAGCCAAGTTCTAATATTAACCGATACAAACTCATCTAAGAATATGCCCTAAAGAATATACAAACAAGTTTGAATCAATTTGAAAAATATAAAATAGATGTATAAAATAAGTAACCTATTGATTATAAGGAACCAGGAACCAAGAACCTTATGACATATTTGAACGCCACAAAGAAAGAATTCTTTGATAAGTTTGAAATTTTATAAAAAAATAAGATGGAGAATCTTTAATGACTCTCGATAAACAAATATCTCAAAACTATCTTTAGTTGAAAAGAAACATGTCTAAAATATAAAACATAAATAAATAAGATTTCAAGTGGGCACAGTCTAAGACATAATTGTGGGCCACAATGTGTTGGCTACAGATAAATTGATGCTATTAGGTACGGTTTGGAACATGTTCGTGGCTAGAGATTATATATCCTCATATGAACTAATTAACTAATTAGGACATAATTTAGGCCACGTCTTTATTGGAGACCATGTTTAGCCAAAACTAAATTTTTTCATCTAAATCTTCACTAACTCTTACTCTTACAATTAACTCGTGCCTACATGTAATGGATCCTTTATTTAGGCTATTTGTGCTCCCTTTAAGAAGGATATCCTAAATATCACATTACACCAATTACAAGAGAAAGCTTCAAAACATAAGGTGATTGGAAATTCTGGTCAAAACTAAAATTGAAAGTTAATAAAGTGTGAATGACATTTATTGGTGGAATAGTTTTTGCTACACTTCTTTTAGCAGCTTAATTATATATATCTAACTTATTTTGGTGGAGGAACTATGATTAGATACATCTTATATAGAATGAATGTAATTTTTAGATTTTGGACCTTAATTATAAATTCTCCAATGATTTACATTGTAAGTATTCTACAATATGTCAATAAAGGCAATCATTGAATTTTAAGAAATTTCTATTCAAGTGCTATCTTTGTTGGAAATCAATAAATGAAATTAATATCTAGAAATAACGATCTTTGCTTTTGAAATTGATTAATGTGTATTAAGGAATATAATTATTTTAGTCTTTTAACAACTTTTTGTTACTCATAGCTATTCTTCAAGTTATCATTCTCTCCTTAAGTTTTGAATAACATTAATAACCCTATTTGTGAATAAGTTATCATGCCAACAAAAAAACTTACAACTCCTAACCTTGCAAGAATCATCAAAATAAAACTTCATTACAAGTTCCATTCAATTTATGTTTTCGCATGTTTAAACAATACAAAATAATTAAATAAAGCTCTAGGATATTTTGTGCACCTATAAAGCCTTAACCTATGGTTGTTGTCATTATATGAAGTCCTTAATCATGCATTTAAGTAATATAAAAACTGAACACAAATAAAATTGTTATTAGTCGAAAGTCCATAATATGATTGGTAGTCTAAAAATTAATGGCACTAAATTCTACTATTAGTATTTCCACTTTTTAGTTGGGTTTCAAGAATTGGGTGACGGGATATAGTGAGAACTTAGAGATGGGCTGAGTTTTACGAACTAGGTGATGGAGTACAACGGGGAGGATTTAGAGATATATGGGCTATTTGGTTCAAGGAATTGAATAGATAAGAAATAGAATAGTTATTCTTAGGAATAGAAAAGATGAGAAATAGAATAGAATGAGTATTACTTTGTTTAGTTTACTGTTAAAAAATTTATATGCTAATGTTTGGTTTGAAAATATAAACTTTGAATGACAAAGAAATAATCAATAAAAAGACGAAAATAAAAAATAATAATAATAATTATTATTATTATTATTATTATGGTTATTAATTTTCTACTTATTATTAATTTTATTATTTTTTAATTATTATTATTATTATTAAATTTATTATTCTTATTAAATTTGTTATTATTTTTATTATTATTATTCATATTATAATTAATATTATTATTATTTTATTATTAATTTTTTTATTATTAATTTCATTATTCTTAATATTATTAATAATTATTATTAATTTTATATTTATTATTAATTTCTAATTATTATTAAATTTATTATTTTGATCAATTATATTATTATTATTATTATTATTATTATTATTATTATTACTACTACTACTACTACTTTTCTACTTATTATTATTATTATTATTGTTAGTAGAAAATTAACAATAATTATTATTATTGATAATACGAATAATAAAATTAATAATAATAATAATAATAATTTTATTATTCGTATTATCAATAATAATTATTATTGTTAATTTTCTACTAATTTTTAATTTTATTATTCTTATTATTATTGTTATTATTCCCCATGATATGGAATAGCTAAAAATAAAGTGTGGTAGTCTCATAGTTAGGGAATAACAAAACCTCATAATAGCTATTCTCTTTCTTTTTTTCTAACCAAACACAAGAATACACAAATGTTAGGAATAGATAGGGAATAGAATTTCTATTCCATTGAACCAAACAAATCATTAGAGTTTAAATTCGAAGATAATTGGACCGAGGAGATTCTGAGATGTTAGATTAGATGATATTCACCTTATTAAAGATAATTAATATAACGTTTAATAAGTAAAACCCTAATAGAATTGAAAAATAATGTAATTTATTTTTAAATAAAAAAATCACAGGTCTGTGTTATTCATTTGTCATATTACATTAAATGAATTAACAACACAATTATGAGCAACTACCATAAACCTAACGAAATTAAGTTTTAGAGTGTAAATAATATCATTTTATAAATATTTAGATGCAAAGTGATATAATAAATAAAAATAAACATTGCTTTAAAATTTTTATAAAATATTAAGAGATAATTTGTACCTGTCACATTTTGGAACCATTTGTGAACATGCTCTTTCTCTCAGTTAGAAAGACATAAGCTTAGCATCAACGGCCTAAGCCAGATAAGCTTCCGATTATCTCTACTAGAGGTGGTCATGACTTACGGATCAATATACTTCACTTTTTTGGACGATCTAATAAGTCAGTATGAAAATGAGCCTGGTCAAGGACCACATGTGGTGAGTTTCATTTCAATTCCCTTCTTCACATGGGCCTCGTCTATTATATTAGCTTTTGATTACTTTATTCTTGAGGATTCACATTATCTGGGCTGAAAGTTTACCATGGAGAAAGTGGAACCTAAATATCCATTCTATACTTCTCAAACCAAAAAAAAAAAAACTGTATACGGCACCGTTCTTTCTTTCTATTCAGATAAATCAAATCACCAGATTTTATCCTGATTATGTCCCAATGCTAGAGCAAAAATTTAAAAAAGACAGAAGAAGGTCGATTTGACTTGTGTTTAGTTTTATTATAAAAGATCAACGAACCGTGTGTTTTTTCTTTTATAGAAAATCTCAACTTGACTCCAATCTCTTGAAAATTTATCTGATGGGGAGGATTGCTTTTTGGATTTTTTTATTTTTTAACAATTCAAAAATATTTTATTTCCCAATAAGGGTAGTAATTAGAAATCAGTTTTTTTAATAATTAAAGCAGGAAACATTTATTTTATCATAAAATAAAGGAAAGGAACAGAAATGGTCTCCAGGTTTTTCTTTTGTCAGAACTACAAATGGCATGCACGTTTTTTCCGACGAATAATCGTTGTGAATGAGAGACTGTAGACCACCACTACATAAATGCACCTTTCAAATTTCAAAGTCGTCTTCTGCTATTTGTTAAATATAAACTCTAAAGAATTTTCCGAATAATACATAAGCATAAGCCGACCGGATTTAAATATGAAATATTTAATATCAAGTCAAATTATCTTATCTCCAAGCTTTGAATTCCTGATGGGATCAATTGACGATAAGAGGGTTGTTTTCGTTGTACAATCTGATATTAATTTACTAGAAACATCAAGATCAAAAGAAAATAGCATGATTTGGAAGCATCAGGATCTCAACCTTTGTGACATGCCTAATGGCAGGTAATTGGCAAGTCATGTCGAGGTTTGCCTTTATTATTGCAACCAAAAAATTAAAATAAAATCTCTTAATTAATGTCCAATCTATGCTCCGACTGTCTGCCTTGATCTTGTAAGAGACCATTGCTAAGCTTTCAATCAATTCAGACAAGAAAATACCTCTTTCTGTTAAATGTTTTGTCCATAACCTTTATCCCTCGTATTATATACTCTATAAAGTTCTCTTCTTGTATGGTAACAATACTTAAGGAAACGAAATAAAAAAATAAGAATCATAATAAAAATAGAATTACGAATTATTCATAATTGGTATGATATTAAACAAAGTTAATAGTTATGAATGATGACAAAATTTATTTTTACTCATATTAAGTTTTATATGATTTATTTTGTAAATAAATAATTAAAAATTTTATATTTTATAAACAGTTAATAAAAATTTTAATGATTTAAAATTAATAATTTTTAGATAATTATGAATATTTTTTATAAGGATAAAAATATCATTGAAACGAAATAAAATAATTATTAAAAATTAATATAAAAGTTTGAATATCAAATATGTAATTTGGATAATAATATTCTGATGAGAGTTAATATCTTAACAATATTTAAATAATATCCTTTTATTTCATATTTCCGATATTTAATTCTAGCTTATACTTACCCTTAGAAATAAAAGTCTATAATTATTTAGAATTTATAGATCCAAGTTTTAGATTTATGTTTGGATTATTTTTGATCTTGTTCTAAATAATTACTTTTTCTAAAGTTAAAATTGATAAAATTCCTTGAGAAAACATTATCCGGTGGTAGCATGGATCATTTATAGTATGAAAAAAAAAACAAGGAAACATTTTTATGCATAAAGGTCGACCAAAAATTGTGATGTGGTGAAAGGAAATATATTTCCATCTCTTATCACCACAATTTAAGATATAAAAAACCACGAGTATTACTAATAGTTCTTCATGAATGTGAAATCGTGGATGTCATAATCTTGGAACTTGATAGATAAAATAAAGAATTAGGGTGATGCGGTGCTGGCATTTGGGGCGGTTTCAAGATAAGTACTGCCCGAGATATATCCTCCTCTGTCTTCTTTCTTTTATTTGTTTTTACTAATAATTACTTATTTTTACCCTTCTTCAGTTTTGTCTTCTCTTAGAGGTAGCTCTACAGTTACAGTTTGCACAACTTTTGGCCCATGGTTTAAATATATTTTCCTATTCTAAATGTTTGTTTGATACTGAATTATTGAATATGTTACAAAAGAATAGTTTATAGGTTATTGCACGACCACCAATTACGGATCAACCTCGTAAATGGTGTAAGAATTCTGTGAACAAATAATTCTTAAATGAAAATTTGCACAAAAAATCATGTTCGAATTTTTAATAATTACCTAAAAACCGAATTATGCTCGGATTTGTAGTAATTCCCCTGGCATGGAAACCACATGAATTGATAGGCTTTTATTACGTACTTATTTGGATGAGCTTATATAGTAGAATTTTTTTAAGAAGAGTTTTTTTTAAAAATTAGTTGATTATTTGGCTGACATTTAAAAAAGAATTTTTTTAAAGAGCTTCATACAATAAACTTTTGACAACATAAAAATAAAAAATATTTTTAATTTTAAATATATTTTATTTTGTAATAAAAATTATTTATTCATATAAATATTATTTAAAATATATTAAACAATATGCAAAGCACA
>JANZXP010000195.1:9388792-9419245 GCA_027576715.1 Erythroxylum flavicans | reverse complement strand
AAGAACTTGGGTATAAACAAGAGAATATTACTCTGTTTTGTGATAACCAAAATGCTTTGCATCTTGCAAGGAATCCAGCATTTCATTCAAAGACAAAACACATTCGAGTTCAATACCACTTCGTTTATGAGAAAGTAGAAGAAGGAATGGTGGACATTCAGAAAATTCATACCATGGATAACCTTGCGGATTTTATGACAAAAGCAATCAACGCTGACAAGTTTATGTGGTGTCGATCCTTGTGTGGCTTGACAAAGACGTAAGTAACATGAAGCGGCAAGGTAGAAAGAATGGTGTGAAGATATGATTGATTATCAATCAAATCTTCAAGTGAGAGAATTTTCAATAACTACGACTGGTAGGCATCGAATTCGGTGCCTACCAAATTTGAAGTCAAATATGGTAGGCATCGTTTTCGGTGCCTACCCACTTCTCCTGCCTATAAATAGGCAGGAGATGAACAAAGAGAGATATATGGACAGAGCATAACAAAGAGACGCGAGGTGAGAGAGAAATAAGAGAGAGACAAAAATATTCTGTGTATTTTTTTTAGTGTAGTTTTCTCCTTGTAATTCTCTAATTTTCTCAGTAGTAAAATTTTTCTATCCTTGCTCTTAGTTTTTACCCTGCTTTAGAGATTTTCCACGTAAAATTTGTGTGTTCATTACTATTCTTTCAGTCCTATTTAGCTACAAACCTGCTCTAATCTGGTCGATTTTTACAACATTGGGTCCTATTTTTTTGGGTTTTCAGTTGTGTATTTATCTATCTGAATGAATGTAGAAAGTTCTAAGCCAATTTCTCTCCTCCTTTTCAATTATTTTCTTTGTTTTTTGCTACTACTGTTTATTTATAGTGGTATCAAAGCCTTCATATCCAAAAGGTGAAAACGCGTGAGGCAACAAACAATTTCTCCTTCTCATTTTTATGGCCATTGCTTCAAATTTTGTCCAAGCAGTCATCCCACAGTTTGATGGTCACTGTGACCATTGCAGCATGTTAATGGAGAACTTTTTACAACCAAAGGAGTACTAGTCAGTTGTTAAATATGGATCCAAAAGCCACCAACAGGAATGGATTTGATAGAATCCCAGATAAAAGACTTGGAAACTAGAAAACTAAAAGACCTTAAGGCTAAAAACTATCCATTTCAAGTTATTGATTGCTTAAGTTTGGAGACCATTCTTTGCAAAGAAACCTCCAAAGACATTTGGGATTCTGTGAAGAAGAAATATCAAGGCTCGATTAGAGTGAAACATGCATAGCTTCAAGCCTTGAGAAGGGACTTTGAGACACTATCAATGAAGGATGGAGAATATGTCAGCAACTACTTTGCTCAAATGATGGAAATATGTAACAAGATGTGGTTTCATGGTGAGAAGATGAACGACATCTCTATAGTGGAAAAGATCTTGTGTTCCACAACGTGGAACTTCAACTATGTGGTCTGCTCAATTGAAGACTCGGAAGACATTGATACACTCTCTCTTGATGAGCTGCAAAGTTCCCTTTTGGTGTATAACCAAAAAATGAACCAAAATTCAACAGTAGAGGAGCAAGCATTAAAGGCTTCTATTAATACTCGTTCCTACAACTCTAGAGGAAGGGGTAGAGGTAGAGGTAGAGGAAGAGAAGATTTTGGAAACAGAGGTTCTAGTAGGAATTCCAGAGGCAGTAGCGACCAATCCTAAGGCAATGGTAGAGGAAGGGATCTTGATAAGTCTAAGGTGGAGTGCTTCAGATGTCATAAATTTAGTCACCATGCTTCTAAATGCTACACAAGGCTACCTAATGATAAAGAAAAGGGAGAAAGTGCAAACCTCGTTGAAAAACAAAAGGTAGAAACATTATTGATGGTTGTTAAAGATAGGAAAAAAACTTAAGCAAGATGTCTGGTATGTGGATATAGGCAGCAATAATCACATGAGTGAAAGTAAGTCTTCTTTTTCACATTTAAACGAAGACTTTAAGTCTACTGTAACTTTTGGTGATTGTTCTATTATGAAAATTATGGGGAAATATGACATTAAGATAAGAACCAAGAATGGTTTTGTGTAAACAATCTAGAATGTATTTTATATGCCTAACTTAAAGAGTAATTTATTAAATGCTGGACAACTACAAGAAAAGGGTTATACTATTACCATCAAATCGGGTGCTTGTGAAATTTATGTTCATACTAAAGGTGCTATTGCATCTGTTCCAATGAATGCACAAAGATTGTTTTCGTTAAAAATTGAAAGCATTCAGTTTCGTTTACTGGTTGAAGCAAAAGATCCCTCATGGTTGTGGCATTATTGCTATGGCCACATGACTTTTAGTGGATTAAAGAAGCTTCAACAAAAAAACATGGTCACTGGCCTTCCTCAAATTACAACCCCTTCCTAAGTGTGCGAAGAATGTGTTGTTAGTAAACAACCCCGTTCTGAATCTCCCAAGGGGAAATCATGGAAAGTAAAGGATGTATTTCAACTAGTTCATTTAGACATTTGTGGTCTAATAAACCCATCTTCTAATGGATGTAAAAGATACTCAATTATCTTCAATGATGATTTTTCAAGGAAAATGAGGATTTACATTTTACAAGAAAATTCAGAAGCCTTCTCTATTTCTAAAAGCTTCAAATCTCGCTTGGGAAATGAAACAAACGGGAGCATTAACACCCTGCATGCAGATCGTAGTGCTGAATATTGCTCAAAAGAATTTGAGGAATTTTGTGTGAAGTATGGTATACGGAGTGCATATATGCAACTACATAATGGTGTATCAGAGTGCAAAAACAAAATCATCCTCAACATGGTCTGGAGCTTATTAACCAGAGAAAGAGTTTCGAAGACTTTTTGGCTAGAAGCAGTAAAATGGAGAGTTCATGTTCTAAACAGAAGCCTAACTTTTCCTATTCAAAACATGACTCCAGAAAAAGCATAGAGCGGTAGAAGAACTATTGTAGATCACTTCAGAATCTTTGGAGGCATCGCCTATGCATATGTTCCAAATGTGAAAAGGAAGAAACTTAATAACAAAGCTGAAAAATGTGTTTTTCTTGGCATTAGTGAAGCATCCAAAGCATACAAATTATTTAACTCGGTGACTAAAAAGATTCTGACAAGTAGAGACATTATATTTGATGAAGAAAAGATTTAGGACTGGGACAAGCAACAACCAGCCCAAGTAATCTATGACATCAATATTGAAGAGAAGCAATTGTCAGCAGCCTCAGTTACTAAAAATGCACCAAATATAGCT
The DNA here is from genome assembly GCA_027576715.1 of Erythroxylum flavicans. Taxonomy (NCBI): domain Eukaryota; kingdom Viridiplantae; phylum Streptophyta; class Magnoliopsida; order Malpighiales; family Erythroxylaceae; genus Erythroxylum; species Erythroxylum flavicans. Next base: position 9,415,999 of record JANZXP010000195.1, on the reverse strand, counting down.
TCAGAAGCCTTTGAAACTTTACCAGCAACTACTGCAGTAGATCAAACAGAAGCTCAGATTCTTCTTATAAAAAAAGGCCCGCTTAGATGGAAGATTACGAGGTAACTAGTATTCTAGATGAGATTACTCATTTTGCTTTATTTTCAGACCGTGATCCTACAATTTTTGAGAGTGTTGTCCTAGAGGACAAGTGGCGGAAAGCAATTGATGACAAGATTGATGCCATTGAAAGGAATGACACGTGGGAGTTATGTGACCTTTCGGATGGGCACTTAACTATTGGTGCAAAAAGGGTTTTCAAGACAAAGTAAAATGCAAATGGCGAAGTGGACAAGTACAAGGCACAGTTGGTAGCCAAGGGATACAAGTGGCAATACAAGGTTGATTGCACAAAAGTTTTTTTTTCACCTTTTGCACGACATAAAACAATCATATTAGTGGTTGCACTAACAGTACAAATTCTTGGCCTATTTTCTAACTTGATGTCAAATTAGCCTTTTTGCACGGATATTTAGAGGACAGGTATTTATTAAATAACCCCCTAGTTAGGTCAAACTTGAAAAAGAGGAAAACATTTACAGATTAAAGAAAGCCCTCTATGGACTAAAACAAGCCCCACAGCCTTGGTATAGTCATATAAAAACTTATTTTCTTAAGGCTAGTTTTTTAAAATTTCCCTATAAGCATACAAGTTTTGCTAAGGTTGGACATAAAAGAGAAATGCTCATTGTGTGCTTTTATATGGATGAGCTTATATTTATTGGAAATTATGCTACTATGTTTGATGAATTTAAGAGGTCCGTGATGGATGAATTTGAGATGTCCAATCTTGGCTAGATGCATTATTTTCTTGGGATAAAAGTGGTGCAATCAGGCAAGGGTATTTTTCTCTCTCAAAAGAAGTATGTGGGAGAAATTCTTGACAGGTTTCACATGAAGGATAGTAATCTTGTAAACACTCCAGCTGAGTGTGGTTTGAAGCTTCAGAAAGACCAGGAAGGGAAGAAGGTGGAAAACACATTGTATAAACAAATTATAGGCAGTTTGATGTATATAACTATAGTAAGACCTATCATAGTGTATACTGTGAGCTTAATCAGCAGGCACATGGAAAATCCTACTAAAATGCATATGTTGGCAGCAAAGAGCATCATTTGTTATCTGCAAAGAATTGGGTTGTTTTACAAGAAAGGTACAAAGGCCAAGTTGTTAGGGTTTATTAATAGTGATTTTTCAAGAGATCAAGATAATTGGAAGAGCACATCGGGTTATGCTTTTATGTTTTGCACAGTTGCAATTTCATGGTCATCCAAGAAGTAGCCAATTGTCACTTTGTCAAGCATAAAAGTTGAGTTTGTTGCAACAACTGTTTGTGCTTGTCAAGCCATTTAGCTAAGAAGAGTTCTTAAGCAGCTAAAGTTCTAATCGCATAATGCTACTAAGATATTTTTTAATCCAATGTTGTACGGAAGAAGCAACCATATTGACGTGAAGTTTTATTTCTTGAGAGATCTTAGCAAAGATGTAGCAATTAAGTTAATTTACTGCAGAAGTGAAGATCAGGTTACTGATATATTCACTAAGGCACTCAAGAGGGAGTCACTCCTAAAGCTCAGAAAGTTGCTAAGTGTTTGCACACAGCCTAAAGCATTAAAATGATTTTTGCAAACATCAGTTTAAAGGAGGGATGATTAGAATAACTTTTTTAGTTAATTTCCTGCATGATTTGTGTATTTATTTTTCATTTTACCAGGTTAATTAAGAGCATTTTCTAAGTTATTCTCAGTCGATTAATGTTAAGTCAAAGTTAGTCAAATTTTTTAGAGTGTTTACTGATTTTTAGTAGTTGAGTAGTGAGCACTATAGTGAAGATTGTGGATGGTTTGGGTCCTATTTTTCTTGTTTTTTAAGTTGTGTATTTGTCTATAAAAGGGCTATAGAAGTTCTGAATGAATGCAGAAAGTTTTGAGCCAATTTCTCTCCTCCTCTCCAATTATATTCTACGTTTTTTGCTACTGCTCTTCATTTACATATTCATGATTAATGGAAACTTTTCTTTATTAACTTGAAGCAACAGGGCATCAATGCTAGATAAGAACTTCCTTGGAGTTCTCCTCATTAAAAACATGACCAAAATATTTTATTTGAAAATTTATTTAATTACATAAAACTACTAGCAAATGAATTCTTGAAGCATAATGTGCATCAGAATTTCAATTGAAAGGTTTTCAAGTCATAACTAAGCATGCAAACTTCAAACCAATTATAACTTTTGTTATTGAAATTTTGAGATTTATTATATATCAAAGGAAGCTTTTCTTGATTTCAACAATACATCAATTAAATGAGTATTTTCATACATTTTTAGCTATTAAATAAAAATTTCATAACATTTTCTCTTTGTTTATGTTTTGGCTTTTGACAAGACCTAAAATTATTCTCATCCTCGTTTAATTAGATGAATTAAACTTAAATGTGAACGAGTTTAAAGAATTAATTTCATAAATGATTTATTAAAAACTAATTTTAAGATTAAATGAAAATGCATTTTTTATTCAATTGTGTCTTTGTAGTACTTATGATAGACTTGCTTCTATATTAGTTTTATGTTACTATATGTACCATTTTCAACATTAGTGTTAGTGTCTTTATTTTCTATGTTTTTGTGTGTTAATTCTCTTTGTTTTTGAGGTTTTAAATTATTCTTAATGGAAATTGATCTTGCTTTGTGTCAAGGTGTATTTTGGAACTAAATAGAAAGAGCTGCAAACATTTTGGGACAAAAAGAGCTGAACTAGGCATTGAACCTAACTAGACATGACCTCGTGCAGTGATATCCATGTGACAGTTAGCAACAGAATTTTTTAGAGATTTTGTTTTGGGTTTTAGCCTTCCATTTGAAGGCTCCAGAGTTTGTGAGATTGGGGCCCTATTTGAAATCAAAGAAACGTGACCTGGTTGAATCAAACAACGTGGGGGGCTGTGAGTTGGATAGGAAAAGAAAACGTGGGCTGCAAACATCAAGCAAGAAGAGGCTGGCCAAAACGAAGGAAAGAGATCCACGAAAAACAAATAATGTTTGGGCTACAGAGAAAAAACGGTGGCGGCTGAAACAACGAAAAGAGAACATAACACGTCCATAGAGGAGAATAATGCCTAGCAGAAAAAGAAAAAAAATCAAGCAACAAGGACGGCGGCTGGACAGTAAATAAAGAAGAAAATCAAGAACGCACTAAACATGGACAAGCCCAAAATAGAAAAAAAAATCAAGCAACAAGGACTTCGGCTAGACAGGAAACAAAGAAGAAAATCAAGAACGCCCCAAACATGGACAGTCCCAAAATAGTTAGGAAAAATTGTAATGTTGGGTAACTAAATTCTTTTTTTTTTGTTTACGAAATCCTAGTTATTGAACTCTGAATGTTGTGAGACTTTCGTTCTTTATTTGAATCGATTTATTAGCTAGTCAAGTATTAATTATTTTTCTGGGTTATTATTTGATTGTTTGATTTTACAGCTAGGTGCACAACTAATTTATGATTTTATTCAATCAATTGCTAGATTAAACAGGTTGATGTTCAATTCTTTTAATCAAAAGTAGCGAATAGGATTTTTGTCTACTACATTAGGGACATGATTCTAGGAAAAATAGTTGTCTAGGCTAAATATACATCGCATGTATGTTGTCTAGTTCGTTGATTTTCTTAATTCATAAAGTTATTAATTAATTAAATATTAGATCGTATCCAGATTATTGATTAATAAGGGTTAATTCAAATACATGTTTCGGTTAACTAAATATAAGAGAAAATAGGTAAAGAAATTTACCACGATGAATGCTTAACTAATAAATTGATTATGTTTAGTGTTGATGATCAATGCAAGTTCAATAATGAAGAAGACCGGAAACTAAGATTTATTCCTATTGATTGTTAAATTCTCATTGTTTTGCTATTAGTTATTTTTCAATTTCGTATTCTAATTAAATTATGTTTAATTCACAATTTAAAACCCCTTTTATTGCGTAACTACTAACGTTTGAACTCCTTGTAGGAACGATCCCTACTTTTCACTACTATATTAAGTGCCTGTTTGGACAAGCTTATATCAGTAGAGCTTTTGCTAATAGAGCTTTTATTAGTAGAGCTTTTCTGAGAAGAGCTTTTCTAAGAAGTTAGTTGACTGTTTAGCTGTCATTTAAAAAAGAGCTTTTTTGAAAGAGCTTCATACAACAGACTGTTTGGCAATATAAAAATAAAAAGCACTTTTAATTTTAACTTTATTTTATTTTGTAATAAAAATTATTTATTCATATAAATATTATTTAAAATATATTAAACAATATGCAAAGCACAATATATTAATTAGTATATAATTTTAATCCATATGAAATATAAATAAAAATATATCTAACCAAATCTTTTATATGGATTATAACATAAGTAAAACTAATATCAAAAATAAATATTAAAACATATAAAGAAGACAAATAATATTATATAAATCTCAAAATAAACGTAAAGATGTGTTTTGACTTTTGAGTATTGTAGGAATTAATGAATTATGTGTAAAACATAAAGATAAAAGAGACTAAAAAATAAGCTTGTTAATTGATTTGAAAAATCTACCTGAAAAAGTATTTTTTTGAGAAGCTCCAAATTTGAGCTTCTTTAAAAATTGTATTTTAGCAGAAAAAAAATTATATCTATTAAAAAAAGTACTTTTTTTTAACAACCAAATATTTATTTTTTTAAAAAAAATTTTTGCGGTAAAAAAAGTACTTATTTATTCTCAAAGAGCTCAACCAAACAAACACTGTCTTATTTAATTTTTATAAAACAGAAAGAAACATTTTATGAAATCTGTTTCATGTATTTATTAAAATTTAATGTCGATTAAATGGTGAGAAGCAGAGACTGATTAAGTACGGTCAAGTTATTAATTGCATGGGAAGGTGTGGTTACATACGATAATTGCATGATTCCCATGTGAATTGAATTGATTGCTTTCAGTTGGAGTTCCTTATGTTAAGCCTTCAATTTAGGCGTGCAAACATACATCCATCAGACCCCGTTTCAACGGCTTTTATTACAAGGTGGAGATGAAAACGACCACCTTCGTAGTGACTTTGCAACTCGTCACACACTTATTGGCTAATCCCGTCGAAAAATCAATGGAAGTTGGGAAAACAGTTTTTGGTAGTTTATATGGTTATTTTAGTTATATTCACACTAAGCCTACCTTTACGTGTTTTAGTCATCCCATGCGATCCATAGACACCATAAGTAACTTGCTTTTTCATTTAGTAAATGTTTTCTAGAAAACAAAAATGCTTGGTCTATTTCAAGTGTTCATCTGCATTAAGATTTAAGATTAATTCCAACCATCAAATAGAGATGGTTAAGTCTAGAAATAACTAACTTGGAAATTTCAGCCATTTCTGCCGTTCCGGTCATTAGTGATATACTATCAAACAAAATAGATGGAAGACCAAATACCGCATTTGTTTCTTCTTTCCTACCATCGGATATCTACATGATACTGCCTTCCTAATAATAATTCTTTTGTTCTTATTTACCATAAGTTCACATGTTTTGGTCACATAAATAACTCTTTTTTTTTTGTAAAAATATAACAAAAAAATTGCATATATTATAACCCTCCTCAAACTCTGCAAAGTAGAAAGCCTTGTACACTAAATAGTTGAGGTTGACTTTATTCTAATCTACTAATTTACTTGTTTAAAAGCTTCGTCGGTATTTTAAGTATTAAAAGAAAAAAGAGCCCAAAAGAATTTCAATAAGCAATAAGTTTTAAAAATGTTATAAGTTAAGCATCAATAATTTAAAATTTTATAAGAAATTATTTATTTTAATTTCATTTAAAATTGTTTTAAACAATCATGTCTGAGTGATAATTAAATAAAGTAATTTTTATTTCATATCTAGTCATAATTATTTTTAGTTGAAAATTTACGTAAATTAATTTAATCTTAACAAGGGTTAGAAAAAAATCTCTAATACTGTGAGTCACAAGAAATACAGTCGAATAGCTTAAAAGTAAAAAGGAAAAGAAGTGTGAGGGAAAGAGCATAAAAAAGAAATAGAAGACCTAATCTCACCCAGTTATTTTTATGGCTCAAATTATCAAATAGTGAATAGAAAGAGAGTGCAGTAGTCTCCGGTCTCCGCGTGTATTGTATATGTGTATGCTTACTGTCAATGTCCTCTCTACCATTATTAATTAAGTAATAAAACCAGGCACCAACTTCGTAGCTTTGCTCTGTTTCCGATAACAGTTTTTACCCAAGTACCTCAAGATTGCGTCTGTCTCTCGTTTCTTCACCAACTTGGACAAAGGAGTTGAATATCCTGCTTAGCTTGCCATCTTCAAGCACAGGTATTTAATTTCAGCACAACAAGCTTAGCCGGTCAGCCATCTAAAACCTTTAAAACTGTTTTATGCGTTTTCGACTCTTCATCCATTTGTCTCTCCGCTACCTGCTTTGTTTATTCTTTTGTTTGTCTCGTTTCCCTATTTATTTTTGTTTCTTGGGCCTGTGTTGTTTTGTTTATTCAGTACCAACGCGTTGAAATCTTGGAATCTGTCAATATCTGTTGCTGGCAACTAGTTCTGGCCAGCTTGTTCTTTGCCTGATTTTTGCACTCTCATCTGTTTGTCATACCTTTTTTTATTTTTGGTGATTGTAGATGTACACAAATTTTGTCTTTTGACCATTATTTCACTTCTGGATCTCTTCCTCTCTCTATGTTGGAGCTCTGGTAATGAAAAAGATGTTATCTTTCCTATTCAGTAAGTGAAAGTTCCCCGTATTATCTTTGGAAAGTCCACACTTTTCTTTGGCATGCTATTTTCTCATGGTTTTTTGGTTGGTATGCTGTGTTTTGCTTGACAACTAGAAGCCCCTGAATTGCACTTGCAGTGATAAAGTCACAGGTGTTACTTCCTTATTCAAATCTAATCTCTGGTCTGTGATTTTTTTGCACGGCTTTCGGTTTGTTTTCATTCTTGTTTTGCCCTCTTTGTAAGGAACTTCAGGGTCTCTTTCAGTTCTTTCTATATTCCTGCTTCTCGGTAGATCTTCAGATCTTTTGATGATGGGAAACAGAGGATCTCAAATCATGTTCTGGATTGTGCTAATCTTGAGCTTGGCATGTTTATCTACTGGGGACAATTTCCTTATAAACTGTGGATCATCCTCTGATACTAAGGTGGGTGGCCGCGTGTTTGTGGCTGATAACTCCCAGTCAAAATTGCTTTCAACTCCTAAAACCATATTTGCCACTACATCGACATCTGTCACTTCTTCCAACGATTCAGCCCTGTATCAAACGGCCAGAATCTTTGAAGGGACCTCAAAGTACACATTTGCAATTAGCCAACTTGGGAGATATTGGATTCGCCTTTATTTCTATCCATTTGTTTATAACAATTACACTATGAGCAACGCAAACTTCGATGTTTCCACCCAAAACCATGTCCTTCTTAGCAAATTCAGTGTCAATGCTACCGTAGTTAAAGAATTTTCTGTTAATCTGACCTCCAATAGTCTTGTTATCAACTTCAGCCCTTCCAGCAATTCATTTGCATTCTTAAATGCGTTGGAAATTGTTTCAATACCCGATGAGGTCCTATCTAATGTTCCTAGCACGTTCAATCCTATTGGTAAATTCGACAGCTTACCATGGCAGGCATTACAGACAGTTTTCAGAATTAACATGGGTGGACCAACAGTTACTTACATGAATGATACGCTATGGCGAACTTGGGTGCCTGACGATGATTTTCTTGTGGAGAAGAGTCTCGCCAAGAATATCACTAATATTGCAGCTGTCACTTATGCACCTGGCCTTGCATCCAAGAACATTGCTCCAAGTTCTGTTTATGGTACTGCCACAATGATGAACTCTGCAGGTGATCCCAGCAATAATTTCAATGTGACCTGGGTGTTTAATGTTGATCCAGGATATCAGTACCTTGTTCGATTTCATTTCTGTGACATAGTGAGCTCTGCTCCTAACAAGCTCTACTTTAATCTCTATCTAGACTCCTGGCTTCTTGCCGGGAACCTTGATCTGAGTACTGAGACCCGAAACATTTTGGGTGGCCCATATTATATGGACTTCGTTACGCCTTCAACTCTAGGCAATAAAATTAATGTCAGTATCGGACCAACCGACTCTGTACCTAGTGCCGACCCGAATGCCATTCTGAATGGGTTGGAAATCATGAAGATGAACAATTCCATGGGAAGCCTCAGTGGTCCGGCATTGGTAATTGCAGATTCGACTTCAAAGAAAAATGTAGGCAAGATAGTTGGTTCGATCGTTGGAGCAGTAATAGCTGTAGCACTGGCTGGAATTTTCTTTATGTGGTGCAAGAAAAGAAGAGACCTGGAAGGCGAAGGGAATTCAAAAACTTGGATTCCTTTACCAATTACTGGAGCTTCTCACACTGTGGGTAGTAAATACTCGAATGGGACAGCAGCTAGTCTCAAGTCTAATGTGGGTTATCGAATTCCATTTGCAGCAGTTCAAGAGGCAACAAGCAACTTTGATGAGAGTTTGATTATTGGCATTGGCGGCTTTGGGAAGGTATACAAGGGAATTCTAAATGATGGTACAAAAGTTGCAATTAAAAGGGGAAATCCTCGTTCCCAACAGGGCCTTGCAGAGTTCCTAACCGAGATAGAGATGTTATCTCAGTTCCGCCATCGCCATCTTGTTTCTTTAATAGGATACTGTGATGAGAAGAACGAGATGATTTTAGTGTATGAATACATGGAGAATGGGACTCTAAAGAGCCACCTCTATGGTTCAAACTATCCCAGCATGAGCTGGAAGGACAGGCTTGAGATCTGCATTGGGGCAGCTAGGGGACTTCATTACCTTCATACAGGCTATGCAAAAGCTGTCATTCACCGTGATGTGAAGTCTGCAAATATCTTGCTTGATGAAAATCTCATGGCCAAAGTTGCTGATTTTGGACTTTCAAAGACGGGGCCAGAAATTGATCAAACCCACGTGAGCACAGCAGTGAAGGGTAGTTTTGGTTACCTTGATCCTGAATATTTTAGGAGGCAACAACTGACCGAAAAATCAGATGTTTATTCATTTGGAGTGGTCTTGTTTGAGGTTCTTTGTGCAAGACCTGTTATAGATCCTTCGCTTCCACGGGAAATGGTGAACCTAGCAGAATGGGCAATGAAATGGCAGAAGAGAGGGCAGTTGGACCAAATAATAGATCCCACACTAGTTGGAAAAGTTCCACCTGATTCACTTAGGAAGTTTGGAGAAACTGCTGAGAAATGCTTGGCCGAGTATGGAGTTGACAGACCACCTATGGGAGATGTCTTGTGGAATCTGGAGTACGCTCTTCAGCTTCAAGAGGCAGTTCTTTCAAGTGATCCTGAAGAAAACAGCACTAACATGATTGACCTCCCTACACAAATCAACAACTTCAGCCAAGTTGATAATACGCTCTCTGCTGTACAATTTCAAGGAAGAACCGTGGATGATATGTCTAATGCTTCAATGAGCAAAGTATTTTCTCAGCTGGTGAAATCTGAGGGAAGATGACCTTTTGGAGATGGCACTTCTGAGTTTGTTTTCTCACGCCGATACTTGTAGTAACCTGAATCCACTGGGTCTATTCTTTCTCTAGCCTATATAACATTAGCCTATGCTTTGTTCGGGTGTCTGCAGCTGGCCATGCCTTAAGAAAGGTGGCCAAAACGAAGCGTAGCTGCTTCCCTACTTCTATGATCAGATTACTTGTTCATTTTTGTACAGCAGTATGGGGTTCAGGTGGAGTTTTGGAGAAATATACTAGGATGTTACATCTCATATAACATATAAATTTGCGCAAACTGCTGTATGCTACGATGTTTGAAGGTATTCTTTTCTGCCCAATTGCCTAATTCTTATTTTATGGTTAATCCCATTCGCCATTTCTGTGTTCTCTTGTGTCCGTCTTTAACAAGGATGTGTTTCGAGAAAACATAATACAAGCATTTGGTCACAATTTCAGTGTTAGTCTTTGTTTTTACGAATACAGTAAATACTCAATCGATGGATTGCATAGAATGTTATGGGGGAATCGGCCAGGAGTTGCAGAAGAAAATAAAGGGTATTACGTGCTAGATGTTGAAGTTGGGTCACTATGATCCTGGATAAATAATTCATTCTAACTTATTATTGGGATGTTCAAACAAGCCACAGACATGTTTCCTGGCTTACAACTTGGTCGTTATTTGGTAGTCCTTCTCTTACTTGGTAAAGAGCCGAGAGCCTGCAGGAGTGAGTGAACATCAAGCTTAGCGGCAAAACAATGACTTTTGAGTGGGCATGACAAAAATTGTTTCAACCCAATTTTACTCAAAATTAATAAATCAAGTATGATTTGATAAAGTTTAATTTTAGATATTCGGATCTGCTTTAGTTCAACCTTCAAATCGAGAGTAATTGTGACAACTTTTTTGAACTTATAAGCATTACAAATTGAGCCGAAATAAAATTAAAAATAATTAAATTCAAACTTGAGTATTTACTCTAATTAGACTCAAACCTCGAAAATCTATGCTCAAATTAACTTAAACTTCAAAAAGTCTAGGCTCAAATTAACTGATCATCATTGCTTTAGACTCTTTAATGATCTAATAAGTAATTGCCAACATTTTATGAGTCTCATTCTATCTGATTTGACACTCAAAACATCATAACTATAAAGATATGATATACAAAATTTCAGTCTTTATTATTTTCCTCTCTTTATCTAGTTAATTAAATGAATAAGGATAAAAGTTATCAAATATATAAAAAATAAAAAAATGTAATAGAAAGTAGAGAGGAAAAACAACTTTTAATTTTAATAAAATATAGTGTTTATTATGATGAAATAGAGTATCGACCTATAAACTGAAAAAACATATCAAAAGTTTTATTATTTTATTCTAACACTTAAAAATAGATAAATATAATTATAATAGTAGGAGAATCCTAACAAGCATCAACTATTACAACAGAAAAATAAAATGTTAGAGAATTGGGATTAATATCAACATTCCCTCTTAATCTTGATTATGTAATTCAGTTGAAGTAAGCATACAACTTAGCTTGAAAAAAGTTTCATAATTTAATTTCCTGATTAGGATGTTCACCACCCGATTTTTGGATCCACAACATTTCAATTCAAATTTGTTCTTCTCAACTTGGTCCCTTAAGAAATAGAAGCGAATGATAATATATTTACTTCTTTCATGTACAATTAAATTTGTCCCCAAGTTTCTAATAGAAATATTATCAGTAAGCATCTTCAAAATTCTCCCAACCAAAGTATGAATTTGACTCATTAAAAGGCTTATCCAAAATGCTTGAGAAGCATTGGAGGCTAGAACAACACATTTTGCCTCACATATTGAAAGTATAACAATAAATTGCTTCTTTAATGACCACGGGCAAGTTGTATTGCCAAAAATAAAAATAGCAGTATGAAATGCTTCTATGATCATTTAAATATCCACCCTAATCATTATTTTAACATTCAACAAAAGCACAATAATTAATAGAGGAATAATAGAAAACGGGATCATGAGTGCCTTTAAAATATCACAAGATATGCTTAAAGAAATCTCATAAGAGATGCCCGACCTTTTATAAGTGAGATATTTCAAACTTCCTATAATTTGCTCAAGTGCGTTGAATCAAAAAGTTCTACTTTCTTTGTTAAGTTTGTACAAACATCCATAAGAGTTCTTATAGGAATGCAATTTAACATTTGATGTTTCTTTAAAAGTTCAATGACATCTCACTTTTGAGAAATAAAAATACTATCACCGCTTTAAACCACTTCAATATCAAGTAAGGAAGTATACTATAAGATCAATCATTTCAAACTCTTGTATTATTGACTTCTTGAAAGCTTCAATCATGTTATAGTTATTGCATATAAATATTAAATCATCAACATATAGGCCCACAATTATTATATCACTAGATTTTTGACCTTTACATATAGCCTATATTCATAAGGATATTTGTTAAAGTCGATCACTAGAAAGAAAGAACCAATATTCCTAATCTGTTCTCGGAAAGCTTTTTTTAGACCACACAAAGCCTTCTTCAATTTGTAAACATTTTCTTCACTACCTTGTTTTATAAAACTAGGAGGTTATTTGGTGGACACCTCTTCTTTAATTAGGTCAAAAAGAAAAAAATGTTGAGTTAAAAAATATTTGATGGATATTTTAATAATTCTTTGCAAACGAAGCAATTATAGATATGATGGTTTCCAATCGAGCAACTGGAGAAAATACCTCTTAATAGTCATAGCTCTGTAATTATTCAAATCCCTTCACCACCGGTCCCAACTTGTGTCTCTCTATATTGTCATTTAATTTCATTTTTGTTTTGAAAACCTACTTCACATCAATAGCATTGTGATTTTATGGGAGATCAATAACAACTCATAAATTGTTTCTTTAAATTGCTCTAATCACCTCAAGCATAGACACCACCTATTTAAGATTTAAAAATGTTAAAATCTACAAAGTAAGTAAATTGTACCAATTATCCATCATCATCATAATTTACCTTATAATCTTATAACGTATTGGTTGCTGAAATTACTATCGAGACCTTCCAGATTCTACTAGAAATTATGGAAAATATGACTTTTGGGTAAAACTTGGTGAATTTTTTCTATTTGCGTTAGGCACTTCTACTTCTTTTTGGAGAAGAGAAATAACATGTTTTTAGAAGATGGATATCCTTATTCCATTTTCATTCTTCTTTTTAAGCAAAAGTCACATCTCGGTTGATAATTGCTTTTTATGTAATAGTTGAACAACTTATACCCGCTACACTTATAGCTAATGAGGATAGTTTTCTCTGCTTACTTGTCTAACTTTTTCCTATCTCTACTAGAATATATCCATAATCAGTAATACAGAACACCTTCATATGCTTCATCCTTGGCTTGACATCTACTCTAAGCTTTTACAGGGGTGAGATTCGAGATTCCTTTTGTTGGAAATCAATTTAAAATATAAACATAAAATGAGATAACTTCACTCGAAAAAGAATTTTCCATTTGCTTGGCCTTGGATATGTTTCTTATCATATCTATAATTTTTCTATTTTTTTGTTCATCAACTCTATTGTAATGTAGAGTATAAAACTCTTTACATTTATTGGAGGTGTATTCACCTCCACCATTAGTAAGCAACACCTTAGTAAAATAACCACTGTACTTTTCAACATGGATCTTGAACTTCTTTAAACAATAAAAGCTTTAGACTTTTTTAGAAAAAGATAAACCTATATGTTATGAGTAAGAGTATTGATAATGGTTAAGAAGTAACTATCATTTCCATTTTATGTAACACTTATTGGCTAGATACATCACAGTGAACAAGCTCAATTGATTAAGAAGCTCGTTGTTATTGTTCTGTTGTAAAAGTCATTCTATAATGCTTCCTAACAGTGCATACTTTACGTAACTATATAGGATGATATATGTTGAACATTCCTTTTACCATATTTTCTTGAACAATGATTTTTAAGGTATGAAAATTCAAATGTTTTTTAAAAAAGTCATAATTAGGATTCATATTTATTATTACATTGAGACAATTATAAATTCCACCATAAATATCAATTTGAAAAACACAAATTAATGTCAGAAGGGCTTTAGAAATAAATGTAAGTTATTCATAAAAAAAGAGGGTTTACAGTCATGAAGAGTCATCACGTACCCTTTTTTAGCAACTACAAACACCCAATAAACTCATCTTCATTTATAGCTCATAAAAAATATAAGATATACTTGCGATCTCCATTCTTTAAGTTAATAAGAATTTGTCATTTTCTCATCACCAAAATGGTAATGTCATATACAAAATTTGACTTTGGTGTGAAAAATTCATCAAGATCTAAAAGCAACTCCTTTTTGTTACACATATTGGTTTGTACATCTCATATTAAGGAACCATGTGTGATAGTTTGGTGGTTCACTAGTTGTACTAACCATTAAGAGAGTATGATCCCTAACGTCATTATCATCATTTTCTAATACAAATTGAGCCCCTTGAACACTTCCTTTACAATGTGTAGGGCTCATATATATAGACACAATATTATAGTATTTCCAAAAGAATGTGAGTATTTTCTTAAAAGTCTTTCGGTGAAAATAGCCTAGGAAATGAAATGAGTGTGGCTAGGCTCCATGTAAAGGAGAAATAGTGAGAACTATGGCTTGGGACACGACTATAGCTCAAGTCATGTCGATATGTAACCTTTTTCTAAAATGTGTTTTGATGGAATACAAATTTTAAGATAATTCTAGGACTTATTAGAATTATGATTAAGTTGAGTTAAGTTTGATAAAGGGTTAAGTTATGGTTAATTGTTCTAGTTAGAGTTTACAATTAACCATAATTTTGTAAACCTAATTTATGTAAATGAAATATGTAATTTTAACTAGGTGGAGAGTTTTTATTAATTAATAGAAAATAACCACTTTGAACTCCCAAGGATATGAAATATGTAATTTTAATTGGGTGGAGAGTTTTGATTAATTAATATAAAATAATCACTTTGAACTCCCAAGGATATAAGCACTTCTAATTGACCAAAAATTGATAAAATTCTTCTTATCATTTCTTATTGTTTCTTTCTTTCATACAAATATGTTCTTATTATATACACCTTATTTCTCAATAAGTGGTATCAAGGCATCACTAATATGATAATGAGTTCAATTATATGATCTGGAGTGGGAAAATTCAATAGAATTGAAAACTTTGGATGATGGCAATAAACAACAAAAGATTTATTAGTACAACAAGGCTTGCTGAAAGGGTTAGTGAAGACAAGTCAGAAGGCATAAATGAGCTTGATTAGGAGGAGTTACAACGTTTAAAATAGGGAAGTTCAATAAAATTAGAAACTTTAAGCTATAAAAATAGACAGTGGTTAATTGTTGGCATAATAAGGCTTGTTGAATGGCCTTCTGAAGAATAAATTAGAAGACATGGATGAGCTTGATTACAGGGAGTTGTATGTATAAGCATCTATGACCATTTGATTATGTCTAGCAGAAAAAGTCATTTATTAGATCATAGATATTGTATCTCCTATAGAGATACGAACAAATTTAGGGAGTTGATATATATTGGAATCTATTAAAAACAAGTTACACTAGAAGTAGAGGCCATACATGTTACAGATGCAAGAGGGATCAAATATAGAATAGTATATCAATGTGTTCAACCAAATAGGTTGTGACTTTATGAGGTTTGAGTTGACTATTTTGGATAAGGATCAAGCAATGATTCCACTTTATTCTTTACCTCTATCTTATAAACGACTAGTAACCATGCTTACATTAGGTATGGAGAGTTGGTATGAAAGATATCACCACTACAACATTAACTTATAACCAACAAAGACTCTTCACCGATAAAAGCTCTTAAGTTGAAGTGTTTATGAAGGGAAATTAAGATCATGGGAAGAAGTATATTAATGATGGTTTTTTTAAATTAACATGTAAAGCTAAGGTGGAAGCCTAGTTTGGTGTTATACGTGTAAGTAAATTAGACATCTCAAGAGAGACTATGAAATCAGAAGGAGGAGAGAGTCAAAAGCAAAATTGAGGATTCTTTAAGATCCACTAATATAATATAGAGAGGGGACTCAAATTGCAATAAATGAGATATGCTTTACTTTTTAACCAATCAATTTTAGGACTTATAGATTTTGGATACATGATGCCTCACATCATATGACACCAAACAAGGATTAGTTTGTATCATACATGTCAAGCAACTTTAGGACTATCCAGTTGGGAGATGATACTAATAAGATGTTATTTAGTTATGTTAAGTGGACCTATCTTTTTTTTGGATTAATTTTGATGCTTAATTAGTGCAATTAATATTTATTTTGTTTTAGGAGACGAGAAGTAGAGATTACATCTAATTGGAGCATTATTTATTAAAATCATGAATTTTGGAAAAAGCTGACAGATTGTTGCAGTGTATAAGGCAAGATCACGCCTAACTCCAGATTCAACCAAGAGTTTCAATTCAATTGGGGAACTTATTTCCATCTCTATTACGTAAGGATTTAGATTTATTGAGAAGAGAATCTTCGCAAGATAGAGGGAAGTTAGGTTTTGAGTAAGAAAAGGAAGGAAAATATGACATACAACTTCTCCATCATTCTCTTTCAATTTCTTTGTTTTTTCTTTTAATATTTTATTGTTTCTTCTACTTTTGGTGTTGGAACTAAAGCTATAAGTGGCTAAATCTAAATATTCTAATTCAAGGGGATTCAAAATTCTAGTTGGAACCTTGTGAGGTTTTGTTCTAATCTTAAATTTTATTTTAATTCAAGTATTTCTTATTTTGTATTTTTATATTTCATAAATAATTAATATTGATTGTATGATAAATTAGTTTAATGTTAATTATTTTATAGCTATCCATTAGTTTAATGATCTATAATTATCATGAAGAATTGGAACAATTAGAAAATAGGTTGCTTATGAATTTGCATATTCAACTTTTGAGAAAGAAGAAAACTTAATTGAATAGTCGTAGCTATCTCAATTATTTAATTTAAGGTTTATTCTTTTCCATTAAGCTTATTGCTATAATTTAATTGATATGAAATGCTATCATACCCAACACTTTATGGTAAGTTTTAGAGAAAATTAAGACTTATTATGTATATCCTAATAGGTTTTAGACTAATTTCTTGAATTCTAAAAATTATTCTTTTCAAACCTAAGGTCAAAGTTATAATTAGATGAGTTTTTCCCTTGAATAAGAGTTAAATACTATTGAATTTCTTACTTTAATACTTAATTGATTTATTTTAATTCTTAGTTAGATTTAGTTTTTAGTTAATTAATCATAACCCCCAATTTGTTTTATCAATTGAAATTAAGAAAGTAGGTTTTAGTTCTCTTGGTATTCGACTTGGTTCTACATTTACTATAAGAAGTTAGTGAATTAGAATTGATTTTGACGATTTCGACAAACTGATCAAAACTTTAACATCATTGCTATGGAACTATTTTAGTTTCTTAGTTTTTTGCATTATTTAACAATTTATTGCTAATCTATTGTCTTGTATAACTCATTCTTCTCAGATAGGTGAATGAAGTAAGTAATACTAACCTTAAGGATAAAATTTTGGATTTAACTATTCTAATTAGTCAAATGGCTATAGGTCAATTCCAATTAGCATGAGTGTGCAGAATATGTTCCTTCTTTAGGCATCCTACAAATATGTGCCCTATATTACAATAAACTCCTTTTAAGAAGTTAACGCGATAGGGAGATTTCTTAGTCAACCTTAATAAAAAAATGACTCCTATTTCAATCATTATAATCCAAGGCAGAGAGATCACTTGAACTTTAGCTATAAAAATCAAGGAGGACAACAAAGATACCAACCTCACAATTTCAATAGACAACCTCAAACACCTACACATGCTTAATCTTAATCCTCAAATTCAGGTACGTCTTTGGAAGAAATTGTCACTCATTACTAAATTTCAACAAGAAACAAATGCGAGCCTTCAGAACATAGGAAATCAGATACTTTATTAGCCACCTTTGTTAGTAAATTAAAAGCATAGGCTTTAGGAAAATTACCTTAACAAAAAGTGCTGAATCTTATAAGGAATGTGAATTCAATGATAATGAGAAGTGGGAAGGAAATTCAATATAGATATTCCTTACCAATGGAGGTAGAAAAGCATGAAGAACGAGTGAAGAATGATGAACCTCTAACTCAATAATCAATAAAGGTGAAGGATGATTTGTCTTTACTTATATCATATAATGCACGTATTCCTCCTTTTCCTTATAGGTTGGCTAAATCATAAGAAGAGGAATATGAAAAAGAAATCTTAAAAACCTTCAAAATGGTGGAAATCAATATACCACTTCTAAAATCCATAAAAAAATCCAAAATATGCAAAGTTTTTGAAAGAATTATGCATAAATAAAAGGAAGCTTAGGGATAAAGAGAGAATAATTTTAGGTAAGAATGTATTAGCTATGATAAATAAAAAATTATCAAATTAAAAGATCCAGGTATGTATACACTTCCTTGTGTCATTGGTGATAAGAAAACTGATCATGCCATACTAGACAGTGCATCTATTAATGTCATACCTTACAAAATTTACCAATATTTAATTTTGAATTCTTTGTTAGGGATAAAATTGTCCAGACCCAATCTGTGGCTTAACTAGTCTTGAGACAGTGGGCTTGAACCCAAGCTTAAGGCAGCTAGACTTGAGTTATTTTTAATTAAAAATGTAAAACAACATTGTTTTTTACAAAATTATGTCATTTTTTTTATATATATTGGGTCTCAGATTGAGCTGGGCCTAGGCAGCTTGAGCTCGAGGCCTAGTCAACCCAAACCTAACTACCATCTTTATTCTTTGCAAGAAACTAATGTGATTATTCAGCTAGTTGATCATTCTTATATGCGTCCTATTGGTGTTATATAGAATGTTTTAGTTCAATTTAATAGTTTGGTACTTCTAGTGGATATTTACATCTTAAAAATGGATGGAGATAGTGTTGAACATTCAACTTCAATTTTCTTAGGAAGGTCTTTCATGAAGACGATTAAGATGCAAATTGATGTAGATGCAGATATTCTTTTTGTTGAGTTTCATGGAGAGATAGTGAAGTTTAATATTTTCGAAGCAATGAAGTACCCTAACAATTTTTACTCCATTTATTATATGGATATTATGGATTCAATTGTGTAAGATATTTTTAAAGAAGAAAGTGTTGATGATAAGTTGGAATTTAATGCTAAATTAGAAGTGAATAAGCAAGTTGATGAAACTTGTGAAGTTGTAGAATCATTATCAATGATGCTAATAGATTTAAAAACTTTAAATGATGAAATTACTATAACCCAAAAGGAAATGTTGCCTTCTATTTTGCGGACTCCGAAGATAGAATTGAAAGCCCTACTTTATCAACTAAACTATATCTATTTAGGTGAAGGAGAGTCATTACCTATAATCATCTAAAAAATGTTGACCAAGGGACAAACATAAGTATCGAATAGAAAAGTGAAATCTATTTTAGAAAAGATGATAAATCCAAGAAGAAATGATTAAGTTTTACGTCTAGACGATGGTTTTTAGGCTTATTGTATAGCCTCCAAAAAACCAATTAGGATGTCTCCTTATTAGTTGGTTTTTGGTAAAGCTTGTCAGTTAACAGTGAAGTTTGGGTATAAAGCTTATCAGGACGTGCAATGTTTCAACAATGATTTGGCAAAAGCTAAGGAGGCAAGAAATTACAATTGCAAGGGCTAGAGGAATTAAGGTTAGATGATTACAAGAATTAGAGAATTTACAGAGGGAAACCAAAATGTTCTATGATAATATGATCTTGAGGAAACAATTTGAGATGGGTCAAAAAGTGCTATTATATAATTCTCAATTGAAGCTTATGCCAAGTAAGTTACGTTTCAGATGACCTGGTATTTTTGTTATCAGTAATATATTTCCTCATGGTGCAGTGAAAATAAATAGTTTAGATACCAGAAAGATTTTTAAGGTAAGCGGACATAGATTGAAACCACTTTATAAGGAGAAGACAAGAGTGATGGATATTGATTTGGCATTTCCCTGATACATGGAAGAGTGAGAAGAAAAAGCCTTGTCGAGCATAATGACGTTAAACAATTGTGCTTTTTAGGAGGCAACTCAAAATATGATCATTTTTATTATTTTTTAATTATCTATATTTTTCATTTTCTTGTATTTGTGTAGTTATTTTATTAAAGTAAGGGAAAAAGTTGGTCTTAAATTCCAAAAATACTAAAATTCATAAGGCAAATTATACCTTATGTAATTAAGCTTTCAGGATAAAAGAACTAAAATTTCATACTGCTAAAATTAATAAGGCGTGATCACACCTTACGTAACTTAGGTTAGGATAACAACCATCCAAAATTTCAAATTACTAAAACTCATAAGGTGAGATCACACGTTATATAATTGAGCTTTATGGAATTGAACTCCTTAAATTCCAAAATACTAACATTTATAAGGCGATATCACACCTTATATATGTTAGTAATATGTTTATTTTAAAGAATTTGTGATTTTTAAATAACATAAAATAATGATATAAATTAATTTTAAAAATAATAAAAAATAACATAAAACATTTAACCTAGCTTTTTTTTCCTTTTTATTCCCTTGTTTACAATAATTGCCTCATTTGTCTCCCAGCAAGAAGTAGTGTATCAACAAGCCCAAGAGAGCATAACAACAATCTACATGCCTTAGCCATTATCCGAGCACCAGTGTACACTCCAAAAGTAGCAACCTAGTTGCATTATAGACATAACCACACAGCATACTGCAATGCACCAAGTAGCACATATGTCCCAACCACATATCCCAGCAGCAAGCTCCACTTACCTACGCCCCAACCATACATCACAACGTAGAAGCCCAGCATCTAGTACCAAGCTTACATCACTAACCCTCAAGCTCTAGCTCCAATGCACACGCAGTACAACAACCACAATGCAATCGCCACATCAGACTACAACGCTACAATATATAACCATATATAGTAAGTAGAGCACTAAGCATATTAGCACCCAAAAAGTGCTCCATTAGTATTATAGTAATGTCCCATTTATTTTTCATTTTTTGATTTTTTATTAAATAATGTTAATTACTTTCATTTTAATTTTAATTTTAGTTATTAAAATATTAATGTGGGTAAGTAAGTGCATTATCCTTCCTTAGAAGAATTGCATATTAAAGAAAACATTTGTGACTTGATCACTCTTATAAGTTGGAGATATTTTATGTTGATTCATTATTTGATATTTGTTGAATTAACTATAGAGTTTTATACTACCTTAAAATTTGATAAACCAAATAATTTCACTTTATGTAGTCCAAATATGGCATATACAGATTAATGGGTGTTGAATTTATATAGAGCCTTAGGATTGCTAACTGAGGAATATGTTAATTTGACCCAAACAAAGACTCTATTGTAGACTATGGTGATTTTAATTCTTTTAGAGGGTGAAAATCAGTATCTTCTAACCCCTTGGTTATCATCTAAGAAAATCTAAGGGTAGTGATCTTAGTGAGCTTGAATGGATTTATATTAACATTTTTTTGCTTTTTATATTCAGGATGGAAGGCCACAACTTGTACTTGCACTAAAACTGAGTTATATTTTATTTGGTGTACGGTACATAAAGTACATGTCAATTTAGGTGTTTGGTTAGCTATGTAATTTAACGTTGTTATCTCTTTGGTTCCCTTAATACTCATCTAGATATTAGTCTCAATTTGTTTGATCTGACTAACAATTATATGCATATAACCTATGAGATGGAACCGTTAGACAGGGCTTGTTTGAGCATGATAAAGTTACTCGAGCAATAAAAGAGAACATTTCATTTTGTACCACGTGATTCGCCCCTCCCCCCTCAAATGAGGATCATCATAAGAGGTATTTAATGTTCCACAACTTTTGTATCTTTCGGCTCCACCAATCTGTAATAAGCATCATTTTTGGCTAGAGTGTTTGGAAGGTAAAATTTCTAAGCTGGAGAAAAATTTGGATGCTTTATTCCAATTCATCAGGGTGATACCTCTATGTCTCCCGACACTATAGTACATCTTGTTTCATTTGTTCACAACTCAAGGGTGTATTTTACTATATGATTTGTTTTATGTTGATTAATATGGAATGTATCGTATACATACATTGGGGACAATGTATGATTTAGATGTAAGGGAAGCAAGAGCATATACTATGATGAACTTGATGATTTGTGCTTAAACTCATGAATACTATGGTCATATGTTGATTATTTCTTGTGAAATCCAAAAATTTTTTGATTATTGTTTAGAAATTATCTCTAAGTTAGGATAAATTTTTTATTTAAGTTATAATGCATGAGAGAGACGAGTATGATTAGTGTTTTTCAATAAATTACTTGTAAGTATCTCATTGGTTTTGTTGAATAAGGTGTGCAAGACTTGATACATTTTGAAACCTATGTGAGCTTTTAAACATAAGAGCATTCAACACATTTATACTCATATATTTCTTTTTATTGTATGTTTATCAAACATGACTTATTTATGCTAGAACTTGCTTTTGAATATATTTTGAGACCATATTATTGGTGAATTTATGCATGGAGATGAAAGGGGCATTTATGATCACCATTTTTAACCTAGAAAAACCTATCTTAATTTTTACCCCTAAATAATCAATTTGAGCTTTGACCTTTCTTTTCTTGCATACTAACCATATTGCAAGCCATATTTACCACTTTTTTGTTGATTTCTTAATAATTTTAATCCCCTAAATTAAAGGAATTGTATAAAGCTTATTTACATAAGATTTTAGCTTTTTCTATAAAAATAAGTCTATTGATTCAAGTTGCATTGTTTTGATTTTTACTTTTTTAACAAAATGGGGGAGAAGTATAAAAAAGAAAAAAGAAATCTCATCTTTGTTGTTCTTGTTAAAAAATATAAAATACATAATATGAAAATACAAATATATAAATATAAATATAAATGATGAGGTGATTGAAAAAGATGTTATTTGAATCTAGTGAATTTTAGGACTGATTTTAGTTAAAACTTGTGTGGATAAGTTTGTATGGTTTCCTTCAAATTTTTTTAACCTAAAAACTTCTTTTTACCATACCTTTGCCTAGGCCACATTACAACCGTTATTAAGTCCCTTTGATTTATACATTTAATTCATTTTTATTAAGTGGTAAAAATATGATTTATAAGCAAGCTTATGGAAATAACTTGCTATGCTTTGATTTGAGAGCTCAATTAACCCTAAACACTTTAAGTGTATAGAGTGAAATCTATGAGAGGGTTTCTAGTCTTATTTCATTTGATTTTGATGGAATTGATGAGATGCTATATTTCATTCTAAAAATATTTCCAATGAGTGCTTGTTCTTTTAATTGATATTTTATCTTAAACCTTTAATATATATTAGCTTTTTGGATAAATTTTGATAACATGAAATAAGATGAGAGGTTGTTATGAGGATGATTGGTGTATTAAATTGATATATGCTTAAGGACAAGCATAAGTCTGGTGTGGGGTACTTTGATAAGATGTTATTTGGTTATGTTAATTGGACATATCTATTTTGTTTTGGATTAATTTTGGTGCTCAATTGGTGAAATTAATATTTACATTAGTTTAGGAGGTGACAAATGGAGATTACATCAAATTGGAGCATTACTTGTGAAAATCATAAATTTTAGAAAAAGTTGACAAATTACTACAGTGGATAAGGCGAGATCACGCCTAATGCCAAATTTACCCCAAAAGTTTCAATTCAATTAGGAAACTTATTTATATCCTTATTATGTAGGAATTTGGATTTATTTAAAATAGAATCTCAGAAAGATAGAGGAAGCTAGGTTTTAAGTAAGGAAAAGGGGAGGAAAATGTGATATACTCCTTTTCCATCATTCTCTTTCGTTTTCTTTGTTTTTTTCTCTTAATCTTTCATCTGTTCTTTTATTTTTGGTGTTGGAACTAAAGCCATGAGTGGCTAAATCCAAATATTTTGATTCAAAGGGATTCAAAACTCAAGTTGTAACATTATGAGGTTTTGTTCTGAACCTAGATTTCATTTTAATTCAAGTATTCTTATTTTTTGTTCCTATATTTAATGAATAGTTAATATAGATTGATCTAAAAAAATTAATTTAATGTTAATTATTCTATAACTACTATAGCTATCCATAAATTCAGTGAACCGTAATTGTCATGAAGAATTGGAGCAAGTGGCATAGGTTGTTTATGAGTTTGTTATACAATGTGTTATTAGGTATTTTTTTAGGTCATAATCATGTGTTTAGGACTTAGATTTATGTTTTTGTTAGTGTTTTTATGTGTTTTGTTTGATTATTGTTGATTAAGGCAAGAATTTAATCTTTTTTATGTGTTTTGTTTGATTATTGTTGATTAAGGCAAGAATTTAATCTTAATGAATGCTTTAGGAGATGTTTAATGTGTTTCGATGATGAGTTGAGGTAGGAAACTTGAAGAATGTTAAAGAAGCTAGAGAAAGAGGTTTATCATGATCGTGCACCTATATGATCGTGAAATATGTAAGCTGGAGTAGTTTGCACAATCATGATAGAACATATAGACAGGAGAAGCGCTAGATCATGCAAATGCTAGATTTTCTAGGTTGCGAGATTTTTTATTTTTGATGATTTGGGCTATTTTTGAATATAAACAAGTGAAAGAGCCCTAGGAGGATCAAGAAGGATAAAAAGGCAACCAAAAACACAAAAAGAGAGTTGGAACATCCAAAAAAGAGATAAAAGAGGAAAATTTTTAATAGAACAAAATTGCAGAATTTTCCAGCTTAAAAACACCAAAACATACAAGATTCAATCTTCTACTATTTCCTTTTCTTTCCTTGTTATTCAATGTTGATTATAAACAATTATCGATTTGTTTTAGCTATAAATTGTTAAATTTGTTTTAGGATTATTCTTGAATTTTTTTGTTAAAATTTATGATCTTGATTTAATAAAAATATACTTTGTGGTGGTTATCACACAACAAGATCTGATACTATAATAGATCTACAAATATCAAATTAATAGGCAATTGAAAAGAGATCTTAATTTTTTGTTAGTTACCTATAGAATTACTTCAAATCCAATTGGGCAGTTAGGAGGAGTTTTGAGAGATCGAAAGGTCACATTTTAATTCTTATCTATTTTAATTAGGATTACTTGGTTAGATCTTAAAAGAGGGTAATCATAACTATTAGATATTAGCGTCAAATATTGTTAAATCAAAAAGGTTAGGTGAAAACAAAATAAGGATATAAGTAATTCTTAAGTTGTTATCATTGATTAATCATAAGTTCACTGCTGCTTTGTTAATTGTTCTATTATCAATTTTCTCTAGTTTATTTTATTTTCTAGCTACACTTATTATATAAAATTTACCTTAAACAAAGTTTTACCAAAATATTTAGGTGTTTAATAACAATCCTTGTGGTAATGATACTGTTTATATTATAAAGATATGACCTGTATATTTGCGATAAAATAGATTTAAAAAGAATTAGACAAACAAATTTTTGTTACCATTACCAGGGATTGTAAATTTAGTATCTAGTGCAATTTGAGTTTCTTTACTTTAAGGAATTAAAAACCTTTCTTATGTGATTGTAATTGCATGAACACAAGAACAATAAAGGGTTCTAGCAAACTCAATAATACACAAGTTTCTGACATTACCAAGCTAGAGAAAGAAATTTGAAAAGTAAGATGCCAAGTGTTGGCCCCGGGTCTCCATATTTTCAATGCAAAGACTATAGCAGCCAATTCTAAGTCATGCGTGGGATAGTTCATTTCATAGGGTTTTAATTGTCTGGAAGCATACGCAATCACTTTATCTTCTTGCATCAACACACACCCTAGTCCTTTCCTCGAAGCATCACTATAAACTGTATATCCATCACTACCAGAAGGTAAGGCCAAAATTGGTGCAGTTGTGAGTTTCTTCTTCAATTCCTCAAAACTCTTCTGACATTCATCTGTCCATATAAATTTTTGATTCTTCCTTGTCAATTTGGTGAGGGGAGCGGCTATAATGGAAAAGTCTTCTACAAATCGCCTGTAGTAACCAACTAATCCCAAGAAACTCCTCACTTCTGCTAGATTCTTATGTGCTTCCCATTTTACAACAGCTTCTATTTATCTTGGATCCACATGTACCCCTTTTTCTGAAATCACATGTCCAAGGAACACTACTTCCTTCAGTCAAAATTCACATTTATCAAATTTAGCATACAATTCTTTCTCCCTCAATGTCTTTAAAGCAATCCTTAAATACTCTTCATGCCCTTTATCACTTTTAGAATAGACCAATATATCATCAATAAAGAATATGATAAATTGGTCTAGGAAAGGCTTGAAGACTCTATTCATGAGATCCATGAAAGCTGCAGGGGCATTGGTTAATCCGAAAGGCAGCACTAAAACTCAAAATGTCCATAGTTTAAAACAAGCTTTTAGGAAATGGTATGTGAAGTTTGATAAGGTTATTACTTCATTTGTATTCATAGAAAATAAAGTTAAAAGATGGTTATATTAAAAGGTAAAGGAGATCAAGGTTATTTTTCTAATTTTATATGTAGATAATATCTTACTTGCATTAAATGAATTAAGCATTTTTCATGAGGTTAAATATCTTTTGGCCATCATTTTAATATGAAGGACCTTGTGTGGCATCTTTCGTCCTAGGTATTCAAATTCACTAAGACGTATGCACAAAGTTCATACATTGAGCATGTGTTCCAAAGATTTAATATGATTAATTGTAAACCTATTATGACACCTATCTTTCATGGAGAGAGTTCATTTTTGGCACAGTGTTCAAAGAATGATATTGAAAGATAGACCATAAAGAATGTCCCTTATTATAGTATGGTAAGCAACCTAATATATGCTCAAATATGCATTAGACAAGATATTACATTTTTTGTTGGACTACTAAGTTAGTATAAACCACTAAAATGTAGTAAAACAAGTTTTAAGATACCTTAAAAGAACTAAGGATTATATGTTGACATTCAAACAAGCCGATAGTTGAGACCTTAATGGTTATACACATTTAGACTTTACTATGTGTTTGGATGATCAAAAGTTTACATCAGGATAAAATTTTGTTAGTTAATGATACTATCTTATGGAAAAGTGTCAAACAGATATTAATGACTTCCTCAATTATGCATGCAGAGTTTGTGGCATGCTATAAGATTGCTTTACAAGCAGTTTGGCTTAGAAACTTAGGGCCTGTTTAGTTGGATGTTAATTAATGGAACGAAAAGAAACGAAAGGGAATGGTTTATAATGGAATGGAATGTAATATAGTGATATGTTGTTTGGAAAGGATGGAAGGGTTCATAATGTAATGTAATGAAATGTTGTTTGGATGATAGATGGAATGGAATGTAATGTAAAATAAATGACTATTATACCCCTTATATTAAAATGATTATTCCAGAAAGTTTATTATTTTATTATTAATTATATATAATTCATTATTAATTATATAAAAATATTATTATTAATTATTTAA
>JANZXP010000195.1:9359498-9388692 GCA_027576715.1 Erythroxylum flavicans | reverse complement strand
GAGGGTTATTGATTCTTTGATGGAGGAAGTGATAGACAACAATCACTTTAAGAAAGAACCAGAGGTGGTGTTCTTAGACAATAGATCTGAGAGCAAGTTTGCACAAAATGGTTCAAAGAAAGGTGGTGGGCAAGAAGCTAAGGGAAAGGGTAAATAGAAGAAGAATGACGATGAAAAGAAAAAGAATAAAGCTAAAGGTAAAAAAATGCTATTATTGTGATAAAGAAAGACACTTTGTCAAGGATTGCAAGAAGAAGAAGAACGACAAAGAGGCACAGAAAGGTGATGCTAGAAATGTTGAGAAACTTGAGCAGTTTAGTAGAGATGAGATGCTTGCCATGACAACTGAAATAGATGAGTTGTCAACAGAATGAATTCTGGACTCGGGCTACACAATGCATGTAACTCCCCAGAGGGACTGGTTCTCTTCTTTTGAGAACTTGTCAGTCAAAGTAAGAATGGCAGACGTAGGGAAACAAGTTATCAAGGGCATTGGCAATGTTTCCATCAAGATGCATGATGGAAAGAGGAGAACATTGAGCAATGTGAGATATATCCCTAGAGCTAGAAGAAATATTCTGTCAGAGAGCATCTTTGATAAGCAAGGATACAAGATTAGGTCTAAGGATGGTTTGAGAGAAATCATCAAGGATGGTAAGGTGGTGATAAGGGCAATTTAAAGGGGGTTTATACTATGTTATAGGTTCTACAGAGATTACAACAGAGGAAAAGGAGCTAAACTCAACTATTCTGTGGCTTGCAAGACTCGGACATGCAAGAAATAAAAGCCTCAAACAGCTAAAGCAATAGGGACTGCTGCCAAACACAAATGTGAAGAAAATTGAGTTCTGTGAGGGATGTATACTGGGAAAGCATCACATAACCCCTTTCCCAAGGATTGCAAAGAGAGCCACTAGAAGCATGGAATATTCTCATAATGACCTATGTGGGCCAGCTCAGACTCAAACTTTAGGAGGTAAGAGGTATTTCAGTTATTGATGATAGGTCACGGAAATGCTGGATATATATCTTGAAGACAAAGGATGAAGCACTAAAGGCATTGGTGAAATGGCACACCTTGATGGAGAACCAAACAGGAAAAACGTTGAACTACCCAAGAACAGACAATGGGCTAGAATTCTGCAACAAAGAGTTTGATGACTACTGTGAAAGGAAGGGAATTCAGAGGCACAGAATTGTCAAGGCTATACCTCAATAGAATGGAGTAGCCAAAAGACTTAACAGATTGAGAAGACCAGAAGTATGTTGCTATCCTCAGGCCTATCTCAAGCACTATGGGGGGAAGGCTATCAAAATTGCAGCCTACTTGATAAATAGACTACCAACATCTGCAAATGAGTATAAAACTTCTGAAGAGGTATGAAATGATTCTAAACCTATTTTGACTCATTTGAAACCTTTTGGATATAGTGTTTACCTTCACCAAACAGAAGGGAAGCTTGAACCTAGAGCTGTCAAAGGGGTATTTCCCTGAAGGAACTAAAGGGCACAAAGTCCTAATCCTATAGTCAGGAGCTTACAAGACTCAAATAAGCAGAGATGCAGTATTCAGGGAAACTGAATTCCACTACTGAAGCAGAAGAATGGAGGAATGAATGTCCAAGATGATGTCCTACAGCAGCTGGGTAACAACAGTCTGATTTCTATGTCCCACCCTCCATATATGAAAGATATGAAACTTAAGCAGCTGCTGAACAGACAACTCTAGCAGGAGAAGAAACTATAGACACAAATCCTCGCTCTCAGGAGGGAACTGAACAGGAAGAGGAAGCTATAGAAGCTCAACAAACTCACTTTCAAGACTATCAACTAGTCAGAGACAGGGAACCAAGATAGAGAATACCAAACAGAAGTTATATTGAAATTGACTTAATCGAATATGCTTGTTTGGTCGTAGAACTAGTTGAGACAAGAGCATCAGAAACCTATGAAGAAGCAATGAAAGGGGCTAATGCAGAACAGTAGAAGAAAGCTTGCCTAAGTGAATATACTTCTCTAATGAAGAATGAGACTTGGAAGCTAATTCCTAAGCCACCAAATGCTATGCTAATTGAATGTAAATGGATATTCAAGCTGAAGGATGGAGTAACAGAAGTTGACCCAAAGACCTATAAGGCCAGACTAGTAGCAAAAGGCTTCAGGCAAAGAGAGGGAGTGGATTACAAGGAAATCTTCTCTCTAGTGGTTAAGTTCAAAACAGTAAGAATAGTTTTGACCCTAGCTACTTTGAATGATTGGGAGATACACCAGATGGATGTAAAGACAACATTCCTATATGGAAGGCTAGAAGAAATCATCTATATGAAGCAGCCTACAGGCTTCATAGATAAGAAAAACCCTGATCATGTTTGCTTGTTGGAAAAATCACTATATGGCCTAAAGCAAGCTCCTAGGTAATGGAATAAGAAGTTCCATGAGGTGGTGACAGAAATGAAGTTTAAGAGAAGTCCTTATGACTACTGCCTATACTACAAGATTTAGAGAAGGAGGAAGTAGTCTACATGCTGGTGTATGTGGATGACCTAGTCATCATAGGAAAACTAGTGCAGAGAATCTAAGAAGTGAAGAATGCTCTAAGGCAGAATTTTGATATGACAGACTTAGGGAAGGCTCAAAAGCTACTGGGTATGTAGATCATAAGGAATGAAGCAGAGGGGAAGCTATGGTTGATTCAAAGGGACTACATTAGGAAGGTCCTATCTAAGTTCAACGTGGAAGATGCTAAACCCAGTTCTGCTCCCATTGCCACACATTTGCAACTGACAGCTGCTAAGAGTCCAGCAACAAAAGCAGAACATAAAAAATGCAAAAATATCCTTATGATGTAGGTATAGGTTGTATAATGTATATCATGATATGTACTAGACCTGACTTAGCCTATGCAATCAACCTACTTGGCAGATTCATGGCTAATCCAGGTCTAAAACACTGGCAGGGATTTAAAGTAGTACTTAGATACTTAAAAGGAACCCTAAATCATTTATGTTTTTCAAAATCTAACCTACAATTGCTTAAACATACAAGTTTATATAGCTATGTAAATGCAGATTACGTAGCAGATGAGGATACATGCAAATCATTATCAGCATACTATTTCACACTTTCAGGCAACACAATAAGCTGAAAGGTACAATAACAATCAGTGGTATCCCTAGCTATAACAAAAGCAAAGTATTACATAATCACATAAGGCCTAAAGGATTTAATATGGATAAAAGGGCTACTATCAGAAATCAAAGTTCAAATCATAGAGAAAGCAATCTACATAGACAGTCAGAGTGCACTTTACCTTAGCAAGGATCTGGTTCTACATGAATGCTCGAAACACATCGACGTCAGACTCCATTTCATCAGGGACAAGATCAACAACAGAGAGGTTATCCTGAAGAAAGTAAGAGGAGAACAAAATCCGTCAGATTTTGGGACAAAAGTTGTTTCCTTACAGAAATTCATTTTCTGTAGAGATCTTCTATAGATAAATGAAGCTCCTTAAAAAAAAGAAGAAAAAACAAAACTTACCCAGTCGATCTCACAACTTCAGTGAAGCTAGGGTTTTAGATTCAGAAATCAACCACAAATTGATGAGTTGTGTGAAGATTCATGGAGCAGGAGGGAATAATTGTGAAGGAAATCAATCATTCTCTATAAACGCTCAACACAACTCATCATTCAAAGAACAACAATTGGGGATTTTTGGGATAAACATGTGCATGTGTGTGAAGTGAAGAGAAAAGACTCTGGAGAGTTTGAAGAAGAAAAAAAGAAAAAGTAATCTGTTGAATGATCAAAACGCATAGCATAAGAAGCATAAGTCATGCACGTGAGTAGCACATGGGAGACACGCAAAGCATATGAAAAAATGTAGCATTTCATTAAACACAAAGCATGGTTTGATAGGCGTGAGCATAAGGAGTAAGGCTGAGTTTTGAAGGCACGTGGATGACATATACAAAAATAAACAAAGGCATAAGCGTAAACTCAAAATAGAAGGCAGATACATCTTCTTCACTATTCTATAAATACATGTACTCAGTCACAATGAAAAACACAATCAGCTTATACATGTACACAATCTTCTGATTCAAAAGAGAGAAAAAAAGTTGAGAGAGTACTAGAGTACTTATCAAAAGAGTACTAGGGAGTTTGTGAGGGAACTCTTACAGGTGTTTGTTAAACACCCAATCTCTTGTATTTTTCTCTTCTTGAAGCTAGTAAAACCTCGGTGTGAGAATGACCCTTGGACGTAGATAGCTTTGTGCTATCGAACCAAGTAAAAATCTGAGTCTTCTTACTTTTATGCAACTTTTCATTTCTGCAAAACAAGTTCCAAGCATCAACCATCATCAGTCTTGTTAATAAAGAAACACAAAGACATACAAAGATCCTAACAGTAAATATGATGTTGTTGAATAAGGGGATTATTATTATTCAGTCTCATTTTATTTTTATAATTTCTTGCAAAACTGTTCAATGTTTGGCCACGTTGTGCCATGAAGGTAGCATGAAAATCAGTGAGTTTTAGTAACTAAACATGTTAAAACTTTTGGCTATAAATGACGATGTTGAGAGTAATTAAGTCAGAAGAAGCAGTACTATAAATGATGATTTAAAGATGTAGCAGGATAAATAACTTAATAGGTGATGAAGTAGATGATAAAGGTTAGATTATGTGAGACAATAGAGTAATCAAGTGAGAAGTCAACTAAATATAAATTCTGGTTGTGTGCATATTGACTGAATGGAAATCTATGCACTTGCATAAGAAGACAAAATCCATGATATAATTATTTTCTACATCCAATAAACGTGTCCCTGTATGTCATATCAAGTCCCCTTCCGTTCAATTCAATCATATTCTGGAAGGAAAAATCACAAAATTAAAGCCACACTATGAAAGGTTAATTAAACAGTCTCATCGGTGCAGTATAATCTACTGTTAAAATATGTCCTCCATTCACCATGTTTTCAATGGTTTCTTAGGGAGAACAAATGGAAGTGAAACGTTTAAGAAAATGAAAACTATGTTTGCTTAACAGAAAAACTATGGTTGTTGAGAACTCCAACTTGCCCCACTTAACCAAGACTCTTGATTAATCTTTCACTCTCGCCAGTTTCAAGTTGAGTATAAATGCACTCTTTCTTTATCTAGACGCTACACCAAACAATTCGCAATTGATGCCTCAATTATTATTAGGAATGTCAAGGAGTTAGGCTGGCCCAACCTGTCATTTTTTTTAAATAAAAAACTTCCAAAACTACTTCATTTTGTCAACGACGTCGTTTTGGAAAAAATGGACGGGCCACGAGCTAGCTAGAGCCGACCCGAGCAGACCATGGTCGACCCGTGGCCTGGTCAATCCGAGTCAAAAGTGGGTCAGGCCAGGCCAGTTTTGCCATCCTAATTATTATTCATTTAAGGGACTTAACGTAGATTTGAAATGAAATGAGTAATACCTTCCTGGATGAAACGAGAAATCATCCGTTCCATCATCGAAATTGGTAATACTTGATAGGTCTTAATTGCGTCACTTTAAAATTCATTTAATTGGGCCATTTTTTCATCCAACGGTTCTAATAATCCACACTCTTCGTCGACTCACAAGTATTATTAATTATATACTATTGCATGAACGGTTATGACTTGTTAACTCACAACCAACCATGTTATTATCATTTAATAATTAATTATTATTTGATTATTAATTATGATATTATTCATTATTAAATATTATTTTTATTTTTATTTATCTTATTATTAATTATAAATTATTACATTTTTAATTCTTAGTTATTATTAATTAATAATTAATTTAGTATTAATTATGTCATTGTTAATTATTATTATTAATTAATTTTTAATTATGTAATTATTAATTTTATTGTCGTTAACTATATATTATTGCATGCACGGTTGTGACTAAACAAGTCACACAATCATGCATGTTACTATTAATTATTAAATATTATTATTTAATTATTAAGTCTATACTAACGACCAGTCGAATCTTCGTCCTCCTCCTAACGTGTATTATATTTAACGGTTCCAATTTATTTAACCCCTACAATTTATTCCATTAACCTTTAAATAGTGGAAACAAATTCGGCGTATTCTTCCTTCTGAATAAAAAAAACTTACATAAATCTTGAGTAATCAAGTGAAAAGCCAACGAAATCTCAAACGTAACAAATTTTGATAGGTTCTGCAGCATTAAATGGAAACCTATCAACCAATTAATAAATAAATCAATCTCTTTCGTCCTGCTCCTCGCTAACTCCCCTAATCTCTCCTGCTCTCTTTAATCTTTAATTAATTATTAATTTTTTATTATCACTAATTATTTATGCATGTTTTTTTTGATAAATCAATAAAATTTTATAAATAATAAGAAGTTATGTACAACTAGAGATTGCCCAAGCTGTAATCTCTTATCCAGATCAGAAGCCTAACTCACAAGAAAGCATAAGGAGCCCTACAAATGTTTCCCATCATCATGCATACCACCATATCAAGCCATGCCATGACTACACTACGATGTTTTAGTAACTCAAACTCGGGACCTTTGGTCACAAAGAAATAACCTTATCTGCTACACTTATTGTATTCTTTACCTTAAACAAATTGTTACAAAAATTGTTAGGTGTCTAATAATAATTCTTATGAGAATTATATTGTTGATATTATAAAGATACGACTAGTATACTTGTGATATAGATAGATTTTTTAAAAAATAAAAAAATAAAATACACCTTCTCCATCATTCTTTTTCATTTTCTTTGTTTTTTCTTTTAATGATTCATCATTCTTCTATTTTTAGAGTTAGAACTAGAGCCATGAGTGGCTAAATCTAAACATTATGATTCAAGGGGATTCAAAACTCTAATTGTAACTTTATGAGGTTTTATTCTAAACTTAGATTTTATTTTAATCCAAGTATTTCTTATTTTGTGTTTTTAAATTTCATGAATAATTAATATTGATTAATATGACAAATTAATTTAATATTAATTATTATATAGCTATCCATATATTTAGTGATCCATAATTGTCATGAAGGATTGAAACAAGTAGCAAATGAGTTATTTATGAATTTACATATTTAACTTAAGAGAAATAAGTAAACTAAATTGAATAGTTGTAACTATCTCAATTGTTTAATTTAGAGTTTATTCCTTTTCACTAAGCTTAGTTCTATCATTTAACTAATGTGAAATGTTGTCATACCTAATTAATTTATCGTAAGTTTTGGTTTGAATGTTGGGTTTGAATTAATTAATTTAAGAAAATTTGAGACTTATTATAGCTATCCTAACAAGTTTCAGACTAACTACTTGAATTGTGAAAATTATTCTTTTTAGAACAATTATCAAAGTTACAATTTCATAAGTTCTTTCCCTTAAATTAGAGTTAAATACTATTGAATTTCTCACTTTAATTCTTAGTTGATTTATTTTGATTCTTTATTAAATTTAATTTATTAGTTAATTAATTATAAATTCCCCATTTTGTTTTATCAATTGAAATTAAGAAACTAGTTTTTAGTTTTCTTAGGATTCAACTTGGTATCATGATTGCTACAAGAAGTTAGTCAATTGGAATTAATTTTAAGGGCTTTAACAACCCGATCAAATACAACATTTAAAATCATTAGAATATGATAGGTTGGGATATATTTGATAGTGTTATTAGAATGTTAAGTATAATCTAATATTTACCAAATTTGAGGAAGAATCCTTATTTATTTAATAACCTTACATGAAAATGATTTTAGATATAAAACTGTTAGAGAAAACATTAAGATGGTAAAAGGTATAATGATTATGATGAAAGGGCCAAAACTGATGAAAAATATCTACATATTTATAGGAACATAAGTGGAGTTAAAGGAAGATACTATTATATTATGGAATATGTGGTTCTGTCTTCTCGATGAATGGAAGATGACAAAACTTTATAAAGTGAGCTTATTAAAGGGTGTTAAACACTAAAATGTAGACTTCTACAATTTTCATGTACTTGGTACAAAGTCTAGGGTGTCCTTTAAGGATGCAATATTTCAAGAGCAACATTTTTAAGGCAAATATATGAACTTTTCAACGTTAATATTGAGCAATATTGGTTCTATAATGATAGAAGTTAAATTAAAACAACCTAAAAGGGGAAAAATTTAAGTTTGTAAGAATAAAACAATGTCAAGAAGAAGCACTAGTATGGCACAACTAAGGATAAACTGAGTTGAAGTATCAAGCTACTAAGGAGATATAGTTGGGAAGACTTGATTACATAAGCTCTTACCATTAGGGATATGGATCCAATTACTTTTAGTAGATTGGGTAAAGTTAGAAAAAAGATGGATGAATGAGTGCTATAATGAAGGACGTGAGATTTCATAAGATTGAAAATTAATTGGATTTGGTCAGATCTTGTTAAAAAAGATTCCCACTTTGAAGAATATGACTGACATGTTAACTAAGCAAATTACCAAATAAAAGTTCAAGCATCGCTTGGATTTAATTCATGTATTATGTTATTAGGCATGGTTGAAAATCAACTATGTAGAGTACATTCACCAAGGTGGAGATTGTTGTATATGACTCATGCACATGAATGTATAATCTTGGAGGTGTTTTTTGTAATGTATTAGGTGAATATGGTATATTCACTAAGGTAACAAAATGTTGTGTATGACTTATATACAGGGGTGTAATATTGGAGTATTTAAAAAGAACATGAGTATTTTCTTGGAATTTTTTAGTGAATATAACTTAGGATATAGGTGTAGTCTAAGGTGTGTTCAATTATAATAAGTTATAGGTGAAGGCACAGGCATATTGGTATGATAGAGGCATTTTTAAAGAAGAGACAATTTGATACATGACTATGTCATAGACTATATATCCAAGTGTCAAAAGAAACAAGAGGATTACATTCTAGGGACACTTTCATACCTGAACCTATATCCATGAGTGAAGAAATAATGATTTACACAACTTGAGACATGGTTATGGCTATAATAGACAATCATGTTTGAAAACACATTTCTGGTGGAATACAAGCTCTAAAAGAATTCTAAAACTTATTAAAATCATGGTTAAGTTAGGTTAACTTTGGTAAAAGGGTGAATTGTGTTAATCTATACCAGTTAGACTTTATAATTAAGTATAATTATGTAAACTTAGTCTATATAAAGGAAATATTTAATCTTCATTAAGTGGAGAGTTTTGATTAATCAATATAAATAGTCACATTGAGTAAGACTAAAAGACATAAACCTCCTATGTTCTAGTGGTTTCTTGCTTTTATACATATGTATTATTACTGCATACACCATGAGTAAGAATAAAAGACATAAACGTCCTATGTGGTTTAAGAAACTAAAAATAATAATCTTTAAAATTCTTAGAAAAATCCTTGTATTTTTCAATTTTCTAGAAAATACTCATTTTTTTGGACTTTGATTAAAAAATAATGATGAAATATAGGACTAATCAAATGTTGCTAACTTAGTAACTCAACTTAGTTCTTAAACCCCACATGAACTAATTAAACTTGATTTAAATTAATAATTATAGTAAATTAATAGTTTAAACTAGGTTTAATTAGTTTGTTCTAGTTTTAAGAGTTGGGTTAGGTCATCATATGATGTTAATAAAACACATGTTTCGTTATTAATTTTTAACTAAAGTCTAAAAGAAGGGATTTTTTGAAAAATTGAAAACTTTAAGGAGTTTTTTCAAAAATTTTAAAGATTTAACGGTTTTTTTTAAGTTTGTTAAACCACTGGGAGCTCTATGTCTTTTACCTTATGAGTAGCATTCAACATTGGATTTGTTATACCTCTCCCTACCGTATCCATATCCACGACTTTGTATATATTAATAATGATTAGATTATGACCTTTTCTTATCATTATCATAATTACCTCCAATCCCATATTTATTGTTATAACCACCACAACTTCTATTTTCCAAGAAACAATTTCTTCATCCTAGTCATCCTCAATAAGAATTACTATATTACTTACTTATTTTTACCACTTGATCAAATTTAATAAAGACTTAGGCTGTAAGGCTTACTTAATTAGCTTTTTAATTTTTTTCTCATTCATGTGTTGCTTATGGGCTTGTAAAGTGCGAGATACCTTATCAATGATTATTGAGTATCATAGCTTATTTGATGGCTACTACAAGATGCTCAAATTTAAGGTTCAACAATTGTATAATTTATTGTAACTTGGTCTTTATACTCCTTCCATATACTTTCATTTGATTTTTCAAAGTAAGAAGCCAACTTGCATAATTGGCCATAATATCATAAGATTTCATTTGCAAAATTTTGTATTGACATCTAAAAGTTTAAAGTCTCACATGTTTTCACTCTCTTTACACCTTTATATGTTATAACTAAGGTATCTCAAACTTATTTTGATATGGATGCACTTGTAATGTTCTTAAAAACTTCATTATTCACTCTTTAATGAATGAAATGTAGGGAATTCTTATTCTTTTTTCTTGTTCTCATAGTGGGTAGCTTTTTGTACATTATTTAACATCATTCTCCATGATATCTCATAATTCATGCTCATAATAGGCAACCTTTTTTACATTACTTGTAAATTCATCAAGATCAATAATTATGTTTTTTTCCATCCAAGATAGGAATTAAAATTCAGGTTAAACTATTCATACCTATAACTTTGATACCAGTAATATAAACAAACAAGAAATAAAGAATGTAATAGAAGTTGAGAGGAATGATAAATTTTTTTTTTGGTAAATCATAGCATTTATTATAAAGAGGAATGACAACTTTTTATTTTAGTAAATCATAGCATTTAGAATAATAACACAGAAAGTCAATTTATAAACTAAAAAACATAATAGAACTGCTACTATTCTACTTCTACATGCCCATCATATTAACAAGATAATCCTAATGTCAATAATAAAATGATACTCGTAGTTCTAGCTTAGTGTATCATATGGTTAAAGAGTTTGGTAGTCAATAGCACAATTGTATGAACAATCATAAGGAGAGATGTTACCTATAACTGAAGTAGGAATATAATTAATGGTATAAATAACCATAAAACTTCTCTTGAAAAGGTTTCTAGGTAAGAGGAAGAGAGGAGAAAAAGTCGAAAAGTGTCAAGGATGTATATATTTTTACTCATCTCTAATTATGTTGAGAAGTACTTAGACTAGATTTTTGAATAATAGTTCCTTGCTGATTAAGAAATTAGATGAAAGATTTATATTTATATTCCATGACAATGAATAATTTTAATTTTATAAGAAAATTTGAGTCTAAATTATGGTTATAAAACGAGAATAGATGGAATAATTCAAACCTATAATGTAGGGGATAAATCCGTATATATCTACAAAAGTCATCAGCAAAGATCATATACTATCACAAACCACCTAATAGTAGCATGAAGTGAAGATTCCTCAAATATCATAATAAATTAAATTAAAGGGAGCTAAAAAGAAAAATCACTACTAAAAAAGATAAATTATGATTTTGAAAAGTTGGCATGAAATACAATCAAAATTTTTAAACTTGACTTGATGTAATGAACCATTAAAAATTAATAATCTAATTTTTAATAAAATGACAGAGAATTGGGATTAATGTCAATAATAACCTAGCATAATGTTGATAAAAATTACGCTCATTTGATTTATACTTTGTTTCATCTATCAACTAATCATTTTACAAAGATATGGTTACGAATTTTTTTGTTGTAAGAGAACAAAAATGTATTTAATTAAGATTATTTGATTGTAAATTATAGATTCACCAACATTAAGGGTTCACATTCATTTATACCCCTTATAAATAGTATATTGTTAGCTATATTTTATTAGAATTGATGAAATGGATGTTGTCGTGTTGAATATAACAATCAAACTTTTGATACAAGGAAACTCATTGTTAGATTAAAGTGCATCTAACTACTTATAATTGGATATTTAGACAATTGTGTAGTATACAATTTAAAGAGGGATGTATGATGAAAAAATTACTGTCGTTACACTCTTATGAGGCAACTAGGCTTTTTAATCAAGTTTCTTCTTTGAATATGACATCTGATGGAAAATCATGCATCATTTTATTATGTTTTGTTTACCCTCCTTTTCCATTTTTAATTTCCCATATAATATTATATTTTTTCCTCTTTACATGATGGCTAGACACATTTTTTAAAGAAATTGCGTAGGTTTTTTAGACACACATTTAATCTTCATGTTCCAAATTGATTTCTTCCTTTTATCGAGTAATCATTTCCTGCTCTTATAATTGATACCCGCATTTCATGTATTTAGTCAAGGATGCTAGAGTTTCTTTTCTTCTTCTTTTCCTCCACTATTTTACTAAACATTTTAATGTAATACTTTTTCATTCTCAACCATTGACATATGTAACAGTAACATATTATTAGGTTTTGTCTTGTGTAACAATAACTTGTATTTAAGCATATGTATAACTAAAGTCAAGCATAAATACCTTTTTGCATAATAGTTTAGATATAACAAAATTGCAAACAAATTTTCTCGCTCAAAGATCCTTTTCTTTCTACATAGTATGATAGCTCATTTTTTAATAAAATGATAGTATTTAAGTCTTCAAGTTCTTGACTTTTTTTAGATAATTTGTTACCTAATTAGTGCTTGGTATACATCAAACTCTTCTTCTAGTCAAAAAATCATAATAATGTAAAACCCATCCCTTTAACTCCTTTCTATACAACTACACATGTACTAGAAGCTTAACATTGAGTTTTGAAATTCCAAAATTTAAAGGATGAAGACGACTAAAAATTATATTGTTTTAGTTATCTTAAGCCAGAACAACATTGTTTCTACTTAAGAGACATTAAGATCCAATCAAAAAAAGTGTTATGTCCTAATGAATAATTAGTCCATGTATCATAAAGTAATCAAACACATCATTTACATCAGAATAAAATGGTCCCATAACTGCCATGCCAGCCTAAAATGGTCCCTTTTTGCATGTCATCCTGTATGTCAGACTATCACATCATCTCCATTTTACCTTGTCATCCTCTATGTTAGACTATCAGATAAGCTCCTATGTCAGTACTAGATCTTATGTTTACCATGTTAGCTGCTGTGACATCCCCCACCTTTGCACTTTTTGCTGATTTGGTTTACACCAATTTTTTAAAACCAGTTGACTAGATTTTAACTGACCGATTCAGATATTCTTTTGTCGAATTGGTCAAATTACAATTTTACATAAATGTTTCCCTATTTTATGTATTTTTCATGACTTATTGATAATGTTTTTCCTTTTATATGCACTATCGATACTTTTAAACTTCATTACATTCCTTAACCAGTTATTGTCATTTTGAATGGATTTAACTATGATTTGTAGGTTAAAGATATATATAGCTTTCTTAAAGGAAGACTTATTTTGTAACGTTAAATCGTATATATGGCAGTGTCATCTTGGTCATCTTGTCAATTTTAGAATTAGATTATTAATTTTTAGTGGTTCTTTACGTCAAGTCAAGTTTAAAATTTTTGATTGTATTTCATGCCAACTTTTCAAAGTCATAATTTAACTTTTTTAGTAGTGATTTTTTCATTTTAGCTCCCTTTGATTTAATTT
Organism: Erythroxylum flavicans; assembly: GCA_027576715.1. Lineage (NCBI taxonomy): Eukaryota > Viridiplantae > Streptophyta > Magnoliopsida > Malpighiales > Erythroxylaceae > Erythroxylum > Erythroxylum flavicans. The sequence goes on along the minus strand of JANZXP010000195.1, from coordinate 9,375,032 downwards.
ATTATGATATTTGAGGACCTTCACTTCATGCTACTATTAGGTGGTTTGTGATAGTATATGATCTTTGCTGATGACTTTTGTAGATATATACAGAGTTATCCCCTATATTATAGGTCTGAATTATTCCATCTAGTCTCATTTTATAACTATGATTCAGACTTAAATTTTCTTATAAAATTAAAATCTTATACACTGTTATGGAATATAAATATAAATCTTTCGTATAATTTCTTAACCAGCAAGGAACTATTATTCAAAAATCTAGGCTAAGTACTTTCAACATAATTAGAGATGAGTAAAAATATATACATCCTTGATACTTTCGACTTTTTCTCCTCTCTTCCTCTTACCTAGAAACCTTTTCGAGAGAAGTTACCTTTTATGGTTATCTATACTATTAATCATATTCCTACTTTAGTTGTAGGTAACATCTCTCCTTATGTTTGTTCATACAATTGTGCTATTAACTACCAAACTCCTCTCAAAGTCTTTAGTAATGTTTATTTTGTTCTTCTTTAACCATATGATACACTAAGCTAGAACTACGAGTATGATTATGTTGCTTCCTAAGATATGAGACAAAGTACAAAGGGTACAAGTATTGGGATCCCTCATCCCAAAACTTTGTATCTCACAACGTGTAACCTTTTATAAACATAAGAATTTTTTATCTATTTTAAAATTCTAAGTTAAAGAACCTTTTCTTTGATCCCACCATATTCTTATTTGTTGACATTTCTTTTGTAGGATTACTTTCTAACTTTTTTAGCAACTCAATATGATATATTCTCGATCCCATTGCCTCTTCACTAATTGTAGATCCAATCCCTCCTCTAGATGATGCTTCTCCATCATCATAACTTCCTACTCCTCAACATGTTCCAAGATGGATCAATCGAGTAAGTATCTTTCTATGTGACTTCAATATTTTCATATTTGCTACATTATTATTTCTCTTTATGAATCGCACGCCTATGTTAAGGTAAGCTTTGACCTTCTATGGTAGAAAGTAATGGTGGTAAAAATTACATTCACTTACTAACACTAATACTTAGGATATGGTTTATTTATCTTCAGAAAATTGTATTGTTAATTACAAGTGAGTGGATAAAATTAAGAATCAAGTTGATGAAATTGAAAAATATAAAGCCTGACTAGTTGCTAAAGAATTAACCCAATAGTACAATATTGACTATAAGGAGATGTTTGTTTTGGTAGCTCATTTGACCTTAATCCACAATCTTATTGCAGGTGTTACTAGTAAGTATTAACACTTATTTTAAACGGAGACCGAAAGTGCCTTGCTTAATCATAATTTTATATAAAAAAATGTACATGTAACCTCACTTAGTTATGATCTTCCACCTAATAAGGTTTCTTGTCTTCATAAAGCCTCCATTATTACTACCCTTGGTTCTCAGTCTAATTCCTATAATCGTATACTTATTCATTTGTAAAACTAATTAAGGTACACTCTTCTTCTTTTTATGTTGATGATATTTTAATTATTAGCAATGACATTTAGGATATTATAACCCTAATTTTTTATGCTAATAATTTGAGATGCAAAATTTAGGTAATTTAAGTTATTTTTTAGTTTTGAAGTCTCTTATGATGAAAGTAATTATTATTTGTCACAAGAAAAATATGCCATCAAATTATTCTCTCCTGCTGGTATTATTGACATTAAGATTACTAGCACTCCACTTGAACCCAATGTTTGTCTTTCTGCTATTGATGGGACTTTTCTCATCGATGGTACTCTTTATCCTTAATTAGTTGCAATATTATATACATCACACTCTTTCGTCCCAATATTGCTCATATTATTCACATTGTCAGCCAATTCATGTAAGTACCTCACACCACTCACTTTTATATCGTCCTTCATATTTTTTGGCATATTTGAGATACTCTCTTTCATGATCTTCACTTTTGTCTTTCTACTTTACTAGAATTAAGAGCATACTCTAGTGCTGATTAGGATGGAGATCCAATTGATCCCCACTCCATTATTGGTCATTGTTTCTTTCTTGGCACATTCCTTATTTCATGGTTCAGTGAGAAACAAACAATTATCTCTCGCTATATCACAAATGCATAATACTGAATTGTTGTAAATACAACATCTAAGCTCCTCTGGTTATATTAGCTACTTTAAGATATGAGTGCTTCATCTTCTTCTGTAACTCCTCTCATTTATGACAACCATAATACTATACAAATTGCTCATAATGATGCTTTTCATGAGCGTATTAAATGTTTTGAGATTGATGATCGCTTGTTAACTTATCCTTATTTCATCACAGTTTCATATTGTAGATATATTCACAAAATCGCATCCATCTTAATGGTTCTAGGAACTTATTCGTAAACTCAAAATGTCCAGCTCTTTACCACACCTTGAATTTGAGAGGAAATGTTTACATATGTACTCATAGCATAATGCTACAGAATGTCGTGTGTAACAATAGCTTGCATTTAGGTATATGTATAACTAAAATAATGTATAAATACCTCCTTTTGTATAATAATTTCAATTCAATAAAAATACAAAACATTTTTCTTGGAGTTCTTTCTATACCAATCATTTATAACTTAAGTAATGTCTTCATTCTTTTTTTTCTCCTAATAATTATTGGCTTTTCATTTTTTTATATTTCAATATTTACTCAAATTGTAATGCAGTCTCATTTTTCATAGTTTTTGAAATCTAACTTCCAATTTTTTTAATTTTTAACTAATCTTGAATTTTCTGAAAACCATAAAATTAATGTTTAAAATTAAATTCTTCTCTAGAAATTAAAACTAATTTGATATAAATTAATTATGTCCAACTTAGATAAATGATTTATGATACAAAACTAAGGCAATTAAAATTAACATGTAGCAAAATTAAATTGTGCTAAAACTAATATAAAAATAATGGGTAAAAATATAAAATTTAGGTTAAATTTTAAGTTTTTAAATTTAGAGTCTTTCTTGTAATCTGAAAATAACGTGGCATGTACGTCAAGTAGGGTGGGATCAGTCGGTTGAATCGGTGTATGTCGTTGTCCAAATCATTCACCAAGCTGCGATAATTAGTCAGCAGAAGAGATGATGGTTCTCTTCTTCCAATTGTAAAACAGAAACCTCCGGCACGGTTGACCTAATATTTCATCCCCATGAACAGGTGCTTTATAACACCAGTACACCACATCACAATGACAAGTGACCGAATCTACGCTTGTCTATGGCCATTTTTGACAACGACACCGAAGACTTGGAGCTTAGCTTGATCACGAGCATAATAATTACGTTTATTTTTAGTGCATCGCACGAGGATGTGATAATAGAAGGTTTTCTTTTTTTTTTTGTTTTCGATTATTTAAAAATCTTTTAATCCCAAAAGTTGGACACTAGCTAGTTACCATTACCAGTCGCCAACTACATTTAAGGCTGTAAGGAAATTAAAACACCTTTAACAAGAAGATTAAAACATTATTCAAAGGATGTGAAAAACGAAATGTTAATGTAAAATATTGATGGCGATTCGCTATTAGTTTTAGACTTCTAGTGCTAGTGGTCACATTCACAAGCGTGCCACTTCCCATATAGGGATTGGCTAACCAACATAAATTGACTAATATATTTGCATTATTTAACAGTATTTTAAAATGGTTTACCTAATGTCCTTGCTTCAATTAAAGTAATACCCTATAATATGAAAACATAACTCCCTTTTTTTATCAATCATAATTCATTAGATATCCATATCGTTTGGAACTAAATACCAAAAAATGTCTAAGATGGCCTTATTATAAAATGATTAGTTGCGTGCATGCATTGATTACGTAAACACATAAAAACAAAAAAGAATCATGTTAATCACGATTACATTAGACTAATCCACAGGCGATTATACCAACATAAAGTGATTATACATAAAAGACAAAGTATATCATTTCTCTAAGGTTCAAAGTAAGCCTTAGATTTATCTAATACTCTTTAGAGTTGATTTTACAATTATTGCAAAGTAAAGGGTGCCAGAATTAATTAATCTGAACCCAGTAAATACCAAAAATTAAACCACTTAAATTTCTCCTCAAAGTCTTGTGATAGGCTTTTTTTTTTTTCTGCAAAAGTCCGTTGGCCATTTGTCGGTAGCATAGCGAAGGATTAATTCATCATCATTGATCAATTAAGTTGACACCTCATTTTTGACTCTCTAAAAAAAATTAATTCAATTTTTTATAAATTGACTTAATTCTATAAGTAAAATTAAACAGTACATAAATATTGGACACATGTACCTTTTTATTGTTGTAAAGAATACCTTTGAAGGGATTTATATACGTCGTGTTTGAAGGGTGAAGCGCACCATACCTACATTGGAGAATCCTAATGGATTAGGATTTTTCTTAATCCAAGATTTGAGGTTAAAAGTTTACTCCATTTCGAGGAAATTCTTTCATAGTTGAACTTAATCTTCCAGATTAACATTTGAACTTGTATTTTTCTTTAATTACCACGTAACTTGGCAACTATTAATGCTTTTGGTAATAAGAGGGACCATGTATATATATTATACAAAGATGGTCTGTAATATATAAGTTTTACATTCATACCAGGTAACAATCACATAAGAATAAAGGAATTTCATCCGTTGGTAATTGCACAAAAACAAATCAAATTCATTTTCTAAGATGATCTTAATTGCCAATAGAGCAATGCCCCTAATTCGTCACTTTCAAGCATGGGGAATTTTTGGCGCATAATTTACAACCTTCACAGACTAATATATTTTTACTTGTTAGTGTTTAGATGTAAGGTAGTATAAAACCGGTCAAAGTGTTAGTAACACACCTTATATAAATGGGAATTCCCGCTAAAAATGAAACAAGAAAAGTCAACGCATGCAAACTTATATTTCACGATGTGTTGGAGGTTCAGAGACACTAACAAGGGACAGATTGATCGAGCATGGAGCACTTCAACATATACATATTTCAAACCGAAACCAGGAACAACTACTAAGTATTGGCATGCCCATAATCACAGTCACAGTTTGATAACCAGCACAGAAAGAAAAATGCGTAACATGAGAAATAAGGTGAACCACGAGAGACAAGGGGCGAAGTACTAAAAAAGGGAAATAAACAACATGAGCAAGAACAAAAAAACTAGTAACTTAGATCAATCTCATGATTGTCTTCATTCATCCACATCAATCTTGGCGGTACAGGACATGAATCTTCGGAACAGAGACATTAAGGCAGCACATGACAACTCTTTAGCCCTCCTCAAACGTTTGATTTTGTTAGTAGCTTGATTTGTGGTTTCCTCTTGCTCAGAACTACTGTTACTGCTCTTTATTCTTGTAGCCGTCATCATTCCTCTTCCCTTGATCACTACACTTGCTCTAACTCTTCCAAAGAACTTCTTGGTCTTTAGTCCAACACTTTCCTTCTTCGTAAACGTGTAGCTTCTCAAGTATAGCTGCCGGCAAGAGGCGCTGTCGACCACCCTGGGATGTCCCTGACCACCGCAGTACCCGGTTGTCGACCTGGGGAACTCCCCGCTGTAGTAGTATTCCGGCCACTTGTTGAGGTTCACATAGGCTCGTCGATTGGGTACGCGAGTGTCCTTGTCGATACTATTAGACATGCAAGTTTGTGCCATGATAACTAAGGGTTTCGTAGATAGTAGTCACAACCACTAGTTCATTGATCAAGTAAAGGACGATAAATGGGAAATGCGATGAGATTGGTGTTAGCTCGGAGGTTCTTGTCTTGCATAGTGAAGTCTAGCATTTGGGGTATGTACGTGTGGAGTGTCCAACTAATTTCTAATTTGGCTCCATGTAGTTTATGAATATATATAAGTTAAGACCATTCATTTTCATAACTAATTTAAGTACCTAAGAATCAAGGTTAGAAGTTCATCTGATTGTGGGTATGTGTAATTTGTTAGGCAAGAATTAGATAAACGAGGATCGTTTAACATATATTATAAAAGTTCAAAATAAGATAAGGTTAGCGTTATCTATTAGGTACAGTAGGTTCATTACGGGTCAACAAATATGTCAATGAGAAAGTTTAGATTTAGTAGTCAGTCATTTTGTTTGAGACACAAATGGGTCGGATAAAATGAGAGTCCTCTTTAACGTGATATTAGAATGGTAATCAATAATAACATCTCGCTTGCCATCACAAGAGGCTCAAGTCTCAACGGAATAGGTTTATTCTTCTTTTTTTTTTTTTCAACAAATAACTATGGTCCACACATGGAGATCAAAATTAATTTAGCCATGAAATTTAAAACAAAATTCTGGTTATTAATTAGATAAAATCCTTTACCATTTAAAATCGTATGTTCCTTGAATTATTGATTGTGGGACGAGGAGTGACAAAGACTTGGACTCCAAGATCGGGAGGATTTGGGGCCGATCGCATATGCATTGATTTCTTGGCCGTTAAGAAACTGCCTACTGCCATGTCTTGGAAAATGGGCCACGTCTATGATGCAAGAAGAGAAATCCATTAACCTTAATTGGAAACTATTAGTGCCTTAAGAAGAAAGTTACGTATTTATCTTGATGAACTAATTATAACACGATCAAAATTTAAATTGCATGGGAAAACTTTCCTTTATATGAAACTGTTGATTCTAATCCACATTTGATATTTCATTCACGGTAAATTTATTATTTGGTTAACCCCTAAAATAACATTAATATGATGTAACCCGTTTCTTAATAAGAAAGTTAAAACGACATTTAACCTGTACTCTACAATAATCTATCATACTTGTATCATTACTCGTAATCAACTCTTCAAAGTCATGCCAGAGAATTTTGCCGTTTCTCTCTATTTGGATAATTATTAATTATAATTTTTGACTTTTTAATAATTTATTATATAAGTTATGTAATTTGATTCAGATAAGAGTAACAAAGTGACTCAATAAATGATATAAATTAATGGGTCAAAGTTCAGGAAAAAAATAAATCCCGATTAGTATGGACCGGACCTATATCAGGCTTGTGATGGGAAAGTCCGATATGAAAACTGTATATAAAAGTTAAGGTCTCATACAGTTGCTCATATTATTTGTAAGCATATAGATCCTCTGACCCGCTAAGAATGCTTATGTTTTAAGAAAACTGTAGAAAGACGTTAACCACGTGTCGATGATCGTTTTCTGTGAAGATCCCGAATGATTGGAGCTTGTTTTGGACATAAAAATCGCTTTGAAAGTCTGGATGGAATCGAAATAAGGTATTTTGTATTTGCCTTGTTTTTAATCCTTTCATGAATGGTTCGGTTGGCGAGTGCAATCACGTGACACCACATGGTTTTGTGTGTTGTCGTCACGCAGCTCGTTCTCCCACAGGTGCGCGATGGCTGGGCACGAGCTTGCCATCTGTCCCGACACGTGAACGGCCAAGATTAGGACATGTGGCGGCGCGTGCGTTGCAATAAACGTGCGTGTGCGCCTGGGAGGCATTTGTGAAGCACGCGCCAGATGCATCTAGTGAGCATTTACATGTGCATGAAACGCACGCGCGACCCTTGCCCACCCGTAGGCATGATGCATGTTGATGTTAACGTACAGTGCTGTGCTGACGTCAATGCTACATTGATGTTGACGTCAGCACCAGAAATTTAAAAATTTTTTTAGAAAGTCTCATAAAGTTGCCCAGGGCCTTTTTGAGTCAGTTTTCGGGTCGAGGGAATTTTTAAAGTATTTTTTCAATTTTTTTAGATTTATTACGTTGGTAATTGGATTCCAGAAAAGTTTTTAAAGCTTTTTAAAACTAATTTTGAGTGCATTTTCGTACACCGAACTACACATAAGGGAGATATTTAAAAGTTTTATGTCTTGTGTGGTATGTTTGGTATTCATGAAAGTACGATAGTCACTCTTATTGAGAACTTTTTAAATAAAAGTCTCAAATAAAGTTTGAAGATTATGTTTTCAGTACTAGTATGTGCTTATTTGACTGTGCATTTGATTTTTGCATTTATAACTGATTTTCACATATATAATGCCCATATAGAATGTGAAGATAATATAAGGATGTATCTCTTATGTTTGTGGTCTTTTTGAGTATGGTAAGGTTGTAGTCACCACAGTGGCCTTTCAAGTTGGCATTTGAATTGTACCGCTTGCATGTACGGGGGATGTCTCTTTTGGTTATTCGGGCCATAAGTGTTAACCTTATATGAGATTTTGAGATGTACATAAAGGCATTAGATGGAGGAAAACTATTGCTTGAATGATCTACTCACCCACAAGTGGTAGTGTCATGAGAGTTGATGGTTTGTACTCTGATCCCTTTTAGTTAGAGTTCTAATTGCATATATTATGTATTCAACCCGCAGGTGTTTCATAAGATGTGCGATCGGATTCTCTGTATAGATACTGCTTTAATGCTTCAAGTATCACTGTTATCTTGTATTTATACTGATCTTTACATTGTCTTTTTTATTTTTCAATCACCTTTTCTGTAAATAATAATGTTGTCACGATTAAGACCTTAACTGGTTTCAATTTCAAGAAGTGGAAGAAGGATGTTGAGTTTGCCCTAGAGTGGCTGATGTCAATATGACGATGCATATCGCGAGGCCTCCTCCACTTACTGATATTAGTTCAGAAGCTAATAAAGCAGCAATGGCAATCTGGGAGCTGTCAAATAGGATGTGTTATTTGATCATCAAGAGGTCGATCCCAGATCATCTGCTCAGTGGATTATCGGATACGAATATAGCAAAGGAGTTATGGATAGCATTTCCCAAAGGTACAAGGTGTCTTCTCATGCAGGGCAGAATTCCTTGATTAAAGAGCTATTCTCCATGAGGTATATAGGAGGAGGCGTTAGAGAGTATATTACCAGGATGGTGCACCTTTAGAGTAAGCTAAAGTCATTAGATATATCTATTTTTGACACGCTCATAGTGCATCAAGCACTAAATACTCTCCCTCGAGAGTTTGAGATGTTGACTATCTCCTATATCTCTCAAGATGAGAATTGTGACTTCAATGTCTTAATTTTCTGGTGTGCTGCGGCTTAAGAGAAGATTAAGAATTCTCCTCATACAGCGTTGTTTGCAGCTACCAAAGGTAAAGAGAAGGCTAAACCCCAACAACCTATGGGTAAGGGTAAGAAACTCAAACCTTCTCCACAGATTCAGACTGGACAGTCCAGCATTACTAAGGGCCCATATGACCTAAAGGGTATAAGGTGCATTTTTTGTAAGAAAAAGGGGTATAGAAAAGCTGATTGCTCAAAGTAGAAGCTGTGGAAGGTCAAACAGGAATTATCAGGTAACTCCTTAGCCTATATGATCCATGAATCTAATATAGTTATAAGCACATCAATTTCTTGGTAGTTAGATAGTGGAGCTTCTAATCATGTTATTTTCACAATGCAGGGGTTCACATCCAAGAGAAGGTCAACTAAAGGAGAGGAGAAGCTGATGGTCAGCAACAATGAAGAGGTGGATGTTTTGTTTGTAGGAAATGTAGGCTTAAACCTTGATACAGGGTTTGTATTAGTTTTACGAGACACATTTTATATACCATCTTTTAGACGGAACTTGATTTCTGTATCAGTTTTGGATAAAAAGGGCTATTGTTTTGTATTTGATACTTCGGTTATAAATATTTCTATCAATACAAGACATATTGAACTACCTTCTTATCCTACCGACTATATAGAATGTGTCTTACTCCTAACGAAATGTATGCCTCTTCTTATGTTGCCGAACCTATTACTTGAAAGAGAGCCTTCATAAAGGAAACATCATACATGTTGTGGCATAGCCACATTTCCAAAGAGAGAGTTGAGAGATTGATAAAGGATAACATTCTCCCAACTCTAGACTTCAGTGATCTAGAAACATGTGTCGATTGTTGTAGGGGTAAATTGACCAAGATAAAGAAAAAGGGGTCAACTTATGCTTCTGGTTTATTGGACCTCATACATACAGACATTAGTGGTACCTATACAGTCACGTTATGCAATGCTAGATATTTTCTGATGTTTATAGATGATTATTTCCGCTATGGCTATTTGTTCTTACTTAAAGAAAAGGCGGAAGTTCTTAATAAGTTTAAGATCTTTAAGATTGAGGTTTAGAATCAATTGAGAAAATCAATAAAGATAGTCAGATCTAACAGGGGAGGGGAATACTATGGCAGATATAGGGTTGCAAGACAAGAAAAGGTTCCGTTTGCTAGGTATTTGGAGTCTGTTGAAATAGTGACTCAGTTCACTATGTCAGGTAATCCTGAGCAAAATGGTGTAGCCTAAAGGATTTGATGAGGTCAATGCAAAGTAGAACTAACCTATCCAAATACCTTTGGGGTGAAGCCATCAGGGCACTCATTATATATCTTAAATAGAGTACCAAGTAAGTCAGTACTAAAGATGCCTTTTCAACTCTGGAAAGGGTGGAAGCCAAGCCTTGCACGCATTCGGGTGTGGGAGTTGCCCTGCTGAGGTAAGATTATATAATCCTTATGAGAGCAAATTGCAACCTTGTTCCACTCGTTACTATTTAGTAGTTTATCCTGACCACTCTAAGGGCTACAAATTTTATTGTAGAGAAGGAGGGGCTAGAATAGTGGAATTGCAGACAGCTAAGTTTCTGGAATACGATGTCTATGATGAGGTAGGATCCTCACATCCTCCAGGAAATAGCAGGACGGATTATGTATCCACCTCTCATACAGTCAGGTCAAGTGAATGAAGGTTCGAGTACCATGCCTATGCAAGCAAAGGAACCTATACCTGTTTAGGAAGAGGTTTCTAAGGTATAAGAACCTATGCATTTGTGCAGATCTACCAGAGAAAGGCGACCTGCTATCTCATCAGATTACATAGTTTATTTAGGTGAGCAAGACTATAACATAGGACATGTTGTGGATCCAATTACTTTTACAGAAACTATTTCTGGACCCCATGTGGACATGTGGTGGGAAGCTATGAAGAATGAGATGCAATCTATGAGGTATAATAAGGTATGAGAGCTTGTTGATTTACGTCAACATTGCAAACATGTCAGTTGCAAGTGACTATTTAAGATCAAGAAGGACACACAGTGTCAAGTTAAGAGATTTAAGGCGCGTTTAGTTGCCAGGGGATTCACTCAGAGAGAAGGAGTTGACTTCAATGTTACCTTCTCTCCTGTATCCTCGAAAGATGCATTCAGAGTGATGATGACAATAGTAACTTATTATTCAGATGGACGTTAAAATCACTTTCCTGAATGGTAAACTTTATGAGGAGGTCTATATGGAGTAACCTGAAGGATGTCAAGATCCAGATGCAACTGACAAGGTTTTGTAAGTTGACTAAATCAATATACTGTTTGAAACAAGCTTCCAGACAATGGTACCTAAAGTTTGATGAGGTTTTGATCTTATTCAATTTTGTGGAAAACAAAGTTGAAACATGCTTATACTATAAGGTCAGGGGGAGCAAAGGTATCTTCTTATTATTATACGTGGATGATATTTTGCTCGCGTCAAATGATTTGACCTTATTGCATGAGGTAAAGCAACCTTTGGCCAAACACTTTGACATGAAGGATTTAGGTGAAGCATCTTTTATCCTCAGTATACATATTTATTAGGAAAAATCTCAACACTCATTGAGCCTCTCACAAAGAGCATACATTGAGTGAGTGTTACAAAGGTTTAATATGACTGATTGTAAGTTTGTTGTAGCACCTATCTCTCATGGTGAGAGATTATCTTTGGCACAGTGTCCAAAGAATGAAGTTGAGAGAGAGGCCATGAGGAATGTCCCATACTTTAGTGTAATTGGTAGCCTAATGTATGCTCAGGTGTGCACTAGACCAGACATTGCATTTGTAGTTGGACTACTAGATCGATATCTGACTTACCCAGATGTGGACCATTGGAATACAGTCAAACGAGTGTTGAGATACCTAAAGGGTACCAAGGATTATACGTTGACATACAGAAAAGTCAACGATTTAAAGCTCACAGGATATGCAGACTTTGATTTTGCTATGTGTTCGGATGATCGTAAATCCACTTCAGGGTACATTTTTATATTGGCAGATGGTAGAGTATCGTAGAAGAGTGTCAAACAGAGTATCGTGGAAGAGTGTCAAACAGACACTGGTAACTTCCTCGACTATGCATGCAAAGTTTGTTGCATGTTATGAAACTGTTACACAAGCGATTTAGCTCAAAAACTTGATTTTTAAGTTATCCGTGGTAGATTTGATAGCTAAACCCATTAGTTTATATTGTGATAATCTTGCTATCTTCAATAACAACAACAAGAATATCACAGGGTCTAAGCATTTAGAGGTCAAATACTTGACCATAAAGGAGTTGATTCAGAAAGGTGACGTCGAAGTGGAGCATATCGGGATTGAGGAAATGTTAGCTGATCCATTAACTAAAGGACTTCACCTACTAGTATTTGTTAAACATGTATCCAGTATGGGCGTGTTAAGGTCCTTATACGGTAGTAGTTAAGGATTATTGTATTTGCTCCTTAAATATTTGTACATTTTACTGTATTATGACATTATGGTTATTTATTAATATAGGTGATCTTTTTAATCCTCAGTAATAATTGTTCTTCTGTATAGTCATAATACATATGAAAGCCTTAAGATTTGTGTTGATCTTAAGCATTTTCAAAGTGATTGGGCATTTATAAAGATTGACCTTGATCTTATGTCATTTAAACACATACGATTTATTACGGATATCCATAAATTTGATATGACATAGAGGAATATAAGGTATAATTCCATAAAGATTCTCTAATGCAGTTTAGCATTCAGTTGGAGAACATAAGGTTTTCTCTAATACTATTTAGCATCCGGTGAGAGAAAACAAAGTTTTATCTAATGCTGTTTAGCATTTAGTAATAGAAAACACGATTTTTCTGCTACAGTTTAGCATAAAGTTGGAGAAATCGAGAATTACAAACGAAGATGATATGAATTAGATCATACAGGTATCATCCTAGTTTGCTACACTCCATTTTCCTATTCATGTTAGTAAGATATTAAATATTCGTTATTATATTGGACCTGTGTCACACATGACACGTGTTTGATATTTTTCGGTATCGAAAGCCTTACAGGACGGACTGTTGGACTTTCATTACCTTTTGATCAAATGTTTTTTAATTTTTAAATTTAGTACCAATACAGCAGCGCGACTTAACTGAGTTTACAAACTATTTTTAGACTTGAGTAAAAACCGTAATTAATAATTGTCTAAGAGGGAGAATGTTGGACAATTTTGTCATTTCCCATTATTTGGACAACTATTAATTGTAATTTTTGGCTTTTCAATAATTTATCGGTTAAGTTACATAATTTGATCCAGATAAGGGTAATAAAGTGGCCCAATAAATAATCTAAATCAATGGGTCGAAGTCTAGGAGGAAATTGGATCCCGATTAGAGTGGCCTTGATCTATATCAGACTTGTGATGGGGAACTCGATATAAAAGCTATATATAAAAGTTAAAGTTTCTTACAGTTGCTAATATCACTTGTAAGCATACGGATCCTCTAACCCGTTAAGAGCGCTTACGTTTTGATAACTGTAGAAAGACGGTGATTGTTTTCTGTAAAGGGAGCTCGTTTTAGCCACGAAAACCGTTTCGAAAATTGAGATGGAACCGAAATCAAGTATTCTATATTTTTTCATTTTTATCCCATTCATTAACGATCCGTGACACGTAATAAGGCATATGGTACGTGATATAAGTCATCCTAAAACTATAAGTTTAGCCTTTTATATGAAATCGGCTTGAAGCCTTAAATTCATTTCAATGTCGTGAAGCCACAAGAAACATGTGTTTGACCGATGCGCATAAAGATTCTTTTTTTAAAGAAAAAAATTTGGATTACTAGTCCAAACTTTCCGACGAGTTGCCTTACAATTTGGTCATGTTTCTTTTTTTTTTGTCTCCCATGAACTGTGGGTGTATTATTTACTCTGTGAAAAGATACTCGGCCAATACCATAGATGACTGATATTTCCAGTGTTCTCTTTGACTATGAGATGATACTCTTCAAAGTCAGAAGAATGTGATTGATTGTATCAGGTCTAATGTACACCAGTCTACGCATGGACAGAAGATAAAGTAAAGAAGATAAGGACTCCACGATAGAGGAAAAATAAAAAAGCAAGAATCGAAACTTGGGTAAAGTAAAAGGGCAAGTGATCATCTGTTAATCAAGTTAGTACAAGTTATGTGAACACTTATGTTGAACTAGAACATGACAGCATTTTTTTACTGTTGCTGTGACCATTGAAAGTGAAAGGCGACAAAAGGGTACCTATCCAGTTTAATATTGGGGCCATTTAAGTCCTTCACACGTTGACACCATCAAAATTTGGTTTCCTTCCCAGTCATGTGAGCCAGACAATTTGTCCAACCATCATGTGGCTCTTTATATTTGTAACCATCAAATTTTCGTACGTGACATCCAGTGCGTGTTTTAATTATTGTATTTTATGTTTATAGGCTAGTCTCAAGGTCCCTGAAATTGTCAAGAACTTGGAGCTAGTGGAAGAGAGAATGCAACGACTGGCGTTCTCTATAGTCGTTGGCTTCTTTTGTTCAAGCAACATGATATCTCTATTCAATGCATTCCCAGACATACACTACAAGAAAAACAGAATTTAGGAACGGAAAAAAAGCGCAAAATTCGTCCCAATTTTAGTTCCAAACCAAAATCCGTCCCAATTTAGGAACAGAAAAAAAGGGCAAAAATAGATTTGGGACGGATTATTTTCCGTCGGTATTTGGTTGGTCGCAAATCTTAGGGACGGAAAATAATCCGTCCCTAAAATACAGGAATCGAAAAATCCGTCCCAAACAGCGTTCGCAATATTGGTACCAATCGAGTTATTGTATTTATTTTGGGACGGACATTTCCGTCCCAATATTGGTACTGAATGGAGTTACTAACGGATTTTGAGAAGGAAAATTCCGTTGAGCCGGATTTGTTTTGAGACGGATTTAGAGACCGAACTATCAGAGAATTTGAAGCGGAATGTGGGACGGAATGAGAGATGGAATTAGGGACGGAGTTAGGGAAGGACATGTGGTTTATTTTAGCCTATTTTGGGACGGATTTAGGGACAAATATGTGGTTTGTTTCAGCCCATTATGGGACGGATTTAGGGACGGATATGTGATTTGTTTCAGCCCATGTTGGGACGGATTTAGGGACGGATATGTGGTTTGTTTCAGCCCATTTTGGGACGGAGTTAGGGACAGAATTCTTTTTGTTCGGAACTGATTTAGGAACGGATTTTTCTTTTATTGCAAAATACATTTTCCAATTTATTTTTATTTTCCACGAAAAATTAAAAAAACTTATAAATATCCTTAACATGCAACATCATTCATAATATTATGATAATAAATGGGATGAATAAAATTTAAAATAATATGTAAAAAATTTATAAATATCCTTAATATCCAACATCATTCATAATATTCAAAATTTAAACATCTAATAATATTGACATA
>JANZXP010000195.1:9341329-9359398 GCA_027576715.1 Erythroxylum flavicans | reverse complement strand
TTAATGAGC
Source organism: Erythroxylum flavicans (assembly GCA_027576715.1). Classification (NCBI taxonomy): domain Eukaryota; kingdom Viridiplantae; phylum Streptophyta; class Magnoliopsida; order Malpighiales; family Erythroxylaceae; genus Erythroxylum; species Erythroxylum flavicans. The sequence goes on along the minus strand of JANZXP010000195.1, from coordinate 9,359,389 downwards.
TTGTAATGCCAACCTTTCAATAACTTCAAACACTTTGATGGGTAGTTTCATGAATCAAAACCAAGCAATACCTCTGATTCTCGACCTTTGGGTATAAATAAAAGGGCTCCAAGAAAAACGCACCATTTTACTTGTCGGAGAAGTGGGGAAATTAAAGGGACGAAAATTGGGACGAATTTAGGAACCAAAATAGGGACCGATTTACCGATGGGATTTGGGACGGACATAGGCACGGCAATAGGGACGGAATATTTAGTCCCAACATCGTTGTTACGATTTTAGGGACGGAAAATATTCTCAAAGAAATTTGTTGCAAATTTCGTCCAATATTTGGGACCGAAAAATTCCGTCCTTAATCTTTCGTCTCTAAATCCGTCGCACTGTGAACAGTCGCAAATTAGTAAAGAATTTCGAGACCTTTTTTTTTTGTAAATTTGGTTCGAAATTAGGGACGGATTCTTATGAACTTTAATACGCGGACTTTGGCGCCAAACTTTGCAACCAATTTTGGGACGAAAAGTTTGGTTGGTGTAGATGTAGCGAACTTTGGGGACAAATTTGGAGACGATTTTATTTTTTAATCTAGTTCGGTCCCAAATTCCGTCCCTAATTAGAGATGGAATTTATCCGTCCCTATTTGCGGTTTTTCTTGTAGTGATAATACCGCTGAAAATTTGAAAAAGGTATGAAGAGGTTTGCTCTTTTTGTAAATTGTTATTACTTCTCTTCTTTCCAGTTTTAAAAATGCTAAGATATTAAACATTGAAAACATAACTGTTTTTTCTTAATTTTTAAAACTACGTTCATATTATAAGGGCTGTGTTAACATCAACGGGGGAGGAAAGATGGGGTAGATATCAGCTGTTTTCACATTGACATCACCAATAATTTGTATTTTTTTTCTCCCAGGCCACAAGGTTCCAAAACTTGTATATATCATGATAGAAATTCCAAAGACTCAAATTGCTACCACATTTTAATCAATAAATAAAGAACAACGGATAAAACCCTAGCAGGTGATTAAAATCGGCAAACTTAAAACAAACTGTTGAAATCATTTTTCAATGCTCTAAGATTTATATCACTTTTAAGTTCTTTCTATTTTGAAGTTGAGGATTCACACTCAGTTGAGCAGACTTATTATAAAATGAAATAACTAATTCTAAATTATTCAACTGTTTGTGATTTTTTTAATTTAGTATTCAAACTTTTAAAATTTTTAATTGAGTAACCATCTTTTTAAAAATCTTAATAATTTAATTCAAAATATTAGCTTTTACGGATGTAAGTAACAGATGAATATCTATGTGATATTTAGTAGATATGCTATATCACTAAAAATAATTTTTTAAACTGTTAAGATTTTAAAAAGTTAGTAATTCAATTAAAAATAAAAATTTAAATATTAAATAAAAAATTTTAAAAGATTAAATATTTTTGAATACATTACTTTTGATCAATGATTAAAAACTCAAATGATTCGGTCGGCTCAATTTTACAAATCTTGAACTGTTAAACTTTTCGGTTTGGCTTTTAATTTTCGATTTGATTTATTTTAATAATTCTTTTTGTTAAAAATCAATCAATTTATTAATTAATCGGTTAATTTTTGTAAATTAATAAGTTCTTATAAATTAAAATAAATCAATTAATTTCATTTAACAATATCTTTTTTAAAGTAAATTTCAAATTCTTCGATAGATAAAAACAATCTCTTTCAATCATATTTCAAACTATTTAATTTTATTTAATTTTTAGCCAGTTTTATGATAGTTTAATACTGGTTGAATCTTTTAAACCTTAAACCTCTTGTCTTACTGTTTAACTTTCGATTCGGTTTTTAACACATTAGTTTTTATAGAATTAGATCCCTCTTCGTTATTGCTCTTGCCGTACAAGTCCAATGCCAAGCTCTTTAAGACTTTAAGCTCTGTGAAGTCTTACTTAGTTAATCTTTGGCGTAGACAGCTTGTAACACTTAATATTATAGAACACTTAATATTTTATATTATTGTTTTTCTTCATTTATTTGCTTGCAGGTTTTGAAATGGAGTTTCATAATTTCAAGGATCGAGTTCTACTCTCATAATCTCTGTCTCTTTTCCCGCTACTTATATCTGGTTCTGTTTTTCAAAAAAGTTATGGTAATGGTAGATTTGTCACATCTATTGCTTCATCTTTTTTGTTACTTGCATTCTGAACACTGCATCTAACTTTTGAGTTTTTCTATATTTTTATTTTATAAAAGATTTGATTTTTTTTATGTGAATCCCTTGAAGCGTCTCTTCTTGACAAGCTATTTTTTTGCTTGTTGATTTAACTTTCACAAAGAATGACCAACATCTGTTCTCTAATTACTATGATTGGTTTTTCTTTTCTACCCCTAGGAAGTTATTTCTCCCTCTTTATGTGTTTTTGGTATTCAGTAGAGATTATTATAGAATCTACAAAGTGGAGATCTCTTTTTCTAGTTAGTGAAATTCCTCTTGAAAGTTCGTATCTTTTTCTAATCAGAACCATAGTTTCTAGTTTCTGGATAGGAGCTAAGACCACTTTTCTGCATAGAAATGGAACTTATTGCTTCTCTTTATTCTTGAAGCTTCATGGATTTATTATAAACTTTAGGATTCTTGAGGTAGCTTTATGTGACTAATTATTATTTTGGGATGGAGATGTGTCGACACTCTTTTTGATCAATTGTTGTCACTTATTAGAAGGATAATTTTGGATATCTTGCTTTTGGTGACCTGGGTTTATTTATTCTAGCTTGATGTACTGTGTTGTGTCCTTCCAACTGTTACGTATTTCAATTCTGAGAAGAGCTAGATGAAGTGATTCAGCAGATCCCCACTGATGAGAAAGTTATTCTAGGAGAAGACTTTAATGGTCATATAGGGGCAATCTCGGATGGGTATCCATGGACTTATAGAAATTTCGAGTATAGGAATAGGAATGATAGTGGGATTGCTTTATTGGATATGGTGGTAAAGTTTGAGTTAATAATAGGCAATTCTTTATTCAAGAAAAAAAAGGAGTAACTAGTGACTTTTTATAGCAGAATCACACAAATTGATTGCCTTGTAAAGTAGAGTGATCGACCAAGGTGTAAGGATTGTAAGGTGATCCGAAATCTTACTTGTCAACTTAACATAAACTGTTAGTTTTGGATCTTATAATTAAGGGATGGATGAAGAAGAAAAGTCTTATGAGGTGTACAAGACTCAGATGGTGGAATCTAAAAGGGAACACGGAAGAATAATTTAAGGATAGAGTAAGATATGGAGAAAAATGGAAATTAGAACGAGATGCTAACTAGATGTGGGAGGATGTAGAAACTCATTTAACAAATACTTCTAAAAAGATCTTGGGGGGTTTTTAAAGGGCCTATGGGTAGTAAGATGGAGTCTTGGTGGCGGAATGAAAATGTATAAGAAAAGGTAAAGGTCAAGAATGGTGCTTATAAAGCACTATTGAATAGTACCACAGAGGTAGAGAGAGTACCTAATAAAGAAAGGTACAAACTGGCGAAAAAGACAATCTCAATGGCTAAAAGCAAAGCTTACGAGAATTTGTAATATAATTGGATACTAAAAAATGAGAAAATGACGATTTTAAGTTGGTGAGAGCTAGAGAACAAAAAATGAGAGACTTAGATCAAGTTTGATGTGTAAGAGATGAAGTTGGACAGGTGTTCGTGAATGAAAATGCCATCAAAAGAAGACGGAAGAGGTACTTCTATAGTCTTTTTAATGAAGGCATAGAAGACAACATCTCCTTAGGGGACCTCAACAAATCCGAGAGGATTCGTAACTTGTCTCGTTAGAAGCAGATCATAAAGGAAGAAATTTAAAAAGTTTTGAGGGAGATGAAGAGCGGAAGGGCATTAGGACCAGATGAGATATCTATAGAGGTGTGGAAGAGGCTACGCGTAGACGATCTTACTTAGCTAGTCAATCTTTTTAATGTGATCTTTAAGTTCATCAAAATGCCAAATGAGTGGAGACTGAGTATGTTAATTCTTTTATATAAGTACAAAAGGGACATCCAAAATTATAACAACTATAAAGGCATCAAACTACTTAGTCACACCATAAAGTTGTGGGAGAAGGTAATTGAGAAGAGAGTGAGAAAGGATGCTCTTATCTCGGAGAACCAGTTTGACTTCATTTCAGGAAGGTCTAAAACATAAGCTTTACATCTCCTTAGAAGATTAATGGAATATTAAAAGAAAAGATAGAGAAATCTAGACATAGTTTTTATTGATTTAGAGAAATATCTCTATTGCTTTGATTGAAGTTTTCATTTTTCAGATTTCTACTCTACACGTCTGCACTAACTAGGATTTATATAGCTTTCCTCTTACGCGAGACATACAAATGTCTACTCTTGGTCTCATCTCTCCATAAACTTATCCTAGCCTACCATGGAAACAGCTGAAACCAAGAAGTAGCACTAGTAATTTTCTTCATTTCTTTCTTCTTCATTTTTTTGTTGATATAATTGCATATTTCTCTCTTCTTTTCTACTAGTTTTACGTTTTCGATGAGTAGCCAAAATGTGGCCAGTCAAAAAGAGCCCTAGGAAGAAAAACAATCCATAGGTGACATGGAAGATATGTTCAGCGACATAGAGACTCAGAAAACAAGGAAGCCGTTGCTGGGTTGGTATGAAGACAACTGCAGAGACCTTCAATGGAAGAGACTGACTAATAAAGAAGAAGAAGAAAAAGAGAAAAGGGCATATAGGGTATGGGTATCTGAAGTGATGCTGCAACAGACCAGAGTTCAGACTGTGATTTAATACTATAACCGTTGGATGATAAAATGGCCCACTCTTCATCACTTAGCTCAAGCTTCTCTTAAGGTAATTCTATTCATGTCAAGCTTTTTCTTAATTTAGAAAGATTTTTTTGCAGAACTAAGTGATTGTGTAATATTGTCAGGGATTTCATGTGTTTATGATTCATTTTAGTTTGCAGAAGGTGAACGAGATATGGGCAGGTTTAAGATACTATCAGAGGGCATCCTTTCTGCTAGAGGTCAAGTGCTAAACTGGTTGCCCTTACAGTTAAGATATATTTGAATGTGATGACCAAATGAGTACATCATTCTATTGCTCAAACATTTGTCGGAATTATATTTTATGTAGGTGGTTATAGCTTGAGGATTTTTCTTTTTCAATTACTGGTTTTTTGAGTGAACTTTGGTCTCAATAGGTATGATTGCAGAATTGTAGATAAGTCCTATAGTTAGGCTCTTTGGTGGCTCTTGATGTGAAGCTATAACGGTTATGGTGTTGTGAAATTTATGGAACGTAAAGAGTTTTGTGTTGATATGTCTATATTGCTTAGTTGGAGGATTCTAAGAATGCTAGTGTTACCTTATACATTTTGACTTGCTTTACTTAGCTAATATTCAACATCAGGATTGCTATTTAGTATACACAATACTAGGTGGTATTGAAAATAACTCTAGAAATCCTGTGTGTAAATTTATGTCTGCTATCACATTGCACTTATTTGTTTATTTTTTATGTGTTCTGTGATCGAGTTTGAAACATATAACCTATTATGGTAGTATTAGTACCATACTGCACTTAAGCTTCGGATTGTTCAAACACACAGTAAATTTAAAAAATTAGGCTAGAATGTGGCTGTGCTGAACTAAAGAAAAGCTTGCAAAATAGGTTGAAGATTATTGTGTACTTTTTCTTTTTTACAAGTTTCAATGTTTAGTCTCTTGTTTTAAATTTTGAGAAGTTGAAGTGAAAGTTATTGTTCTTTGCCTTAGCTTGAACAACGTACCTTTGCTTCTGGTGAAAGATTGGCAAATTATCTCCATTTTATCCCATTTCAGGGGGCAAAAATGATTATTGCTGGTGGAGATCGATTTCCTAAAACCATTTCTTCCCTAAGAAAGGTTCTAGGAATAGGAGAATATACTGCAGGTGCAATTGCATCTATAACATTCGAAGTGAGTAAGCTACTCATTTTTTTCCTTTTATAAATACCTGAGGGACTTAAGACATGATATTTCAGGTGGCTCCTGTGGCTGATGGAAATGTAGTGAGGGTGCTTGCTAGGCTAAAGGCTATTCCTACCAACCCAAAGCACAAAAACAATTGTCAAAACCTTCTGGTGAGCCTTGTATTTCTATAATCTTTTAAGTGGTCAAAGTGTTTTTTTTTATAATTCTAGATGTTATATTACATTTCTCTGTGAACATAATTGAAATTGTAAGCCTAATTTAGGCAACTATGACTTCTAAAAGGTTACTAATTTTTAAAATTCCCCAATTAACCATGTTAATCTCTATATGCTCCTTTGGATCAGGAAACTAGCGGCTTAGCTAGTTGATCCTTGTCTTCCTGGGGATTTCAACCAATCTTTGATGGAACTTGGTGCAACCATATACACTCCAATGAACCCAAGCTGCTCTTTATGTCCTGTGTCCAGTCATTGTCGTGCATATTCTATTTCTAAGGAGGATAAGTCAGTAGTGGTTACAAATTATCCTACTAAGGTTTTAAAGGTGAAACAAAGAAAAGAATTTTCAGCTGTTTATGTTGTGGAGATATTAAGAAGCCAAGACATAGTTGAGGGGAAAAATGCTGGTAGTAGATTTCTTCTAGTAAATTTGCTTGCTGGTCTTAGGGAGTTCCCATCTATCACGTTGGACAAAGAAGCTAACTTAACCCTGAGGAAAAATGAAATTGATCACTTGTTGAAGAAGTCTTTCAGACTTGAACCATGAATGAAATATCAAAAGGTTTCGAGGGAAGAATGTTGAAGTTTAGGTTTTGTTCACTTTGCCAAGTCATTTAAAAAGGTCTTTTGTACTTAAATTCCTTTATCCATTTTCTAGTCTATGAATCTTTCATGGAAGAATATTAATAATTTTGTAAGTATTATGAACTTATGATGCAATTGATGTTGCCTAACCAGGTTAATTTGTATTAGTTGGAAATTTTGTAGTTATGATGTAAACAAAGCTTGTAGTGTTAACCTGGTTATTTTGCATCAATTGAAGGCTTTTAGTTAAGGTATTGTGTATAGCTGTGATATTTTACATCATTTGCATTATCAGAGGAATGTAAATTGTATTAAACTACATTACTTGATTTTAGTATAGCAATGAAATGATGGATATTATGATTATATCGATGAATTGTATAATATTTTGGATAATTAAACTATATTTTGAAGATATTATGTAACTAATGATATGTTATGCAAGAAAATATTGGAGTATTTTTTTCTTCGAGAGCTATCCTTCGAGTTTAATATTGAGTACTTACCTTCTAGTTAATTAGGTTAATTAGTTTCCTAGTTAGCTTAATTACTTTCTTGATATGGCTGATTTGAGTTATTCTTGTATGTGTCTTTTCATGGTTTATGTAATTTATTTAATTGTTTTATCTTTTATTATTAATCTTTAACGTGTTCTATACATATGTTATTTTGTATTACATTACCTATTTTATTTTTTATTTATACATATTTATTTATAATTTTGCAATATTTTTATGTAGATCCATCAAAAAAAATTTCTCGATTAGATATGAATAAGGTTATGTAATATTAAACCTCTTTATTGTTATATGTTAATTATTATTGTTGTTATTATTACGGTTGTTATTATTTTTTCACTTTTTACGTATTTATTATGGCAGAGCTAGAAGCGAAATGCATCAAAAGGTATTGGAATTTTAGAGGGGAGTCGTCGTTGGAAAATGGAAAATTGTTAACGTATAGAAAAAAGGTGGGTTAGTTGATTCATATTCATTAAGTTGGGTCCCACTAACTGTTATCAAATAATATGCATAGGTCATTCTCATTCGTAAATGAAGAAAGTCCATCCTCGTGAATTACTCGAAGACAAGCAGTTCACAACTTGACGACTGAGGAGACTAAATTTCATTAAAAGAAAAATACCAAAATTTACGTTAATTATTTAAATTATGATAAGAATTTGGTTAAATTGTTGTGAAAATTTCTCGAAAAGGGTGTAAAATAGTTGGGTTTCAAAAGGAGACCTGACAACAAATACATTTCTTATTAAAGTTAACAAAAATAACTAAAAGTGATCGAGTGCTGGCTGTAGGACTGGACGTTTAAGTGACCGAAAAGCTGGCTTTGCTGCTAGTCATATGAGGGTGGGGCCTCGCTTTTGCCACGTCGCGAGAAACAAATGGTGGTCCTTAGGTCATTCTGAAAACGGACAGAGAAAGAAATGGGTCAAAGCAATGGAATCGGTCCCACTCTCTTTTCTATTCATATAATATCTTTTTTGTTTTGTACAGTAATTTCTACAGAGAGATAGAGAGAGTACATATCGGTACAAGTACAGGGAGAGAGAGTGGATCTGTCTCTTCTCTCTCCAGACTGCCAACACTCACCAGTTTCTGGTATGTTCTGTAAACCCTAAATTCTTCTGGTTTAGTTTTTCTTTTTTTCTGATTGTTCTGTTTTGGAATTGGTTAGCTGAGATTGCTGGTGAAGAATGCGATTACCGGAACGTCATTCTCGACATCTTATTGTAGATATTACTATTGGAATTATTACGGCTATTTTTGAACTTTGTAATTTTGTCATCTTATATCAATTTGTTGAATTGTTTGTTGATTTTTTTTGGTCTGTGGTGGATCTTTAGGGAACAGAGTGGATATTGTTGAAGTTTGGTTTGATTTTGTGAACATTGGCTGTGATTGTTATTGTATTAAATGGGTAAAGGAGGCCAAGACTACGGTAAAGGGGAAAAAGATGAGGTGGAATTGCTAGACCCTGAGGTATTCCCTGCCTGGGCTAAAGATGTCAAAGAGTGTGAAGAGAAGTTTCAGGTGGACCATGAAGTGGGATTGTCTAGTGCAGAAGTTGAGAAGAGGCGCCAGATTTATGGTTATAATGAGTTGGAGAAACATGAGGGTGTTTCAATTTGGAAATTGATATTGGATCAATTCAATGACACCTTAGTTAGGATCTTACTAGCCGCCGCAGTTGTGTCCTTTGTGTTGGCCTGGTATGATGGTCAGGAAGGAGGGGAGATGGAAATCACAGCCTTTGTGGAGCCACTGGTCATCTTCTTGATCTTAATTGTGAATGCAATTGTAGGGATTTGGCAAGAAAGCAATGCAGAGAAAGCGTTGGAGGCTCTAAAGGAAATCCAGTCGGACCAAGCAACTGTGACAAGAGATGGAAAGAAGGTTTGGAATTTGCCTGCCAAGGAGCTTGTTCCTGGAGACATTGTGGAGTTGAGAGTTGGTGATAAGGTTCCTGCTGATATGCGGGTCATTAGTTTGGTTAGCTCCACGCTGAGGGTTGAGCAAGGTTCTTTGACAGGAGAAAGTGAAGCAGTGAGTAAGACTGTGAAGACTGTTGCAGAAAACTCTGATATTCAAGGGAAGAAATGTATGGTTTTTGCTGGGACAACAGTGGTGAATGGAAATTGTATATGCTTGGTTACGCAGATAGGAATGAACACAGAGATAGGGAAGGTTCACTCGCAGATTCATGAAGCATCACAAAATGAGGAAGACACTCCATTAAAGAAGAAGTTGAATGAATTTGGAGAGCTTTTAACATTGATAATTGGAGTTATTTGCGCATTAGTTTGGCTTATTAATGTCAAGTACTTTCTCAGTTGGGAATATGTGGATGGTTGGCCCAAGAATTTTAAATTCTCATTTGAGAAGTGCACATATTACTTTGAGATTGCTGTAGCTTTGGCAGTTGCTGCAATACCAGAGGGATTGCCTGCAGTCATTACTACATGTTTGGCACTTGGAACTCGAAAGATGGCTCAAAAGAATGCAATTGTCAGAAAGTTACCTAGTGTTGAGACTCTTGGTTGTACAACTGTGATTTGTTCTGACAAAACTGGTACGTTGACTACCAATCAAATGGCCGTGTCAAAGCTTTTGGCCATTGGTTCCAGAATTGGGACTCTTCGGTCCTTTAATGTGCAAGGGACAACCTATAACCCTTTTGATGGGAAAATAGAGGATTGGCCAGTGGGTCGAATGGATTCAAATCTTCAGATGATCGCTAAGATAGCTGCAGTTTGCAATGATGCTGGTGTGGAGCAATCTGGGCAGCATTATGTGGCTAGTGGAATGCCTACTGAGGCTGCATTAAAGGTAATATTTCCATTATTTCTGAGTTTGAAATATGTTTTTGCAGCTATCAGAATGCTTATCTATTGTTATAAAATTTTAGTGCTTGGAGGGTATTGCCAAAATCAAAGCATTACATAGTTATTGCTTGAAAATTTTCATTTATATATTGAGTTTAAATGGAGCATGTTATAGTGGTTCCTCTCTTCCCTTTTCTTTGTGTGAATATTTTTGCATTATCCTTCCTATGTCTTGTTATACATGTGTTATTAAGGTCATAAATGTAATGCATGTAACATCACTTATATGATTCTGTTTTCATACAAGGTTCTGGTTGAAAAAATGGGATTCCCTGGAGGAGTTAATAATGCATCATCTTCTGGTCAAGGAGACGTGTTACGTATGTATCTGAATTTCTGAGTCTTTTCTTATCTGTTTCTGTGTTTTGTAATAGTCTTTTTTTTTTATATGGTCGTGACTATTAGGATGTTCTCAACTATGGAACAAAATGGAGCAGCGAATTGCAACTCTTGAGTTTGACCGTGATAGGAAATCCATGGGAGTTGTTGTGAATTCCAGCTCAGGAAAAAAATCCTTGCTAGTGAAGGTTCATTCTTACCCCTAATTGTTTTGTGGTTTCAGTTATCTATATTATATTTTCCTCCTCAAAGTTATCAGTTGTGTACTTTTGATATTACTGTACTGCCTTTAGTTAGTTCCGGCAAGACAATGATATCAGACACTGCTGTGTGTCAATCTTTTCTGAATGTTTGGGATATGATTTGTGAGTGTCTGCTAATATCTTCATTTTTCTTTTCACTGGATAAATGGTGTAGTTGGATTTCGTATCAGAAGTTTAATGAGGTTTATTCCTAGGATTTTTATCTTTTTGTTCCTTCTGTTTCTTTATTTCATTTAGTTGTGGTGATGCACTTCCTATGAATTTTCTGCCTGGTTGTGGCAGGGGGCAGTTGAGAACTTGTTGGAGAGAAGTTCCTTTATTCAGTTGCTTGATGGTTCTGTTGTGGAGTTGGATCATTATTCAAGGGATCTGGTATTACAAAACCTTCATGACATGTCAAAAGGTGCATTACGCTGTCTAGGTTTTGCATTCAAAGAGGAAGTCCCAGAGTTTGCAGCATATAATGGAGATGAAGATGACCAAGCTCATCAGCTTTTACTTAACCCATCTAATTATTCTTCAATTGAGAGTCAACTAGTTTTTGTTGGCCTTGTTGGCATAAGAGTGAGTTGCTTTTATAATTTTGAAAATTCCATTTCTCCTCTTCTTTGTCTTCCCTTATTTTTTTCTTTTTGTTTCTTTTTGGTGGGAGGGGTGCACTACATTTATCAAAAGTATATTATTTATTTTGTACTGTAATAGGATCCTCCACGGAAAGAGGTTCATCAAGCAATTGAGGATTGCAGAGCAGCTGGAATCAGTGTCATGGTCATAACTGGGGACAACAAAGATACGGCAGAGGCTATTTGTCGTGAAATAGGTGTATTTGGACCTTATGATAATATATCTTCTAGAAGCTTGACTGGAAGGGAGTTCATGGAACTGGCTGATAAGAAGCGCCATTTAGCCCAAAGAGAAGGTGGAGGATTGTTATTCTCTAGGGCTGAGCCAAAGCATAAGCAAGAAATAGTGAGGTTGCTTAAAGAGGATGGTGAAGTTGTTGCTATGACTGGAGATGGGGTGAATGATGCACCTGCTTTGAAACTTGCGGATATTGGCATAGCAATGGGCATCGCTGGCACAGAGGTATCACTAATACTTTATGATAACATCAATTTGGGATGCATATAGCTAACAGCAAGCAAATTGAAACTTTTTTCTACACATATTTTGTTATCCAATGATGAGATCCTGAGTTATATTGATATTCTACTGTCAATGTGGATAAGGCTGTACTATATTTCTAAACATCTTTTTAACATCTGCGATGCAAAATGAATCATTCTTCATCAAGCTGTTTCATGTGCTAGCAGTTCAGTTGGCTTTTCTGTACTTCCTAACGCAAACCGTTTTATTTCACCTCCTTTTTCCTTTTTTCTTTAATGGCTGATCCTCTCATTTCAGGTTGCAAAGGAAGCATCTGACATGGTGTTAGCAGATGATAACTTTAGCACTATAGTATCTGCTGTTAGTGAAGGAAGGTCCATTTATAACAACATGAAGGCTTTTATCAGGTTTATATTCAACCCTTCGCTCCATCTTGTGCATCATGATAAAATGCAGCACAGGGAAGTGTTTTGTATTTTTTTGTTGACACAGAGAGAGGGGGCAGCAGCGTTTAGTACGCCTAAATGTTGTGGGCAAGACATGGCTGGCTTCATGGATGAACTGCCACAAGAACTATTGATAACCATTCTAAGAACAGAGAACCCTTGTGCATTTGATATCTTGAAAATCAAACTCAATAGTTGCTCTATTTTCTCTTCGGTCATCTTTTTTATTTTTCTTATTTGATTGTTGGTTAAGGAGAAAGGTCTAGTTCTTGACTTCCAGCAGTAATAGTGAGAACTACAAGGGTGATAAATTGAGGCTTCCCATGTATTAGAAATTACAGGAAAGATGTTTTTGGTGTTATTGGAGTTGAAACCTAAAAATTCCAATTCATTTTTCACTTTTCAAAACTTTTATCAGAAACTCGAATTATGCCTCTTTTATATTCTTCGCTTGTTCATTTTGAAGTGAAATTTCAGTTTTGCTAACATTTTATTCATGTAGGTACATGATATCGTCCAATATTGGTGAGGTTGCATCTATCTTTTTGACCGCTGCTTTGGGGATTCCAGAAGGGATGATTCCAGTGCAACTTCTCTGGGTTAATCTTGTTACTGACGGACCCCCAGCAACTGCTCTAGGATTCAATCCCCCAGACAAAGATATAATGAAGAAGCCGCCAAGGAGGAGTGATGACTCATTGATTAGTGCTTGGATTTTATTTCGCTACCTGGTACAATACTTGTATCTATCTGGAAATTCTTGTCAACTATGATTTAGTGTTACTTTGGAGCAACTTAAAATTCCTGGCTAATCTTGTTCTTCATCTACAGGTGATTGGAACATACGTTGGAATAGCTACAGTTGGTATATTTGTCATATGGTACACACACCACACCTTCATGTTTATTGACCTGAGTGGGGATGGCCATAGCCTTGTCACCTACTCCCAGCTCTCTAACTGGGGTAAATGTGATTCCTGGAATGGTTTCTCAGTCTCGCCATACAGAGCTGGGTCCCGAGAGTTCAATTTTGATGCAAATCCATGTGAATACTTTCACTCTGGAAAAATTAAGGCTTCCACTCTTTCACTTTCTGTCTTGGTTGCAATTGAGATGTTCAATTCCCTCAATGCCCTCTCTGAGGATGGTAGCCTCTTAACAATGCCACCTTGGGTCAATCCGTATCTCCTAGTCGCAATGACTGTATCATTTGGCTTGCACTTTTTAATTCTCTATGTACCGTTCCTTGCACAAATTTTTGGTATAGTGCCACTCAGTCTGAACGAATGGCTTTTGGTGTTGGCTGTTTCACTACCAGTAATTCTTATTGATGAGGTTCTAAAGTTTATTGGAAGACAAAACAGTGTAGTGCGGCCTTCTAGTTCAAGCAGATATTCAAAGCGTAAGGCAGAGTGAGCACGAGAGAGGATCTCTGCTAGAGGATAAGATATTCTTGGTCTACACTTGTAACTTCCATCATGCTTTAAAAATTGACGTGGATGGTTTGGACCTTGTAGACTAGACTAATTGAACAGTATTGTACTTTTCAAAGTAGGATTTTCTTGATTTGAATAGTAGCCCAAGTACGCCTTTTTTTCCCTAACTGGAGCTGCATTTTTTCCCTTATGCATATGAATTGTTTAATGGTATGATACAGAAATTTGAATCATTAGATTGTGAAGGTTTTCGAAGCTGTGATACGTTCAAAACAAATGCAGGAGAGTGTTGTTCAAATTGGGAGGCGTGAACATCAATTAGAAGAACGAATCACTAGGTCTAACTTAGATGTTTGTCATATCATGTGAGCATCTAAATGGGTCTTTGTATACATCTGCTCTTGAAACGGATTTAAGTGCATTGTGTGACGCTGATCCTAATACAGATGATTTGTTTGACAAATTTAAATGAGTATAAGATCACTAGGTTGTAACCAAGTTTTGGCGGCACGGTCTTAATAATTCTTTCGTATACTAATGCAATGCCAAGGTCTTACATTTACTAGCACATATTATGGGTCTTGTTCATGTAGCTTCAGTTTCCTCTCCATCGGATACAAGTTCATTCAGTGTCAACTGGATTTCGGTTTAGGCACGAGACAAGGGTGGGGTGCACAAGTACTATTTTCGTGGGGGTATATTTATTGGTTCCTATACAGCAGTGTGGTGGAGTTAATCCTTTAAAAAGATAAAAAAGTTGAAGTTTACAAGAAGTTTCCTTATCACATCACAGCAATACAAGTGTTCACAAATAATAATAACAAAATGTCAGTGGCTTATTTAGACCTGGTATATTTATTTTTATGTTTAAAATTTATAATTATGTATTTCAGAATTGGAATTAAAATATCAAATAATTTATAAAGATGACAATAGGCTGACTCATGAGTTCAAAATTTAGGTATTTTTAATTGACCGACCTATGGCTAGTTTAGGCTCAGACCGACCCGAGACCCAACTCTTCTAAACAAAACGTCATCATTTTGCATAGAAGAGTTATCTTAGGTATATTTGGCTAGTCCAAGCCTGGAACCAATTAAAAAAGACTGTTTGATATTTTTAAATTAAAAAAATGGTTGGTCAATTGCCATCCTTAATAATTTATACACATTGTGCATTATTATCAAAGTTAATATTTGTAAATGGGTCATTCATATATTTATTTAAATTTATTGTTTACAAAAAATTAAAGTCTTCTTTCTCTACGTGCCATACGAATAAGGACAAGGGATTTCACGAAAACTATAAATTATGGGTAATTCCATAGGAATTCGAAAATTTATATGTGTATGAACAACAAATTTCTTTTAAGCTATTTCCAGTGAGTGATAATTCACTCAGTATGCTTAATAAGATTATTACCAGAGTACTTCAATAATTTATTTAAAAATTCATTAATATTGGTTATTCAGCTACACGTTCTGTCGAATATATATAGTTAAGTTTGAATATTATAAAAAAGATTACATTATTGGAATCTTTGAATTTTATCCTTATCATACAAGATTAGTTTGTTAGTTTATGCCCTTGTAGTTAATCGATTTGTTGTGAATTTATGTATTATATTATGAAATGATAAAATTAGCATGCATTATGTTTATTTCTTATGAAGAAAGTAATTAGTCTCATAAATTAAAGTATGAAAATACTTAAACAAATGTGTGAGTGCTTATTAAATAATAAGTTTACTGAACTGATTGGATCACGAGGATCTCAAATAGAATATTACTTATATATCTGTGGATTTTCTTATTATGATGGTTGTATAATTAATCCTTATAATTGAGATTATTAAAGTATCTTATGTGAAAATTACTATGTTTTGATGCTACTTTTTTATTTAAGATAGCCTAGTTGATAATACTTATTTATAATATGAACTATATAGAGATAATTGAGTAAATTAATAAAAGATTCGTCATTCTAAAGTAATTAGAGATAATGTTCCATTATTCTTTATTAGTAGTGATTTAACGAATTCTTTGGCCTGAGTGAAGAGATATTTGAAAAGGTAACTGTCTATGCATGATTATGATGTATAATTTATATCCTTTTGTCATTCAATATTCCAATTATATATATAATGTGGACATAATGTAGACTTTTTAAAATCTAATCATGTTCGTACTTACGAATAGTAATTGATTTATAATTGATATTTGACATTGATATTGAGTTAAGTCACTTTGACATGCATAACATTTGCGTAATCATGACATGTTGGTAGATGTTAATCTTAAATTATGATTATAAGTTTTTAATTGGAGAATTAAACATAAAATAAAAGGAATTTAACTTTATCTAATTCTTGTTATGAATTAGAATTAGAATTAGAATTATACTTTATAATCATTGTCAACATATTAAGAAATAACGAGTCACATATAAAGAATAGTCAAAAAGAGAAAAATTAATTTAAATTAAGTTAGACTTAATTACGAAGTTTGAAAATTTTATGGATTAAATATGAGATATTTGATTTATTAAAATTAATTTATAATTATAATTAGAGTTTAAATTTAATTATGATTAGGAAATTTAATTTGAATAAGTATGAAACTCTTCTATCTTTCTCTATAAATAGGATGAAGACATAAGGGATCAAGCACTCTTGGCTTCACCTCTTAAAAGTTAAGTTCTTTTTATTTTCTTTATGGATACTATTAAAAATTGGACATTTGGAAAACTCATGATTGACATTTCTTGAAGAAGTTTTCACAATAATTTGAATCAAGGATGATTAAATTACCTTTTTTGGTTCATGTTTTCAAGTTATTTAATTTTTGAGATCTAATCGAAAAGTTGTAAAAATATATATTTTTTGTTACGCTTGTAATTAGATCATGATTAGTTTTCTAATAGTGGTGTTAGAGCATCTTTTAACTGTTTAACTTGATTAAAGTTGTTTAATTGTTATTTATTTGATAAGAGTAAGACTTAAAAACTCATTTTAATGAATTCCCTAATGCAAATCATGATAATAATTAATTAAAGATTAATTTTGTTTAATTGAAACAAAATTATGCAAATGCTCCCTTTACTTGAGTTTTCTGAAAATTCAAAAGATTGACTTGTTTTTATTTGTTAATGGAAATTGTATTATATTTTGGGAAAAGCACGCTTGTTTTGTGTTTTCTAAATATTGAATGGCTTGAGATTTATATTTCCATATTTTTTATGTTTACGAAACACCATCGCCTGCCCCATCCCTTTCTTTTCCTTCTAGAATTATTGTGTTATTTTTTAATTTGTAATTACATGCCTGTTCACTCTTGTGGTTTCTGGAAATATCTTAAGTATGCCCCATAGGTTTAAGAATCTAGAAACCTTGAATTAGAGTTTGAGTATGATGAAGCTGGTTATTTTGAGTTATGGGTCTCCACTAGTGATGGTGCTAGCCGCTGGTGAAGCTACCTTTTATTGTTGTTGGAGGTGATGGAGCGAGTGGTGATTGTCACCAGTAGCAATGGCAAAATCGTCTTTGAATGAAGAGGTAATTCGATGTAAGAAGATAGACACCCATAAGAGACAAGCAATAACGGTGAGAGGAGCTCAAGGAGTGGCTAAAGGCAGAAAGAAACACAGGCAGCAACGACGGAGGAGTGAAAGTGAAGGGCAGAGATAAAGATAACATAAACCCTAGTTGCTGTAAAAATGAGACATGTGCCCCTACAAAAGGGAAGAGTTAGGGATGTCAAAAATTACTCGATGCGGCCCTATCAAACTAGCCCACTGGTCAGGTGAGTTTGGCTTGAGTCACCTCGAGCCATGGGCCACGGGCCAAGGAGGATAGGTCGAGCCTAGGGTCAGGTTAAGCAACCCAACTCGTGGCCTGGTCCCATGGCCCTCCCAAGGTTAACAAACAAAACGACGTCATTTTGTTTGTAGCAAAATGTTATATTTTAAAGGTAACTTCCACAGGGAAGACGACTTCGTTTTGCTTTAAGAGCTAAGGTAGAAGTTTTAAAAATTAAGATGCAAAACGACATCGTTTAATGAGAGGCAAAATGACGTCATTTGCCTCTCATTAAACTCCACGCAGCATGCTTCCCTCCTTCCTCCTCACCCAGCCAGCCAGTCACGCTCATGCACTCTCTCCTCTAGTTCTTCACTTCTTCTTTATGATTTTCATCCGTTCTTCTTCGTGTCACTTAGTCACGTTCTTACTTCGTTCTTTTTCTTTGTGTCATCTGTGACTCGTCCTTTCCCCAACTCCTTC
>JANZXP010000195.1:9301879-9325756 GCA_027576715.1 Erythroxylum flavicans | reverse complement strand
CCTCATTTGGCCTTTTAAATGCCCTTTTATAGTAAAAATTAAGGTTATGTCATAACACACGGTCAGATACACGAGCATGTAGGTGATCATGTGTGTGAAAATTATAAGAATCATAAGCTTACACGTTCACAGTAAGCTACACGAACACTTAAATGATTTTGAAACTCACTTGCACAATGGTGTAAGTCCAGAAATGGTCGTGTAGGTGGCAAAGATGCTCAAAATTGCATCTTCATGCTCTTATGCATTTCCAATGAGTTACATGGACTCATTTACAGTCGTGTAAGTTGTAGTAACTTCATTTCTTGCGTTCTTTGTCCCATATTTACCCTAATTCATCTACTTCTTTCTTTTAAGAAGGAAAATAAGATCAAACATTGATAGAACAACTCAAAGGATATGTTTTTATCTCATTTTGATTCTTGTTCCTCCAACTTGTATCTAAAACCAAAAAATTAACCAAAAATAAGTATCTTAAGTGCATCCTAACATTACTCACTAAGCATTAGGGAGCAAATATATAGCCAATCAAGCAATTAACAAGTTCCCCAACACTTAGGTTTTGACCATCCTTGAGTAAAACTAAAAATCAAAATCAAAATCCAAAACACTTCCTCTTTTCCATATTTCCCAATAATAGATAGTTATAAGAAAAGAGGAATAACTTTCAAAATCATAGCAAGAATTAAACATTCAATGTTTTGACTCATGATCAATTAACAACAATTCTCTTCAAAAATTGAGTAATCTAGGGGTAGATTGATAGCTTTTAACTAAAAATGAAATAAATCTATAGTTACACTCAAACACGTTTCATGATCAAGACATTCTATGACTTTGCATATCATTTCAGCTCTCCACTACTCAAGATTCATAGGCATAATCATGAATTAAAGAACTTTTAAGTTTGTAATATGGTCAAAGGTTAAGGTAAGAAATAATTGGGTCATGTAGTTCAAAAGTCATCAAAACTAGGGAAACAGGAAAAACACTCAATGAAGTATCAAGTGTAAAAATTAACATCCACCCAAAATTGGGTACCATCAACTATGATGAATATAAAAACTCTGGTTCATAGCTTATATTCAAGCCTTCATACTACCAATCACATGAAGAACAAGGAATTAGAAGGAATATCCCATAAAAAACAATGATGAACAATACACTATAACCGTAAGGAATGACCTTTCACAATAACTTCTCCTTTATTTGCATCATAATCAGTTCACTTATTTTATAAAACTTTAGGAGGAAACATAAAATGAATTGCTTCATAAAATAAGTGATTTCCCTCCTTAGTAACTTCTTTTCTTTTATTCTCTTTTTCTTCTTTTTTTCAATTTTTTGAAGCTAAAAATTGAAAGAAACTACATCAATGATGGAATTCATTCATAAAAGATAAAACATTCTATCAATTATAACTAACCCACATATATGCACACCCCCACGATTATGCTCTTGTGCATCCATAATCATCAACAATCACAAATGCTCCATTACCTTTAAGTCCTAGGTAAAACATTTAGTTAGGTTAAAAGCTTGTAATGTGGTAAACATAAAAAGAAAAGGATAATGAAGTTTAAAAGGCTTAACAATAGGATAAATAATGTCATTAAGTAGGCTATTTGGCTAATTTAGCTTACAAAAGAAAGATGCCTATATCATTTCCATGTTAATGCATGTAATAAAATTTAGTCTCGAATAGAAAATGAAGGCAAAGTCAAGATGTACATGTCATGAAGATCACACACGAAGAAAAGATAATGAGATCGATATAGATGTGTCAGTCTAAAAGGCCTAAAATCTCACTAGCTTATGTTTACCCACTAGTTACTATTCTTCTAAAGAAAATGTACATTGACCAATAATAAGAGTAAAAATTTATACCCAAGTTGCCATAAATTTTTCTTATTAATTTTACTCTCTAATTCTACCTATATAGTCCTAAAAGCAATAAAAAAGAAAATTCTTTTTTACATGCAAAAAGAACTTTAAAACATCCCAAAAGAACTTAAAACAAACATTGCCCCACCCCCACACTTAGAACTTAAATTGTCCTTAATGTAACATTAGATGTAAGAAATCACGCATTTAACAAACAACAATTACGAAAAATATAAAGGAAAAGGAAGAAACTCCTGAGCAGCACCTTTGTTTATTATCATTAGCTCGATTCAATGTTTTCCTTATCTCGTGATGTGATCTAAGTCTTCAAACGTCACTACTTCCATATTCTTCACTTAAAATCCTTCATAGTATGGCTTCAATTGATGGCCATTCACCTTCCATTTCTTTCCAGTTTTCAGGCTCTGTAGCTCTACTACATTATATGGAAAAACATTAGAAACAATAAAATGATTGACCTAACGAGAATGTAACTTACTTGGGAATAATTTGAGTTTATAATGATAGAGAAGCAATTTTTGACTAATAACAAGTTTTTCCTTAATATCATCTTATCATGGAAAGTTTTAATCTTTTCTTTTATATCCTTGCATTCTCATATGAGTCATTCTACATCTCTTCAATCTCTTATAATAGTAGCTTTCTATAGACTCCCATCTTATCAAAGTTCACATTACGACGCTTCATAGCCTAGTATGCATTGTGTTGTAGCTCTACAAAAATATGACACAACTATCTAAACACCATTTTATATGGGGACATCCTAATTGCAATTTTATAGATTGTTCTGTAGGCCCATAATGCATCTTCCAACCTTAAGCTCCAATCCTTCCTAATAGGTTGAACTGTTTTCTCTATTATCAACTTGATTTCTCTGTTGGATACCTCAATTTGACCACTAGTTAGGGATGGTAGGAGGTAGAAACCTTGTGCATGATATGGTACTTCTTGAACAAAGTTTCCATCACCCTATTACAAAAGTGTGTTCCCTTATTGTTTATAGTGGCTCTTGGCATCCCAAAACTAGAAATGATATTAATCGTGAAAAAAACTACAACTTTAGTATTATTAGTTTTGGTGGTTTTAACTTCCACCCACTTAGAGACATAATCAACTACAAATAAGATATATTGAAATCCAAAAGATAGAGGAAACATTCCCTTCAAATCAATGCTCCAAGCATCAAAATTTTCACAAAAAATAATAGGGGTTTGTGGCATTTGGGGGATAAGTAACTTGATTATTAGCACCTATTTCATCACTTGCAAAAAACATATGCATCTTAAACAACAAAGGCCAGTAAAAAACACTCTCCAAAACTTTATAGGCAATCCTTTCTTACCCTAAAGTGCCCTCCACAAATGTAAATATGATAGAAGTTTAAGATAGAAGGCATCTCACTTTCAGGAGCATACCTTTTTATGACTTATTCTCTACAGTGCCTCCATAGATAAGGTCATCCTATATATAATATTTGGCTTCACTCTTTAATTTGTCTCTTTTAGCTTTTTCAAAACCTATAGGTAATTTGTTAGTAAATATAAAATTATGATATTTTCATACCATGGAGATGTTAAATTGGTGAAAATCAATTGTTAATCTGGGAACGTTTCTTTTAAACGAATATCATTTTCTTTTCTGATCAAGTGAATGAGGTGATTAATAACAGCATTCTCTGTCCCCTTTTTATCTCTTATTTCCAAATCAAACTCCTAAAGGAGGATAATTCATTTGATTAACCTTGACTTTGCTTCCTTTTTAGTGAGATAGTACTTCAAAGTTGTATGATTAGAGTAAACAATAACTTTAGCACTTAGCAAGTATGGCTGTAATTTTTCTAAAACAAACATAACAGATAAAAGCTCTTTTTTGATTGTGGAATAATTTAGATAGGCTAAACTCAAAGTTTTCGAAGCATAGTAGAAAACATGTGTAGCTTTGCCCACTCTTTATCCTAGAATTGCCCCTATTGCCTAATCACTTGCATCACATATGATTTCAAAAGGAAGGCTCTAATTTAGAGGCTTAATCATTAGTAGGAATGTTACGAGCTCCTTATGTCTATCAAATTTCTCCTTGCACTTATCATCAAATTCAAAAAGGACATCTTGCTGTAATAACTTATGTAGAGGAGAGGATATCTTCAAAAAATCCTTAACGAACCTTCGGTAAAAACCTACATGCACAAGAAAAAAAAACAAACTTCTTGCACATTTGAGGCGTAAGGCAAGTTAGAAATGAGATCAATCTTAGACTTGTCGACCTCTATACCCCTAGAAGATAGAACATGCCCTAGAACTATACCTTTATCAACTATAAAATGACTTTTTTTTCAATTGAGTACAAGGTTAGGTTCAATACATCTTTCCAAAATAAGTGCAAGATTCTCTAAGCAATTTTCAAAGGAAGAACCATATACACTAAATTTAGGAGCCAAGCAATTATCAACGGTCCGGGCCTGGTCAAACTGGGCCATGAGCCTGGGCATAGGCCAAATGGGTTTGGCTCGAGTCACTATGAGCAGACCTATAGCCCACAGGCTAAGGAGGTTAGGCTAGGCCTGGTCTCAGGCTATGCAACCTGGCCCATGGCTTGTGGCCCACATAGTGTCTACAAATAAAACGAAGTTGTTTTATTAACAGCAAAACGACGTTGTTTTGTTACATTTTAAAAATAACTTCTGTAAGAAAACAACATCATTTACTTTCATTTTGTTATGTTTTAAAAATAATTTATGTTGGAAAACGACATCGTTTTAAGTGCAAAATACGTCGTTTAATTTATAGAAACAACTTAAAAATAAAAACAAATCAACGTTGTTTTGTTTCAAGTAAAAACAACGTCGTTTAATTACTCACAAGTTTTAAAAAACTAGAAGCAAAATGACGCCATTTTGCTTCTCATTTAACTACATACAGTGCCCCCTCCTAGCCATTCACACGAAAATCTCCTCTATTCTTCTTCTTCACTTCTTCTTTGCATTTGGATTTTGTACTTCATCTGTTCACGTTCTATTCTTCTTTGTGTCACCCACTCATTTTCTTCCTTCATTCTTCTTCGTGTCATTTGTCGTTTCTCTAGCTCCTTTGTCGGTCGTGTGAAAGTCACCAATGCACTAACTAAGCAACAGTCCAACGTATAGTTAATAAGGTAATATCTTTTCTGAAATTTGGTTTTTTATTAAATTTTGATTTTTTAAAGATTATTGTGATTTAGTTTGGTGATACTGATCTGATTTGGCTAATTTGAGAACTTTGTATGTTAATAATGGCAATATGTGATAAGGCATGTATAACATTTGATGAAATGCACCGCCGTGTTTAAAGAAAATGGATTTTGATTATTTGATCCTTGAAGATGAACCATCATTTCAGTTTGGTGCTTCGACTTTCAAAATTTTCTCTTATATCCCTGAATCCTCAAATATGGAATTCAATAACGTCTAAAATCTTCTATTATTATCGCTTGCAAATTTATGTTCAATTTTAACAGTTTTTATACATGAATGTGACTGATTTTCATTCTTCTACATACGTTGGCCTGTGAATATTTTGTTTGAACACGTAAATGTTTCTTTATGTGGGATAATATACAAATTATTAATTTGTGTTTCTACTACGATATTTTAGATCTAAATCATAAGTTAATATCTAATGCCTCATTGCATTTAAGATATAAAAGAAGAGTAAATAATAAACTACCTATGACTTAAAAAGTGAAAAAAGAGAAGCAAAACTTGATTACTAGTGGGACAGTTCAGGTACTAGCAAGTGGACTTAGTTAAAGATAAAGTAATATCATTTTGCCAAGTGTTAGTTCATGTTATATTATACAATTCAAAGCATTTCATCACTTTCAAACCATCATGATGTCAATTTATCCATTTGCTGAGCTTTTAGAACTCTCTACTCTTTTTCCCTTGTCTCTCTGTATCTCTCGTGTGAACCAATGACCAAAACTCTCACTTTCATTCTTTAAGTGTATTGTTGTGTGCCTTTTGCTTCATCAGCTCTAGTGGCAGTAAGTGGCAGTAACCTTTGAACCACAGCCACTATTGACAATACCAACTATTGCATTATATTAGTATTCATTTATCTCTACAAGCTTCAGTCCTTTTGCTTCAAACAAGAACTAACACCTAAGCTTCTTGCCAATCTTGGTATTATTACCTACATTTTATTTCATTTAAATTAATTTATTTTCTGTTCATAGCTAATACTTAAGTTTTTTAACTTAATGCTTCATTTATTGTCTTAGAAATTTTAGAAATATAATATTAGCAAAGTTTTTAAATAAAGTCAAGCTATTACAACATAAGGCATATTACTCAGAATTTGATTGAGAGGACGATGTCGACTTGAGTATCTCCACTCTTTTAGACATACTTATCTTCTTTTTTTTAATTTGCCTCCTCTTTTTTATTAATGTAAACTCTCCAAAAGACTATTTGAAATCTAGGTCACAAGCAAATCAGAGTAAAGCATTAGCTATCTATCATAAATAAATACAACATGGAAGATAAGCAAGTAGATGAAAAGGTTGCTAACATCCTGACAAATATGCATTGACAATTAAAATACTTTAAATGTTCGCTACTTCCAAAACTTAGAAGTTTAACAAATCTTAGTTAAATCAAAGTACCTTAAATTAACGAACCTTTATTATATGTCGATTATTTCCAACCTCAAGTATTTATATGCTTTTGTCAAATGGATGAGTATATTCCTTCAATTGAGAGTTTTAATCCAGTACTAAAGATAGAAATAAAACTTCTATTTCGGAACCAAGTGAGGATAGAAGTTCAACTAGAACTCAAGTTACTCAACATATGAAGTTTGGAATCAATTTAATAAGACTATATTGACTGACATAATTGAAAAAGCAGAGTGCAAGTATTGTCAAAAGTTGTATTCGATCATTTAAAGAGACATACGGATTCATGTGCTAGAAGAAGATGATTTTAGGAGGTCAAATATTTTTTAACCTTAACCTTATGAAATGGAAGAATGAATTGACTGTAACAACTTTTGACAACAACAAATCAAGGATTTTTATGGCTAATATCATTATTGGAGATGAACAACCATTGTTTATGGTTGAAAGCAAAAGATTAAGGATATTTCTTAATTTACTCCAACCGAATTTCAAGGTTCTAAATCAGAATATATTGAGGAAGGATATTTTCAAAATTTATGAGGATAAGAGGAGAGAGACATTAAGAGCATTGTCAAGTGTTAAAGGACGAATTGCCATAACAATGGACATGTGGACAACCAATAACCAAAAGAAGGGTTATGTGGCAATGACAACACATTATATTGACAATGATTGGATGTTATACAATAGAATTTTAAGGTAATTTATATTCTTTAATATTTTTATCATTTACTTTTTTCATTAGTTTATGAATTTATGATTAATGTTGGAACTATTTGTACATGATAGGTTCATTTATGTGCCAGCACTACATACATCTGAAAAATTGGAAAATGTGTTGAAAGACTATTTGATGAACTTGAACATCGACAACAAAGTATCCACCATCACAGTCAACAATGGTAGTATGAATGATGCTATAATTGAGAAGTAGAAGGGTAAGATGTGGGTTGGGAGCTTATTGGTAAGTTATTTTATATTCGTTTTTTTGCGCACATTATTAACTTGATTGTGAAGAATAGGTTGGAGACGATAAAGGAAGCAATAGGTTGTATTCAGAATTGTGTTCTATATTAAAGTGCAACTCCTAAAAGAGTTTAAACTTTTAAAGATGGTGCATAAATTTTATGCATTCCGAGTTCAAAGAAGTTGGTTTTGGATTGTCCAACCAGATGGAACTAAACCTTTAACATGTTGGAGTCGACAATCCCATATACTGAGTTGTTTATTAGACTAGCCAAAAGGGATTCTCATTATATATGTGTGCCAACAGAAGATCAACGGGACTTAGCTAAAGATCTTTGTATGAAGTTGAAATTATTCTATAATATGATTGAATGTTCTTAGGAACAAAATATCCAACTTCCTTTAGCACTATGTCCTACATAAAGCATTTTTTTTATCATTGTAGATGTTTGACTCCACTGAATCTATTTGGACTATGGCGGAGCGGATGGCAGAGAAGTAGGGTTTTCATTAGTCTAAGGTTGGAGATATTATTGCAATGTTATATGTGTTGGACCTAAGATACAAGATGGACAGGGTTGAATGTATTTATAATGCATTATACGGTGGAAAGCTCAAGAGCATGTACATACCATGAAATAATTACAGTATCAATTGTTTAATGATTATCAAGTTAGAATGCAACAAACTCATGATCGGGATTTTAGTAGTGCATGTAGTTCAACTCTGACTTCAGTTTTAGGCTCGACCTCATCTCCTAACCCAGTATTGACATATTCTATTTCACATTTTTTGAAAGGGAAAAGGGCTAGGACTTCTTATAATATGATGGAGTTAGATAAATATTTTTCCAAAGATTGCATTCCTGAAATTGAAGGTGAGCACTTCGATATATTGTTATGGTGGTAGAAGTCTGGAAATAATTATCCGATCATGTAAGTCATCACACGAGACTTGTTAACTATTTCATCATCCACTGTTGCTTCAGGGTTTGCATTTAGTACTAGTGGTCGAGTTATTACTCCTCATCGTGCTCAACTTCATCAACGCACTATGGAAGCCTTCATGTGTGCTCAAAGTTGGTTAAATAATGAAGATATTGATGATAAATTCTTTTCTTTTTACTATATTAATTTTATCTATTTTTATATTATTTTACCTAATATTGTGTTTTTAATTTTCCTACAGCCACAGGTATTATTGCAGAGGTGACTAGTGAAATTAATCAACCAATTATACATTATTATCTTCAAATATATGAAGATGATGGCATATTTAATTTTCTTTTAATTTTACTATTACATTAATAAATATTCTTTTTATTTTAATATTACATTATTAAATATAATGTTTATACATATAAATGATTTGATCCAAACTGACACTATTGACGATCATAGCAATAAGTACACTTAGATGCTTTCTCAGTCTCCACCCTCCAGTATCCAATGTCCACACTTCATTTGTCTGGCATGGTATTATCTTAATTTTGTAAATTATATTATTTCTTGTAAAATGATTGGGATAATCATTCGTGTACATCACAAATTTCTATAGTTAATGAATTTGGTTTTATTAATTCTCTCTTATCATATATTTAAGTAAATTTAAAATTCATAATTAATTGAATTGAAATTCAAAATGTTTCTACAAATTCCTAATCAATTGAATTAACATTCCTAATTAATTATTTATTTATATAATCATATGTTTCAATGGAAGATAAATTAATTATTTATATAATTACATGTTTCAATTGAAGGTTATTATTAAATTCAAATTAATTAATTCAACTTTGTTTTTTTAACATTATAATGTCAATGTAACTTCAATTAATAAAATTAATTACTTAATTTTAATCTTTTATTGCTTATAATTTTATTTTTAATTATACATTAATTTAGTTTTGTTAGAGTCCTTACTCCTTAGTAAATTTTCTAAAGTATAGAATGTGACCTATAGCAATTTTTTATAAATTTTCTTTAATTAAAGTTTATTTAATTTATTAAAATGTTTGTATGAGACTGTGTATGTGTAGTAGAGATAGATATGCTTTAATAAGAGATAAGTCGACAATAATGGCCTCATAACTTTTGCACAATATTAACAAAACACTGACTACTAATGGGTGCCTTGACTTAGAACTTTTACGAGTTAAAGAATCAACTAATTTAACTCGATAATATGTTACAATTTCACTTTTTAAGAATATATAAACAATTATGGTAAGTTTTAACAAAAGTAATAATTTATAAAAACATATCAAAAGTATTTGTAAAATGTATTCTAATTTTAATAAAATAATAGCTATTTTAATATAATATACGAATACTATAAGTAACCTCAATTACTTTTATATTCTTTTGAAATTGATACATTAGGATTGATTCATTTTAAGATTTATATAAATACATATATGCATAATGTATGCATTGTGTAAATATGAAATAAAAAATAAAAAAGTTTTAATGTGTTAAAAGTAATCATGATTTAATTTCTTTTAATATGTGTAATAAAAATATAAAATTTTACAATGATTAATTAATAATAGATATAATATGAATCGAAAATAATATTTATAGAAGTAAAAAAATCAACAATAACTAAAAATTATATGTATAATTATTATTTATAGTATATAATTTAAAACAACAAACAACATCAATTAAGAGTTCCGTACATAATTTATAAAAACATTAAAAGTTTGAAAATATTATATTATAAAATTAATATATGTAGTTTTATAAAATAATATTAAAAAGAATTATAATAATTTTTAAACACGTAAAAATAATATTTGAAATAAATTGTAATTAGATATTAACTTTTTTACATTTACATTATAATTAATTGTTATAATAAAGTTACAAAATAGAAATTAAATTCACTTGTTTGGAGGGAATAATTATAACAACATTATTATAGCTACATGTTTTTAATTAATATATATTGGTTCATATTTTATATCATTTATTTTATATAAATATTTTCTATAATTTATATGTAATTCCATCCTACACTTTATTATAAATGGTTATGCTATAATTTATAATTTAAGAATTCAAAAAAATATAACTACAATTTTCAAATTCTCTTAAATTAAATATATAAAAAATTTAAAAATTTATAAAAATTTCGAGTCGACTTAGACCCGACGGGCTGCCCGTGGCTCACCTGGATTGGCCCATGGGTTGGTTGATTCTATCCTGCCCACTAGTCACTAGCCATAGGCCGCCCCCACGGACCAAGTTTGAGTCAAATTATATTTTGGCCTCCATAAATACCTTTGAAATCTACTCAACATACTAAGAGAAAATCTATGCACCTTTGAAAAGTTGAGGGTGCATTGCATAAACCAAATGACATCCTTCAGTAAGCAAATATACCATATAGGCATATGAATGTGTTCTTTTCTTAGTCTTTTGGTACAATAAGGATCTAAAGAAAACCGAAGAATCCATCTAAAAAATATTAATATTTATATCCAATAAGTCTCTCGGGCATGTGATCAATAAATGGAAAGGAAAACTAGTCTTTACGAGTTACAATATTCTATTTTCTATAATCAACGCACATAGGTGGAAGCTAACTCACCATCCTAATTAGTCACCACTGTGATTCCATATT
The DNA here is from genome assembly GCA_027576715.1 of Erythroxylum flavicans. Classification (NCBI taxonomy): domain Eukaryota; kingdom Viridiplantae; phylum Streptophyta; class Magnoliopsida; order Malpighiales; family Erythroxylaceae; genus Erythroxylum; species Erythroxylum flavicans. The sequence goes on along the minus strand of JANZXP010000195.1, from coordinate 9,314,602 downwards.
TCTTTAAAACCACCTATATTGGACTTACCCACTTATTGTGAGAGATAGGATAACTAACTTTAGTGTTATAAAGCTTTAGTACTTCATTCTCATAACTTCCATCATTGGAGAATTTAACCTATGTTATATTTGTCTAGTGAACTTGGCATCCTCCTCAAGAAAAATATGATGCATGCATATAGAAGGGATTATTTCTCGAATATCTACAATTTTCTTTCCAATGACCTTCTTGTTCTCTCTTACTATACACACTAGTTTAGCTTCCTGATCAGAAATCAAAACTACAGAAACAATAACTGGAAAAGTCTAATTGTATCTTAAATATGTATACTTCAAGTGGGCAGGTAGTGGTTTCAACTTTACACCAGGTACTTGCATATCAGAAGGTAATAGCCTCTAGTAAGATTCAGGTAACTGTATAAAAGCAAGTTCATACCATATAGGAGATGTTTCCAAAGAATGTAAGGTAGCTGTCATCTCAATTAGCTCTTTTTCCAACTCAACATCATCAATGGCTTCCAACTTCAAATGTTCAGTTAAAATTACTTCTAACTGATCTCTTCAATTTAACTTAAACATTTCCTGCACTATAGGATCAATCATGTCAATGGAGAAATCAGAATGATCATTTTGAGGATGTTTCATAGAATTAAAAATATCGAAATGAGTTACTTCTACATTAAATTCCATCTTGAGGGTGCTCTTATGAACATCTATCTTCATTTGGGTCATGTTAAGAAATAGTAGGTATGAGATTATATGAGGGTTTCATCATTCATATTCACCATATAAAAATCTGCAAGAAATAGCAACTTAATCGCAACACCAAAACATCCCCAACCACTCCATTGGATGAATATTAGTAGGGTTAGCTAATTGTATGATAACACTATTCTCTTTTAAAAGGCCCAAGTTTAAAAAAGCATAGATAGAGCGAGACATAACATTGATTAATGCTTCTAGATCTAGCATAGCTCTCTTAATTACAATTTTACCAATCTTAAAAGGAATGGCAAACATACATGGATCTTTACATTTTTTAGGCATTTTCTTTCTGAAGATCGCAAAAACATTCTCACCTATCATGACCTTCTCTTTACCTCTTAGCTTTCTCTTATATGAACACAAATCCTTAAAGAATTTTGCATATCTTAGCACTTGTTTGATTGCGTCTAAGGGAGGAATATTTACTTCTAGTTATTGAAAATTCTTTAACATCTCTTCATCCTTTTGCTCTTTTTCGATTTTTCCAACCTATTAGGAAAAGATGGAGGGTTGGTTTTAACCAAAATGGGAAATTTGGAATTTACCTTTGAGCTAGATGAGGGATTTCCTTCTTCTCCTAACTCCTTCTCAGTTTCATCTTCATTATCTATACTTTGTGGGGTCTTCTTGGGATCCTTAAGCTCTTTATCACTCCTTAAGATCACTACACTAACATTCTTTGGATTTATCTCGGGTTGAGATGGCAGCCCATCTGACCCATCTTACTCTCTAAATTTTAGATGCTAGACCTTATGTCTTAAAATTGAAATCTTGTCTCTCTAAATTTTTTTTACATCCTGGTGAAATTTAAGAGTATTAATGGAAAAAGACTTAACTATATCTTCCAAAGATGCAGCTAAGTTGAAAGAAAAAACTCGTGGTCTAGATTGAAATTGATGCATTCCTTATGGCCTATGTGAGAAGTAGTTTTATTGCCTATTACCTCCATAACTTAGGTTTGGGTGATCTCTCCAACCTAAGTTATAGATTATATTGATGGGAAAAAATTTCCCCTATAACATTAACATACTCCATATTTCCATCTTGCAAAGTTGGATATCTATCTGTCAGATGGTTCATATTTACACATATATTGCAAGCTTTCACTCGTGTCTGGCCTAAAGTAATTTGTATAACAAAAGATGTTCTATGGATGAAATGTTTACCTTATTTATGCGACAAATATCATTACGAATGTTAAATTATTGAGGGTTTGCCACCATGCCCTCGATTAAAGTTTTGGCCTCCACGGTAGTCTTTTCACATAATGCTCCATCACTTGTTCCATCTATTAAGCTCCTATCCATCAATAATAGCCCTTCATAGGAGTATTGGATATGGAGTTGTTTCGTGATATTGTGATAGGGGCAGTTGGCATATAACTTCTTGAAGCATTCCTAATACTTGTAAAGGGATTCTCCATGATGTTGCTTTATCCCACAAATCTCTTTCTTTATATTAGTTACCTTTAACGCTAGAAAGTATTTCTCCAAAAATAGCCTCTTCATTTCAATCCATGTGTTCACACTCCCTACAGGAAGATCAGAAAACTAGTCATATGATACATCCTTTAGTGAAAATGGGAAGGCTCTTAACATAATCTGCTTATCTGTCACCCCTGGATGTTTCATACTAAGACAAACCACATTGATCTCCTTAAGATGCTTGTGAGCTTCCTCACCTACAAGCCCCTGAAAGTTAGGCAAAAGATGGATTAAGCCAGACTTAAGCTCAAAAGCAATAAGTTCAATAAAATTAGGAAAAGTAATACATAAGGGTTTTTGACTCAAATCTAGTGCAACCAACTCTCTTATAGTTAAATTCAATTCCTTTGTTTATTTTTTGAGTTATTCAGTTTTTCTTTGTAGCCTTCATAGTGTTCTTTCAATCTCGATATCAAATTGTATAGGGTCTTAATGAGGAGATCTCGTCACTATCATTCATAAACACTAAAAATATGAAAATATTAAGAAATAGTTGTAAAAACTAATGATAAATATATATGTAACACCAATTAATATTGAAAATAAAAACTAAATCACTCCACTCTGCGACAATAGTGTCAAAATTCTTGATGCGAGTCGAAAACATTAAAAAAATAACACCTCTCTGTACAACTAAATTTAAAGTGGTGAGCAAGGATCATATCCACAGAGAGTGTGTGTCTAGCTTTTGTAATGGATAAATCAACGTTTAGGTTTTAAGGGGGGTATGGTTGAGTTTGATAAACAAAATAAATTGAAACTAAATGATTAAAGGTAAATCAAGTTAAACAGTATAAAAGTGATAAAATTAACCAATAGCTTTCAAATATAGTTTATGGTTCATTCTGAACATTCATTCGAATGATCACAATTGATCGTCATGTTATTTTCATACCTCTCTTTGAAACTATTAACCATAGATTAACAATAATCTCTATTAATCTCATTCTTGCTTTATGTTGTATCTAATTAAAACAAGCTTACTAAACGATTGAAGGTAAATCAAATCAAACATTGTAAAAGTGATAAAATTAACCAACAGCTTTCAAATCTAGTTTATGGTTCAATCTCAACTATCGTTCGAATGATCAAAATTAATCGTCTTGTTGTTCTCATACCTCTTTTTGAAACTATTAATTGTAGATTAACAATAATCTCTGTTAATCTCAGTCTTCTTTTAGGTTGTATCTAATTAAAACAAGCTTTTAATTAGGTATAGCTATTAGACAACCTAGAATAAGCTCTCTAGGTTTAGTGTAACACCACATTATGGAATAGGAAAATAGGTTAATCTGAGTAACATGTCGGGTCATTTTACCCATGTTATGTTATCAATAAGCTCTTTAGATTTAGTGTAACACCACATTATAGAATAGGAAAATATGTTAGTCTAAGTAACAATCAAATAAGTCGAGTCATTTAACCTATGTTATGTTATCCTTAATGATGCACAACCATTAGTTTATTATCAATGAATCAAATGTTCAGTGATTATATATTGCAATCTAGATTCTAGCAATGAGTTCATGCATAAATAATCTATTTGGAGTGTATAAATCTTTTATACATAAATCCTAAAACATTAATAATAAAATAACTCAATCAATTCCAAATCAAAGTAAGAACAACATCACTAGATTAATGAATCCCCAAACATGTTCATTAGCCTCAATATCCCCTTTGAACTAGAAAGATGAAGTTTAGCTCCATATAGCTCTCTAAAGGGTAAGGAATATGCTACTTTTCATATCTGTAAAGATTTCATGCATCATTTGGCCTCTTATATGCCTTTTTATAGTAAAAATTAGGGTTATGTCATAATACACATTCAAGTACAAGGGTGTGTAGATGACTGTGTGTGTGAAAATTATAAGAATCGTGAAACTACATGTTCAAATATGTAAGTCCACACACGGCTATGTAGATTATAAATGTAACGTCGGACTCTCTGAGCCCTTTTCTATTGGTCTGTACTTTGAGATACTCCTGTATATTGATATATACATGGTTGTATATAAGTTCAAAAATGTACCCTTTCAGTAAATATGTCAGTGATATATAATGTTATATGCCCTTACATGAACTTAAAGTTCATCGATATGCAAAATCTTGGAGATTTCTAACATATAAGCTTCTAAGTGTGTAAAACTGAGTCCATTGGATGGATATGGCCATGGTGGCTGAGTTAAATGTGTTATAATACCTTAGAGGTGATTAGACATAATTTATAGACTTATTGGATACTTAGAAAGCTTAATTGCAAAAGTTGATGTACATAAGGGATTTAAAAGTAAGTTTTTGATTCTTAGAGGACCAATATGTAATTTTATAAAGTTAAGGGGCTTAATTATAATTTTCAAAAGTTCGAGGGCCAAAATAAAAATAAAAGTTTTGATCATTCTCAAACTTTGAGCTTAATTGCAAATTTAGGAAAAGTTTGAAGGCTATAATGGTAATTTCACATAAGTTAATGGCAAAAAGGTAAATTTGCCATGTTTGGTCAAAGAAGAGTCAATATTCTAGACCCTTCTTCCTTATGTGTGGTTGTACACCCCACCATTTAGCATTAAAACACTTTGTTTTAATTAAAAGAAAGGAGAAGAAAGGAGAAGAGAGGAGAAGAAGAACACTTTCGGTCGTTACCCAATTTCCACCATTTTTTTCTCCAACCCAAACCAAGGTGTTCTAAGTTAATTTGGGATCAAAGAACTCAAATCTATCATCAAAGAACTCAAATCTATCATTGGATTTGAGAATTCTCAAAGGATTTTAAGATATCACTAAAGAAAAGTTTTGGTAAATTTTGTCTCATCTCTCTTTGCATTATGATTTTGAGTTTGATGTTAAGATATGATGTTCTCCATGCTTGAATATGCATGAAACATGGTTTAGATGAACGGAATGAGTCATGGAGAAGTCTCTTTAAGCTAAAATCGAGATATCCTCTCTTTGGTGAAAGTTTGTAAAATTTTGAATATCTTTTAAAATTGATGGTTTAAATGAATGGAATTGGATTTAATGGAGTAGTGAAATGTGTTGTTGTTTAGAAGTGCTTGTCATATAACAAGATAGGAGCATCAATTACTATAATAAAGTCTTGAAAATATGACTTGAAAGTCATGCACATTAGTTGTTTGATAAAATGCCTAAGGCCCTGATTGGTTGAGGGGTTAGTAATAGAACGAAATGGAACGTAACACACTTTCATCGTTTAGTTGAGGGTTTCATAATGGAATGGAACTGAATGGGATAGAAGTGTAGGGTTTCATGTTACGTTCCATTCCATCCTAAACAGTGAAAATAAGAAACCTCTGAGTCAGGGGGGTTTATGATGGAACATAAACTAATAAATACATACTACCTAATATACCCTCAACAATTTTTCTTAATACCAATTATTTCTTCTAACTCTAACCCCTTTTCCCCATACTCATTTATTAATAATATTTTATATTATTTCTTCTTACCCTAATAATAATATTTTTATGTTATTAATAAAAAATTGTATATAATTAATAACAAAATAAAAATTTTTAATAAAATTTTTATTAATGAAAAATAGAAAACATATAAAAATTATTTTTCAATTGTTTGTATATATTTCTATATAAATATAAATATAAATAAATAATTTTTAAATATAAATCACATATAATAGAATATAATTTATTAAATATTTAATAATACTTTTTTAAAATAATTAATAATAAATTGTATATAATTAATAATAAAATAATAAAACTTTTATTAATTTTAAAATAGAAAATATATAAATCAAGTCACAACTATGACTTTTTAATTGGACATGATTTCTGTTTTAAAATCATAGCGTTAAACCTCTTGTAATAACTATTTTAATATTAGGGGTATAATAGTCATTTATTATACATTACATTTCATTCCATCCATCTTTCAAACAACATTTCACTACATTACATTATGAACCCTTCCATCTCTCCTAAACAACTTTTTACTATATTATACTCCATTCTATTATAAACCGTCCCTTTTTGTTCCATTATATTCCATTCCGTTCTGTTAACTAACATCTAACCGAACAGCCCCTAAGTGAACTTGGCTTAGGATTTAAGGATTGTAATGGTGTGCATTGGAAAGAGATTTTCATGTTTACTTAAGAGTAAACTTGAATTTTTGCATAGATTGATGAGTAGTGACCTAATGTGCTTGGATAATAAGGGATATAATCACGTGAGAAGCTTAATGGTCGAATCCTATAGCTTAAAAATAGTGATATTGTGCTTTATACACTTATATGATGGTGTATAAATATAAGATATATGTTTGAGTAGTAAATACATTGCATATTGTATGTATAAAGGCTGGGTAGTTGTGGATCAAGGAGTTCGTACAGAGGATTATTAAAGTCAAGGGAGTGTACACCTTTTTTGGAGGTGAGTTGGGGAAAACATATCTCTCAAATAGGACTATGACAACCCAAGACATACATAATGACTTGTATGTGAATTTTGAACCTAGGTAATGTATAGTAGAATTGAATCTCAAATAGATGCTAGTATACTTATATATTTAATGAACGACAATGATTTGAATAACTTTGCACTGCAAAAGATTATTTCCACTACATGAAATAATGTTTTGGAACTTACATATGCATAACTGAGTCATGTATGCTGTGTGTATGTATTATCTTTTGGTTTAGAGCCATGGCAAGGTTCCATTTTATCTGTTGGATCTATAAATAAGGCATAGTACTTACTTGATTTTAGCATTAAATATTTGTATATGATTTTTTGTGATTGGTGAGGTAATAATTGGCCATTCATGTGCTAGGTATAATAGATTAAGCAACCCCCACACCCTTAACGCTAGTACATAAATGTCAAGTCCTCATATCGACACATTTTTACGAGACTTGCGGGTGATTTCACACCTAGAGGTCTGGTCACCGATGAGGTCATAACCTAGGGTCATGATGCTCTTGTCGGCTGTAGTCTGGACTCAACACAGATGAAAGTCGAACCAACACTGTAAATCAGTGGGTGTGCACACTAGTTTGGCCGACTAGTGGTGATACACATAACTATTTAAATTTAAGACGAGATATGATTTTACATGTGATGCTTTTATGCTCTTATGTACTAAAACTGGAACCTATTTTCATTGAATGAGTGATTAATAGGCTATCCCTATGTGTTTCCTAACTAGTATGGGATAAGTCATAGACTAGGCCTATGTATTTTTATGTCATGTATGTTCACTTCATACATGGTTATATATATGTTAGTTGCGTAAAACCATCATTAGGTTATTTATACCATCTTAATGTGTACCGGGTTCTGTTTGCGATATATATTTTTTCCTATTCACTGAGTACATAGTGTATTCACCCCCTCCGCTTCCCAACCATGCACATTAATTTAGTGAGCTTGAAGCTCTGACTGGTTTGTGTGGTCTTTTGATATTTTCGGGCCATTATCGCAGGTGGGTAGCCTCTGTTTTGTATTTTTGTTGTATAGTGGCTCATAATTATGTTGATATGTTTTATAATTTTGTAAATTAACTCTTGACTATCTTATGGTTTGTAAATGACCTTATGTATGAATCTTTTATATTGTTATTGAGATTGCTCTTGAGTGGACTTAAAAGTCCAGAAGTTGTGGTAGAGTTTTAATGTGAATATAGAAGTCCGTTTAAAATTGATTTACAAGTGTTTTAATTAAGTTTTGGGATTTTCAAAATACAGTCGTTGTGTTGTCCAATTGTTTTTAAAGATATTCAGTTAGCCTTACATAGTCGGGTTAAGGGTACCGTGAGTATCCTTAGCACGGGTATGGGGTGGTTGTTATGTGTCTGATGTGGTACCGGTTCATAACAATTACGATATGGAAAATAAACCAATCTAAGCAACAACTTTATAAGCTCAGGTCATTCAACCTAAGTTAAGTTATCCTTAATGATTCGAAACTATTAGTTGCCATAATGAATCTCAACATAACAATTACAGATTATATTGAGTATTCTAGCAATGAATCCAAATACAACAATTATGGATTTTGTTAATGATTCTACCAATGGGTTCACAATATAAACAATGTAACGACAATGACAGTAAGATTATCCATATATGAATACCCAAATCGAGTAAACAAAGGACAACCTAAACAATTCCAATAGATAGATCCAATATTAAACAAAGATAAGATAAGCTTAACCGTGCATCCTATTATTCAATTTCACCTTGAAATTGGTATCGGGAAGTTAGCATTCCTTCTTCTTGATCAAGCTCCAAGGATTAGCCTCTGTCACCTCCATCCTTGTTGAAAACCGAAGAGAAATAGTGACGAATTGAGGTGTTTTCGTTTCTATCTGCTCTCCGCACTATCCACCGTCACAACTTATCCCTTTTTATAACAAAATCTAAGTTCACGACCATGCGCAGCCATGCATGGACCATTACAGGTGTGAGTGGTGTCTCAAACCCGCCCTGTATGGGTGTGAGAGTGGTCTCATGCCTATGTAGTTGGTTGCACGGCTGTGAGATTGCTCACTGTTGTGCAACTTCACCAGCTGGTCGTGAACTACTTCCTTGCTTTGTTCTTTACTTTCACACTCTATCTTATATCTTCTTCTTTTAATCCTCATCTTCTTCTTTCTCTATAAATCAATAGAGTATGAACATTGAGAAGATGACTCAATGAATATGCTTTCAAGTCACTTTAGCTCCTTCACTTCTGAAATGTACCTAAAATCAAATATAAGCTAAAATAAGTATCCTAAGAATTTTTAAGGAATTAATCACTAAATGTAGTAGATTAAATGAATTAACATTTAAGCACATATAAAAAATATTGTACCCTACAAAACTCTTTTAGAAAAAAGCACCATGAGAATTACTAATAAGAGGCTCTACAACTTTCTTTAGCCTTGTGGCAAGTAGTTTTGTAATGATCTTATACAAGGTATTATGTTAAGAAATAAGTCATATCCTAGGATGGAATTAGTTTTAGGAATTTTAGGAATAAGGTTTATAAAAGTCTTATTGATAAGCATTTTCTTATTTTTAAAGAAGTGAAGCACTACATCTAAAACCACTTTCTTAATTAGAGTATAAGATTATTAAAAAAAAAACATCTAGTCCATTAAGGCCTAGAGCGTTTCTTAGATTGAGATTAAAGACATCCTTCTTTATATCTTCTTCAATAAAAGTTTTTCTTAAGTTCATAGCTTCCTCATTTGAGAAGTAGTTTGAAATAAAAGATTTGACTATATACACAAAAGAGGCATAGTCTTAGTAAGTACTAATTGTATTATGAAAATATTTAAAAACTTATTGTTTGATCTCCTCTTGGATGACAGTAGATCCTTCACTTAGCGTAGTGAATGAAAAGATACTATTTAAGTTATTCTTAGTATTGATGGATCTGTGGAAAAATTTATGTTTTTATCACCCTCCTTGAGCCATTAAATTCTAACCTCTAACTTAACAAAGAATTATGGAATTTAATATATTTATAGTAACAATTTAAATCTTGTTTCTCTTCTATAAGCAAGAAGGGATCACCTGAGTGAGAGTAGTATTCCTCTTGAATTAGGAAAAGCTTATTCTTAACTTCTGTGATTGGTTTTGAATATTGCTGAAATAGCTCTTGTTTAAGGATTTAAGCTTTATTTACCATACTTGGTTTCTTGATGTATATGTAAGCTTTGTGGCCTTGAAATTATAAGGATAAACTTATTATTGAAGCTTATTAAAATCCCTTAACGTCTATTAAGAAGTTATTGAAACAAAAAGGGATCTTTCTGGGCAGAATAAGGACCAAGTTTTAAATGATCAAGTAACTTTATTAGTCATTCTTCATTCAACCAATTCCCTATCTAGTTTTGTTTCTTATAAGCTAATTCATATTTTACTTAGTGCTCCAAGTAAAGTAGTTTCCTTTAAAATTTAGGCCAATGAATTCCCCAACCAAGTATTTTTATTAGATTTAGACATATGTATAGTGATATTAAAATCACTAAGAATGATCTATAGAGAGTTAATAGAAAGATGAATGTCTTTCGGCCTATTACATAAATAGTTCATTTGGAAAACAAAGTTAGAACCTTATATAAAGTAGATACAGAAATTTGTTAGTCATGCAATATGGTGAGAAAAAAGGTTCAAAATATGGTATTTAGATAATATCAGTGAAGCATCAATCTTGTAGGGACCCTAAGTAATAATTAGTTTCCTATTATGATGAAATTGATGATTATAGAGCGTTAACCAATGCTTCTCTAAGAAATTTAGTTTACTATACTTGTCAATCTTGATTTTGGATTCCAAAACACCTACTAAAATAGGTTTTATTTATAAAAGAAAGTATTTTAGCAAATTTTTTAACTTTTTGGGACAATTTATACCCCTCACATTCTAAGAAATAATAGATATTAATAAGGGCTTAGACTGTTTTATGGAACTACCATTAGAGTTAAAGTTGATTCAGTTCAGTTCCTCACTAAAGAAGGGAGGAGAAGGGATAGGGATCAGATCATTAACTATTATACTAAGGATAAAAGAGGTAATGTTTTATATAGTAGGCTAACTTGTAAGTTCTTCAGTAGTTTCCGTTCTTATTAACTTAGAGAAATCTCCTTTTTAAAGCATCATCTTATGGCTTTCCATTACTTCCTTTTGATGAAATAAAGAGGATCTCCATTTTCATAAGATCAATATAGAGTCTTTAATAATGGTATCATTCATTCCAGGCCACACTAAAGTAACTATATTAGGAAGTCTTACTTTAATTCCACTACAATATATATTTTAGTATAACTAGTCCTCTTCCTTGAAGCTTTTGCTTCATCCATACATATTATCCTACCTATAAAGTTGCTCAAGTGACTTAAACCCTTTATACATAAATAATCTTATGACATATTATTGATGTTAATCCAAATCGAAAGGTTATACTTAACACTTTCCAAGTTGAGATTTGGTTTCCAAAGTTAAAGGAAGAGTAGTATGTTGTTACAATGTCAACGACCAGCTTCAATGGATTTTTGAGCTAAGGCTTTAGATTGAAAGGTGAAAAGAAAACATGTTGTCCTATTTATAAGGACTACCATTAAGCCTTAAATTTTCCATTTATAAGTAGCCTAGGAATTAAAAAGAGGGAAGGTAGCTATTTTCCCTAGTAAGAATCCTATTAAGGTTGAAGACCAAGAATTTGTATGTACTTTTAAAATGTTTAAAGAAATACTAAAAATAGAGAAACAATTTGAGAATGAAAGAGGGTAGTGGTGCAGGTCGGTTAGAGAGGGATCTCTAACTACTTATTTCTAATTGAGTTTAGAATTAACCCCATCATGAGGATGAACTAGTTAAGGAGAAGAACTAGAAGTTAGAAGTAGTAGAGGGTAAGAAGTCTCCAAAGGTAGCGAGCCTATTAAGGCTTGATCTAGAGAAATAAAAATAGAGGGAGAAGGCTAGGAAGTGAAGAGAGTGATAGGAGGAAGGGTCGTAGTGGATTTAAGTGTTGTAGAAGAATTAGAAGGAAGGAGGGGACCAAAGGAGCTACTCGAAAGAAGAAGGAAGGGGGATAGGTTTAAAATGTTAATCTAGTCAAGATTTAATATGGAGAAGGAGGAATAGTGCTAAAAAGGAGAAAAGAACTAAAACAGTAATAGGGATATTTGAAAAATATTTTTAAAATGGTAACAATACCTAGTGTAAAGAAAAAAGACAAAGATACACATGATACAAAATAAGGCAAGTAGGATGACAAATAGGGAGAGAGTTCCCATAGAATAAGAGATATAAGGAGCACCCAAAAGAAGATTAGACAAGCTAAGGGGAAAGAAAGACAAGAGGGAAGAGTGTGATAAAAGAGGTAAAAGTGAACATAAGGAAAATCTAAACAAAAACGAGGAAGAAGTAAGTTGAAAGTGGAATATGTAACGCCAGACTCTCTAAGCTTTTTGTATTGTGCTATATTTGGTGATACTGCTGTATATTAATATATACATGGTTGTGATGAGTTCAAAGATGTATTTGAATCCTTTTGGTACGTATGCCAGTAATATAAAATGTTATATGCCCTTACATGAACTTAGTGTTCATCGGTATGCAAAATCTTGGAAATTTCTGACATATAAGCTTTTAAGTGTGAAAAACCAAGTCCATTGGATGGATATGACCATGGTGGTCAAATTAAATGCGTTCTAATGCCTTATAGGTGATTAGACATGATTTATAAACTTATTGGACACTTAGAAAGCTTAATTGGAAAAGTTGATGCACATAAGAGCCTATTTGCAAATTGTTAAAAGTTAAAGGATTTAAATGTAATTTTTCAATTCTTGGAGGACCAATATGTAATTTTGTAAAGTTAAGGGGCTTATTTATAATTTGTAAAAGTACAAGGACCAAAATAAAAATAAAATTTTTGGTCATTCTCAAATTTTGGGCTTAATTGCAAATTTAGGAAAGTTTGGAGGGTATAATGGTAAT